>JALBCR010002779.1:0-342500 GCA_030710515.1 Abscondita cerata | reverse complement strand
GTGTTGTGTTTTGTGTTCGTGGTCTTTTCTTTATCAAAAGTAGTTTTGAATTTTAGTGGCGGGAAGAGTAAAATTAAAGTAAAAAAAAGTAAAAAAGAAGAAAAAAAAAAAAAAGAACAACAGAAGGGGCCTTGTTTTCTTTTTATTTTTTAGTTAGGGGTGGATTAAGAGTGGGGGTATAATTGGGTTATACAAGGGGGTGGTTGTTTTTTTTTTGTTTGGATGAAAAAAGAGAATTGGTGGGTGTTACGAAGTGTGTTTTATGAGAAAGGAGGTAGAGGATTGATATAAAGAAAAGAAAAAGAAAACAAACAAGAGTTAGGTTAGGTGTGTGTTTTTGGTGTTGCTTTTTATCTCCATATCGTTTTTTAAGTTTGGTGGTGGGGGGGGAAGAGGGGGGTTGTTTTTTTTTTTTTTTAAAGGTAGGGGTCGGTTTTTGGGGTTTTGGTTTGAATTTTTTTTTTTTTTTTTATATTTATTCTTAATATTTTTTTGTGTTTTATGGATAATAAAAGAGGAGTAAAAGAGGCGCTCATTTTTCTATCATCCACTTTTTAATTGAAGAAAAGACGATCTTTTTTAGTGGTGGCCTTGTTGGTCGTTGGGTGGTTGGTTTATAAGGTGGAGAGTGGAGATTGTCTAGTTTTTTTTTTGTATTTGTGGGGGAACCATCAAAAAAAAAAAAAAAAATGGGTGGTGTTGGTTGTTGTAAACCACCCAACAAAAAAACAAAGAAAAAGAGAGGCAGTGTTTCTTCCAAAAAAAAAGTAGTACGTTAAACTTTATTCTTTGGAGGGTAAAAGTGGGGGTTTTGTTTTTTTCTCTTTTTTTTTTTTTTTTTTCTGTAAGGAACGGTTAAAAAAAATCGGTGGTATTTTCTTCTGACCAGTTGCCGTGGTGGTGGTTAATCGTTTCCAAAAGAAATTCTTTTAACTCCTTGTTAAGAGTCTTGATTAAATTATAACCGCTTTTTTCTGGGACTATATGACGAAGCCAAGGAAATTGCGCAAGAACGCCGCCGATATGTCAAAAGCTTTTGATCGTCTATGCATAATATTTAACAGTTGGTTATCTTCAAACGTTTGATTTTCAACTCGATTGCTTGCTACGAGTGACCATAAAATGTTGATGATGGAAAAAAGGCAACAGTTTCGATATCTGTACCTCTTTTTATTATCTATTATTTCTATTAACTTATCGATTTCGAAGTGAATTCTGAAATCCATTAGGCTTTTACCCATACCGATGTTGCGAAGATGTCGGACGGTAAAACTACGCTGTTCGGCCCATAATGGTCCTTCGGCGCACGTTATACCTTTATAAGTACCGAAAGTGCGAAGTTTTGTAAAAATTTAATGGACGCTGGTTAAAGTCTTCGCTCGTCAAAATTTTTTTATGTTCTCGTAACCCTCGACGCATATAAAGTAATCGCCCCCCAGTTTCATACCCAAAATTTCTGTATTCCATTTTTTTGATAATTCATGCATGCCAACATGTTGCGCTCCATATTTTTTGAGTATTCTTTTAAGAATTTGGTCGAACCGACGAAAGGTATCCATCTAGGACCTGAAACAATTTAATAACGTATAAGGATTTGGGTTTATAGTCTTTTCCTTCAACAAAAATGATAGTGTGCAACACGTACAAAAATGTGTAATTTTTTGTACTTGTCGCATAATATCTTATTTTCAACTCCTATGTTTATAATGTATTAGATTTTTACTGACTCATTAAATATAGATTAGATTGTTCTTTACATTAAAACAAAAGAATTCGGTTACACATAAACATTAATCAATAATTACAATAACAAAATTAGAAAAAAATTATATTTATAAAATTACAATAACTTATTGGCTTTCAATTTATAATTCAAACTTAATTATTTTTCTTTTTGTTTCTCCATCCATTGTTTCTCTCCATTACTTCACTCATCCATTCGATCCCTTCCCCATTATCCCCTAACAATATCCTTCTATCTCTTCCTTCCACTCTCAATTCATTGCTTCCTTCTTTCACGTGTTTCAAGTTCTCCCATCCACCTCCGCACAGTCTGCACAATCTATCTTCATTCTTTCACGAATATTTATTTTCTCTTTCTTCATTTCCCACTCTAAATTTTGCAATTGCTATTTTCTCTTTTAATCCTTCCTTTCCTATTATATAACTTTTGTAATAATCTCACAATACCTTTTATTATAAACTAAATAAATGCCAACTGTTGGCATTTACTTAGTTTATACTATTTCACGTGTCCATTTAACACGAGATGTCGCAAGACACACATTTTACTTGTACCTTTTATTATATTTCCCTTCCTTTATTCTCGATCGCCTCTCTTGAATTTGCGTATCTTGATCTCTCTCACTAACTCTGCTTCCATACTATTTCCTTCTCTCCTCAATCTTTTATCTCCTCTCTCGCATAACCTCCCCTTTCATAAAATAATTTTCTTTCTGTTTCACCATATTTTATTTTTGAAATTCTATCTCTTTCAACATTGGATTAATATTTCAATATCTTTCCTCCTCTCCATCTTTTCGTCATACCTCACCGCTCTTCATCCCGTTTCGGTTCTTATCTTTAACTATTTTTGCTTCCTTTTGTACTATGTACCCTGGTGTTTTCCTTTCTAATTCCAATATCCACTTCCAGTACTTCTCTTGTATACCTTCTAGTTCCACCCATTCCTTCCATCTCTACACATCTGCTCCGTACATCATCACTGCTTTGACTATCCTCTTGAATAACCACCGTCTTTTTCAAAATCTTCCCCGAATATTCTTTCTTCTATTCCCCACACTTGTCCGATTATCATATTTCCTTTGGTTTCCAACTCCCTTATTTGTTCACTATCGTTATTATCGTATTTTAAACCGTATCCTAAATACTTGTATTTGTCCACGATCTCTATTTCTTCCTCTCCCCATTGCCATGATACTTTCTTCTTTCTCCCTTTTTTCCTTTTAAATTCTATGATTTTTGTTTTGTTCGCGTTTGCCTCTAACTTTTTCTCTTTTAAGTATTTCCTTAGAGTTTTTATTACCCTTTTCATGTCTTCTTCACTATTTGATATCGCAACTATGTCGTCCGCATACGCCAATACCCATACTTTTGTTCTTACTACCACTATTTCTCCCACTTGGTTTCTCTCCAATTCCTCTTCTAGATCCCTAATATATAAAGAAAATAAACACGGACTTAACGGACATCCTTGTTTCAGTCCTTTTCCCGTCTTAAACTTGTTTCCCATTCTCCCTACCACTCTGGTTCTGCAACTCGTGTCCTCATAAGTTTCCTCCACCGCATCTATTATATCCTCACTAATTTCTTTTTTTCTCATCCTCTCCCCACAACAACCCTCTTTCCACCTTGCCAAACGCAGCCAACAAATCCAAAAAAATGGAAAAATTTTCTCTCATTTCTTTTCCAAGTGTTTTAGTACGTATATACAATCGATAGTACCTCGTCCTCTTCTGAAGCTCATATGCCATTCAAGAATTAAATTTTTTCCTCTACTTCCCTTTCTAGTTTTCTTCTTAGAATCTCGCTATATGCTATGTATCCTACGTTTGTTAAGCTTATCCCTCTGTAGTTTTTAATTTACTTTCTATCTCCTCCTTTGTAAACTGGACATATTATTATCTACCTCCATTGCTGAGGTAGCTCTTCTCCTTTTCATATTCTTTCATATGTTTTTCTCATTCACTTCCTCATCCTCTCTCCTGTAAATCTTCATTGCTTCCCCTATGTCCCGTCCAAAACTCCCGCTTTACCCATTTTTAGATTTTCTATCGCTTCTTCTAATTTAACTTTTTCAATTCCTCCCTACCTACTTCTCCTCTTTCTTTTAATTTGTCTTATGTTTTCGTCCGGTTCTCGTAGCACACTTTTACAGTGTTCCTCCCATTTCTCCTCAATTATTTTTATTTTTATCCTTCTTTCTCTTTTTTGCTTTTTTTTAAAACTCCCAAGCTTGTATTCCTTTTTGTATTCTTCCTTTTTGGTTTTATACATTTCTCTGAACTCTTTTCTTTTGCTTCTGTATTCATCTATTTCCATTTTTCCGTTTTTTCACCTTCTCCCTCTTCTCATTTCACTCTTCGCTATCTGCCAGTCTCCATCCTACCATTAATTTTTTGTCCCATTCTCCTTATTTCTTTCCTGAATCGTCTTATTATATAGATTATATATATTATATTTTGATATGTTGATTATATATATATATATATATATATATATATATATATATATATATATTTATATAGATAGATGCAGAATACAAAGAAACCAGCAACGGAGCGCTATAGAATGTGGAATAATTGTGTTTTAATTGAATAAATTAGTCCCGTTATCTTGCGTTTTGGCGATTTGTCGGCCAGCAAATTCGCCTGATATAACCGTCCCAGACTTTTTTCTTTGGGGCTACTGGAAGTCACGGGTTTATGCCAACAAGCCTCAAACTCCTTAAAACGAGAATGCGAAGAGTTATCACCAGAAATCTGGCGAAAAGTCATGGAAAATGCGATAAAACAAGCACAAATGTGCATCAACACTGGCGGCGGCCACTTGACGAATATCATCTTCTCGACTTGACCAATAAAATTCTAAAAGTTCCAATAAACATAATCAAAAAACCGAATCAAACTTTTTCTCTTCTATTTCCATTTTTTCCTTATACCTTTCTATACTATCTTTTGTCTACATCTTCTTCTTCGCCCATTCCTCGTTCTTCTCTTCTTCGTCTTCTAGATCTTTCCCCACCAAAGTTAATTCCAGCGGTTGGTGATCCGCTTCCTTTTCCTCCCCTATCTTAAAACGTTCTACGTCTTCTAAGGATTTTTCATTCACTATTACGTAGTCTATTACCGATTCTCTCATTCATCCTATAAACGTAAACTCTCCCTTTTCCTCATCCTCTATGTTACCGATCATTATTGTCCATCCTGTTTCTTTACATAATTTTAACTATTTTATTCCTTGTCCATTTATTTTCTTGTCCATAGATCTTCTCATTTTACTCTTCCATTTATCATCATTCTCTCTCCTCCCAATTCTTGCATTAAAATCTTCTCCTACTATTAGCTTTTTTCTTCATTTTTACTAACCGCTTTTCTATGTCTCTTGTTCTTGTTTTCATTTCTTTTCCATATATTTTTTATCAACACTGTCCACTTCCCCCCTTCTTCTCCTACTACCGCCCATTCCTTTCTGGCACTTACTAGTATTTCTCCTTTTGCTCTTCCCCTCTTCTCAGTTCTCTCCGCAAATTGTATCTGCCATGTACATTCCTCCGGTAACATTTCTGTTTCCACTATCCCCACCATTTTAAATCGACTTACATATTTCCAAAATTCTTTCCCTTTGTTTTTTAAACCCGTTACATTCCAAAATAGTATTTTATTATCTCTTTTTCGCTTTTTCTTTCTCCCCTTTCTTCATTCCCTCCCATTCCTTTCCTATCTTTTCCTCCTTCTTTGACCATCCTTTTCCATTTTTTTGCCTCTTGCCTTATCTTCATTTTGACGTCTTTCTTTTTTTTAGTCATGTCATCGTCTACGTAAATTCCATTACCTTTGATCATGCTTTTTTCCTCATTATCTCTATTTTATCCTCCATTCCTCTAATTTTATTAACACTACACCTCTTCCTATTTCAATTGCCTCTTCAATCTTTGTTTCGATCTTCATCTCTTCTTTTATCATATTTTTCACTTTCCTTTGTTTCTCTCCTCTTCCTCCTTGTACATTTAGTCCTTTTACTACCATATTTTTTCTTCTCTTTCCTTTCTCCATACTTTCTACCCTTTTCTCCAAGTTTTCCACTTTTCCTCTAATCTTTTACATTTATTATCAACGTTTCGTTTATTTTTTTTATATCTTCTCTTATCTCCCTAATGTCTTCATTTATTTTTCTTGATTTGTTTTAACTGTTCTTTTCGTTCAGCATTTCTTTCTAAATATTTATTGATTGTCCTTCTTCATTAATTTCGCCCTATTTCTCGTTCATTCCTTTGTTCTTCTTTGCTCGGTCCTCCTCCTTTTGGCGACCTTCCTATTTCTAAGCCCTTTCTTAAACATCTTTCTCTTCCTTCATTCTCTTTTTGTATCTGACGATGACCTCTCTGAATCCCACATTTTTCTATTTTTGTTATTTTTTAAAATTTAACTTGACTTCAACTTAATTCACTTGTAAATACCACTTTAATTTTAGCACTATTGTCCATTATTAAATTTCTTTCTGATAATTTATTTACATGGAAATCTAACGTAATTTAATTGCAATTTTTGTTATTTCCAATCTTTGTACACGCGTGATATGCGCAATCCTATCTCTCGCACCCCGCTCGTTATCTCCGACCCCTTACACTTTCACTTAATGAAATTTCCACCTTCTATTATTTTTTATTATTTTTAATTACAATTCACTCAATTATTTTCACTCGCTCTATACACACGTCTTTACTTTACCACTTCTCAACACCATTCGCTATATAGAACCAATTGAAACCTACATAAAGAGTTACTTATTGGCAAATCACCGGTAAGAGTTAAGAACAGCGGCAGTAGTTAAGAATCTGAAATATCAACCCGAAACCTGTAAGTTTTACGAAAAATACAACACTAACGCTTAATAAAAAGAGAAACAGGAATGACGTGTGATTTTTTATTTAAATGCCAGTGTATCTTACAAATATTAATTACACCACTGTCTCATTCTTTTGCTAACGCTTTGATTAAGATCAAACGCAAAAATATAAGAATCTAATGGCGGTACCGTTCGCTTTCACTAGTGAACGCAGATTGTGCCGAAGGTTGCTTAAAAACTATTTACAGATTCACAAAGATCATGATCGAAATGAAACTGTGGGTTTGTTTGTTTGTTTGTTACCAAACAAAAACAAAAAAATAAACAAGGACGTTTTCTAACTTCATTTGTTTATTCGTAACTGCAAACAAAAAGCATTCAAAACACGATAGTTTTTCGAAATAAACAATCAGTTTACTTACAGTTGGTTTTCTTCTGATGAGTCAAATAATCCGTTTTTCAAGGTTTATGTCGTTGTTACACTAAATTTCTTTAAACAGGAACTTCTTTATTACGCCGATATAATCGTTTAATGCTTTTACGGTATTCATTGCTATATTTAGTTCGTAGTTGTAAGAGAAATTGACTAGTCCGCTCGCGTTGGATCGATTTTTTATTTAAACGAATAAAAAATCTTTTTAGTTTCGCTAACTGGATTGTTCCTTATCTTTATTATCAACGTAAGTTTAATACACGCATACGAATCACTTCTCAATAGTAACGGGGACAACGATTCGCCCATTTTCATTACTTGACGGGCCTTGTCCTTCAGAGAATAACGAACTTGCCGAAGTCTCTGCTGTATGATCGCAGACTACACAGAAGGAAGAATTAATTAAAGAAAAAACCGAATAAAAAAATAAGGGAGGTGTGGGTTATAGGAGAAATAATATTTAGAAAATAGAAAAAAAAGTGGATATTTGAGAGAATAGTGTACAGTGAGTTGATGTATGGAGAGGAGGTGTGGGGATGGAGAGAATGAGAGAAACTAGAGGAGATACAAGAAAAGTATTGGAAAACGAGAAAAAAAATAAGATACTGTATGAATGTTAGTGGAAGATAAAATATGGTGAAGATGGGAGAAGAAAATGAGAAAAATAATTATGTTCCTGAACTTTAAGGCTATAAGATTCTTTCAGGGATTTTCCGGCAGAAGTTTCCAGGAACTCAAGTAGAACTTGCTGGAACCCGGGGCTGGTTAAAAAGAGCTTGATCCAAGGCAAACCTGAGAAGAGCTTGGCATTTGAAACAAGCTGAATAAAGATGGTACTTCTGATTAATCGGATGGCATTTGCGATGAAGTATTCACAGTAATGTGAGAAGTGCTTCAACGCCCGAGTCAAAATGAAATCGACGCTTTCATCCTCCCCATGATTTTAAACAATTCCCCTACCAACTTTTCCAATGGGAAGCCTTTGCACCACCGGAGAATCCTTTCCAAAAAGGTTAATAATGACTTTATCCACTGCTGCCAGTTGCCATATTCTATTTTGTTGTTTACCTTCTTTAAAGTTCTACTTTTTTATGCGGAAATCAATTGATTCTTCAAGTACTTCAAGTCACCGGTAGCATCTATAATTTCCCAAATTTTGACAGTGACTTCCTCCCACACTGAATTTTTTCTCGCACTCCCAATTTCGTGGCTGAAACGAGCGAAAAGAATGTCTTCCCTTTTAGAAGAAATTGTAGTTGGCAAAATGTCTGGAGGGTAGCAAAACGGCTTAGGAAGAGAGGCCACTTAAAATATTTTTTTTAGCGTTTATGAAGGAGGTTCTTTTCGCTAGTTTCGAAAACGAAATTGACAGTGCGAGGAAAAGTGCGGCGACTAAAAGTCTGGATGCTACCGGGAGAGGGAGAAAGTAGCAACTGACAGAAGTGAAGAAAGCCATCATCAACGCTTTCACGAAATTGGGCATTGTCATAATAGATGTATAATATACAGGGTGTCCCTAAAAGATCTTTACAAAACCCTATCACGTATTTTTTAAAAGTTTTTTTGATGTAAATTTTGAACCGCTTAAACGATTTTCCTAAAATCACACAGTTTTATAGGCCAGAAAATGTCACATTATAATTATGAGTAAAATGAATTCATTGGCGGAGAAATTGGGTTTTGTAATATTAAAGATTAAACAAAATTTGTCAAATTCGTTTGAGCTGTTTTAGATTTTTGAAAAATAAAAAAAAATTCAACAACAATGCAATCAATTAGTAAAATACAATTTTTGCGAAAACGATGTGATTTACCGAATATTATATGTAGAGTGGCCCATTTTTGTGTCCTTCTTTTATCCATTGGCGTAGATATTAAAAATGTTTAATTACGAGGATATATTGAAAAATTCTTAGCCTACTATAGAACCAAACAAAATTTCAATGTCAAAATATTTTATTACTCAACATATTCTCCTCCTAATTGGATACATTTATTACAGCAAACCTGCAACGTTTCTAGATCTTTCAAAAAAATTTTTTCTTCTTGCTCTGCAAACCAGACCTCCACAGCTTCTATTACCTCCTTGTTGGAAGAAAATGTACGACCTTTTAAACTTTTTTCAGTTGAAGAAAGAGGTGATAGTCGGACGGAGCCAAATCGGGTGAATAATTCCAACCCTAAATCACGAATTTTTTGCATAGCAACATGAGATTTGTGTGCAGGGGCGTTGTCCTGCAAAAACAAAACACCTTTGGATAGCTTTCCGCGTCTTTTCTCTTTAATATTTTCCCGTAGAGTGGTCAGTAATGTCGAATAGTAATCTCCAGTTATTGTTCTACCCTTATCCAAAAAATCAATCATGATTACTCCATGGCAATCCCAAAAACTGAAGCAAGAACTTTTCCAGCAGATTTTGGACACGAAACTTCTTAGGTCTTGGAGAACCAGAGTGTCGCCATTCCATCGATTGTTGCTTTGTTTCTGGATCGTAGAAATGTACCCAAGTCTCATCCATAGTAACAATTCGGTTTAAGAAGTCTACATCGTTTTCAAATCGAGCACAGATCGAACGCGATGCTTCTACCCTTGCACGCTTTTGGTCAACATTCAAACATTTGGGGATCCATTTTGCAGCAATTTTTCTCATGTCCAAATTGACGTGAACCATATGATGAACGCGTTCCGTATGAAATATTTAGTGCTTTAGATATCCGTTTCAGCCCAATTAGACGGTCTGATAAAATCATGTCATGAACTGCATCGATATTTTCGGGGACTGACACAGAAACTGGCCTTCCCGATCGGTCATCATCTTCAATGGAAAATTTACCTCTTTTGAAGCTTGCATTCCAATTTTTGACGGTCGCATACGAAGGACATTGATCACCAAGGGTATTAAGAATATCTTCGTAAATCTGCTTACCTCTTAACCCTTTTAAATACAGGTACTTGATGATGGCTCGATACTCCAATTTTTCGATTTTCACAATTTCGGTGGACATCTTTTTCATTTAATTTATTGCGTGACTCTGGTTTACTTTTTGACGTCAAACTTTACACTGACACTTCTAATAAGTTATTGTTCGTTGCTATGGTAACGCAATATTTTGTTTATGCAAGGAACTAGTCTAGGCTAACTAGATATCAATACAACCTCGTATTACAAAACCCTATTTCTTCTCCAATGGATTCATTTTCGTAAGAATTTCAATGTAAGATTTTCTAGCCTATAAAACTTTCTAAACGTTCCAATTTTAGGAAAATTAGAAAATTTTATATCGAAAAAACAGTTTTATAATTGAATCTTCAGGATAGTATTGCACTGAAACTAAGTAAATCAACTTATTTTACTCTGAAAAATACGTGGTAGAGTTTTGTAATGACATTTTAGGGACACCCTGTATAATATATAATCGAGACCCGCAATCATCATTACGTCGAGGGAGTGTGATTCTGCACCATGATCAAGATCCTATCAATACAGCCGTAAACGCAAGAACCCCGAATATTTTTGTCACTACCCTCTTCACACACCGTCCCACAGTAGAGGCCGAGATCCCATGCGTGTCTCCAATCCCATGGAATCAGCCAGAAAGTGGAAACTGCTGCTGGGAACTAAGTGCTATATTTTTATTCCGACAGTAACGGCCCAATAAAACAAAACGTAAAACACCTCCTCAGGTCGAAATCAAATTTTCTCCACAAACTCGTATTAGTTAGATTACTAAAGTTAATGCTTGTCGTCCTATACTTTTAATTTCTCATTTCCCCCCATGCTTCATCACTCGAACTGTCCATTTTGACACAAAACAAGCAAAAAAAAAGTCGTGGAGTTGACTACCTTCCTAACAAAAAACAAGGTAAGGCTCGAGTTCAGTTTGAGATGAGACCTATACATTTAGATAGAAAAAAATTATTTTATAAAAAATATTTTTCATTGACTTTTCAATAAAAAGCTGCCGTGCACAATCGGGGGTTAGATTTCGCCGTGCACAGTTGTTTCACTCGCTTCTATTTAATTTAGAATGGGTTGCATGGCCGTGCACAATTGTTAGGTTAGGTTAGGTTAGGTTATATTGAAACTATGGAAACAACCCCTCAAATTAGTCATTGTTTTCAATTAATCAAAATGTGTGACAGTGCAATTCCTTCTACTTCTTCTTCTGTTGTTGTGCCATTAAATTTCAAGTCAAAATAGAATCGAAAAAGGCTCATCGAGTTAACTGGAACACGTAATCTGGCAGTAAGTTATGCAATTAGAAGTCATGTTGGGCTTTCTAAATATATAGGTGTCATCGTGTGGGCCAAACGGAATTCCAACCCAAGGCAATATGCAAGATATTGCATTTTCATTTTTTCATGTTTCACTTTGGTGGCACAAAAATTTCTCTTCACTGCTAATACTTGCAATACTTCACCTGTCACTTTGGTGAACTGGAAACCTGGTGCAAGGTGAAAGGTGTAGGTATGGAGTATTGCAATATGCAACGTTGTGACATACGCCCCTGGAGACTATAGCACCAATCTACAAACGTGTCGGGTTGTTATAGTTTCACTTTCATCCAACAAATATTTTGCAACTTTTTGCTTTGTAACAGTTATGATGCCTACGGATTTTAATATTTTTTGAAGGGTACAGAAAAATTTGTAGGATTACCTTTCCGTCTGTAGTCCAACTTTTAAACTTAAATTAAAGTTTTAGAAGAAATTGTAGTTGGAAAAGTGTCTGGAGGGCAGCCGAAATGACTTAGGAAGGGGAGCGACTTAAAATTGGCTTTTTTAGCGTTTATGGGGGAGAGGAAGGAGATTCTTTTCGCTCGTTTCAGCAACGAAATTGATAGTGCGAAGAAGTCGCTGTCAAAGATAAGAATTTGCTAATGCTACTTGAAGTACTTGAAGGGTCATTTGTTTTCCGTATAGAAGAGTTTAAAGAAGGTGGACAACGCCGGGAGGAAGAAAGTAGCAACTGACAAGTCGAGATAGCCTTTTTGTAAAGCATTCTCCGGCGGTGCAAGAGCTTCCCGTTGGAAAAGTTGGTTTACAATCAATTCAATTTCAAACAAGTCTACATTGGAGTAGTTCTCACGTCACCCCAAATTCTTCACCTCAAATGCCATCCAGTTTTTCAAAAGTATACCCTCTTGCTGACAGGTGACTAAGCGCCATATTTTCATCCATGTCGTACTCCAGTGAGGCCCAATAATGGACAAAACGTAATCTATCTCGTCCGGTCAAAGTCGAAATTTCTCCACAAACTCCGTATCAGTTACATTACTAAAGTTGATCCTTGTCCTATACTTTTTATTTATCACTTCCCCCCATTCTCCATCACTCGAAGTGTCCATTCTAACACAAAAAATTATTTCGGGGTGAATTTTTCAACAAGCAAAAAAAGTCGTGGGGTCGACTACCCTTCTAACAAAAAAAAAACAGGTCAATAATCAAGAAATTGCAAATTTTACTTTGGTGAACCGGAAATCTGGTACAAGGTGAAAGGTGTACAGGTAAAGTATTGCAATGTGCAACATGGTCACTACATAAACTGAATTATAACAAAAACAATTAAAAAAGAGGACGTACATTAGATTCCCACAAAAGTATAAATGTCAAATTAAAACGTGACTAAAATTCCAGCTATTCACTTTCACAGTTCTCCCTAATTTGTTTTTTATTGATCACTCGTTATTACTGCCTATTCTATTATGAAATGGAATAAAAATTCTAAACGCAAAAAAAATATCCCCTCTAAACTATCGACCAAAACTCTACACATCTTTTCAGATATTCATATTGCAAACGTCTCCTTCTGAACTTCTTTAAAGATTTTGATGTAGGCTAGGAAATATCGACAAAATGGCATAATTACTGAAATTTTCCTGAAGACTAATGTTTTTCGATGTTTATCTAATGTTTTCCAAATGAGTAATACAAAGACGCATTTTTATTATTTTATTTTGTAATTTCTGTATTATGAGATTTTACTTATTATTTATTTTCAAGGATATTTTAATAACTAATACTTAATTTATTTACAACACACGTCTACTGATGGGTTATTGGTAAAAATAGCGTAGGTACTCACCCGGAGGATAATTTTTCGGCTTAATGGACGAAAGCACCACGATACAAAAAATAAACAAACCAACCAGAACAACAATCACAAACATTTTATTCGAGCAGTCTCTTTAACGGTAAGGTATTGTTCAATAAACTTCTCTATTGTAAGACTAATTTATATGGACCGAAAATTTCGGTGCACAACCAATCCGAACAAAGCAAAGTGCCTTACAAGATTATTATCAAAATTTGTGATATTGAAAGGAGAATTCATTATTTTACATTAAAAGTGTTTGACTAAGTTTTGTCATTACGATAGTCTTGTGTTTATTCACTTTATCAATATAATTTTCTCAGTAGTGAAAATCTCATAAAAAATTTGATGCTAAGTCATTAGGTCATCAACTTTGTTCTACTGAACGTGATTTGCAGTGTGAAATGGATTAAATTTCGCATTGGATTTAATTACTGAATTTACGACTAACATCCGTATCAAAAAATTTTGTAATATTGCGATATTGACGTAAACGTGCCTCTTTTTTACTAAATAAGATAAACATTCGTTTGTTTAATAACGGATACTTCTACTCTCGTGTAACTGCTTTATCAGAGTGTTGATTTTTTGAAACCTTGAACTTTTTCCCATCGCTATCGGACATTGGTGCGTATAGAAACAGATTCGGATATGCATAAATTAATAGCTTTTTCTCATATACATCAAACTCGGAACCATTTATAATCCCAATAGATAATGTTTTATCGTGTTTGGATTTTGTTAAAAAAAACTTATTGAAGTCAGGAAGTAAAATCCTGCCAGTCCAAGAATCTGCACCCCCCTGGAATCTAAATCGATTCTGGTGGTACATTAGTTCTTCTGGTAGCTTTCGATTTTTGTTTTAACCCAGGATCTGATTATACTTTAGGACAGCTGCAAAGAATGCTTGATCCTTCTTGCCTTTGGTTTCAGCTTTTTCAATTCTGCCGCCTCTCATCATCAGAGATCCAGATTAGTTCAAATTGCGTATGTTGAATTGTTTAATAGCGTTTTATAGTCTTGGTTATCTCATGGTTATCTCATGAGAGCACTACTTGCAACATTTGCCTTTTGTTTTTCTTCCAATATCTTCGAGTGTGCTCTCCAACCGCCATAGTGGATTTCATAAATTACAGTTGGTAACCTATAACATTGCTTCCAGATTGTTTCGGATATGTGAAGGAAATTTCGAATTCACATCTAGCTCATCTGATTTCAGCCTCTACCCCACTATACCATATATCATATCAACATGAGAGGGTATGTTTTCAGTTATTTCGTAGTTAAACCCTTTTCTGGTCCAGTCCATTTTCCTGTAGGATTAGTTTTATTGCTCGCTTTATTTCTTGCATATTAAAGTAAAATGTTCTTTGGAAGAGCGCACGACTTTTCTCTTCTTTTTTTGTTAAAATTGTACGAATTTTTGTAGACCAAGTTTAATCGAACATAGTAGGTACCTATTGGGTTGTTGTCGACAGCACTTCCCTTATGTCATTTTCTATAGCATGGTTTTCAGGAGGAAGGGTATTCTCAGCGTCAGTTACTTTTGTGCTTTTTTATACGGTGTCAATGCTTTTTTTGATTGTCCTCACTTACAATGAACCACACTAGCATGGTATGCGATAAACTTCAATCAATGATAATGGTAGTCGAACGTAATTGATTTTGTACTTGCTGTTAGACTTGAACAGTATCCACAGGAGGTGGGAATGCGGTACCAGATTTTTTAATTGGTGCAGGAATATTGGTATTCTGTTTCTTCGAATGTCCTGCACTGATAATTCGCTCGACCCAATTTTTCAGTACATTTTCGATTGTCTGGGCCTGTATCTCTTGAATGGCAACTTCAATTTCGTGTTTCAAGGCCTCAATTGTCTCTGGATGGTTCGCATAACACTTATCCTTAACGGATCCCCATAATCCAATGGGCTCAAATCACATCTCCGAGACGGTCGATTGACATCAGGATTTCGGCTGATTATTCGGTTTTCGAAAACAGTGCTCAAAAGTTGAATTATTACGTTGGCTGTATGGCAAGTAGCCCGGTCCTGTTGAAACCAAATGTCGTCCTGGCCTCGTTCTTCAATTTTTGGAAACAAAAATTGAGTGAGTATGTCACGATAGCGCTCACCATTGACCGTAACGGCGGCCCCTTCATCGTGTTCGAAGAAAAACGGGCCAATGATGCCGCTAGACCAAAATCTGCACCAAACAGTGACTTGTTGTAGATGCATCGGCTTTTCCAAGGTGCAGTATGGGTTTTCTGAGCCTTAAATGCGACAATTTTGTTTTTTGACATATCCTCCGAGGAAAAATGGGCCTCGTCCGAAAAGATGGTTTTTGGTAAAAATGCTCATCTTCGCCCAATTGATCTTCAGCCCATTGGGCAAACCGAAAACGCATCTTGTGGCTTTAGTTGTTAGACCAATTGAACTTTGTAAGCCTTTATACCGAGGTCTTTATGCAAAATTCTCCTTAGAGAAGTGCGGGAAATGTTTAATTCTTGAGAACGGTGACAAGTTGATGTTGATGGATGATCACGGACACTTTCAGCAATGACAGCAATATTCTCGGTCGTACGCACTGTATTAGAGCGGGAATGAGTTGTTTTGGCAACCAACGAACCAGTTTCGCGAGCTCGCTTCACGAACTCCACAACTTGACGTTGATCTTTGCTCATTTTTTTGTTTTAATTTCTCACAGTTTGGGTTGAAGACTCACTACTTTGGAAGTAAGTTCTCATATTTCCCAGTTTTCTTCAAGCGTATGGATTACCATTTCGTAAAATTCAGACTTTTAACTAACAATCTGTCAATTTGTGATGACATTTAACATTCATGTACTTCAAATAAGTAGTGGTTCAAAATGCAACCACTAGATGGCCCTCCTTCATTAGTACATCTAGCAATGGTAAATTATCACCATAGATAGCTTCTGCTCAAGTGCGTGAAGAATGCCTGTAGTGGCTCCATACGACAAAGGTATCGTCTACGTACTTTCGTTTAGAGAATTACTTTCTTCTTCTTCTTTGAAAATGCTCTATATAGAAACTGGCTATTACTGGGCTTAATGGGCTGCTTATTGCAAGACCATCTATTTGTTCATAATACCATAATTCCATTTGAAGTACGTAGTGGTAAGCACGTGTTGAAAAAGGGCAGTTATATCTTCCGTAAATATATCTTTGACTATAGAGTCGCGTAGCGCAGCGCCCTCCGCATCGATGGGGTTGCCGCTTCGCGGCAAACTCAACCCGCTTCGTGGCTTGAACCCATACTTTTCTTACTCAAAAAAATAGTTTTAATGCAACTTTGATAAGGACACGGTTCACTTCGTTTGCTAAATTGTGAAGATTAAAATAGGGTTCTTTTTGCGGCTCGTACACTGACTTTTCTTACTCAAAAAAATAGTTTCAATGCAATTTTGGTAAAAATACGACTGGCTTTTCTCGCTAAATTTTGAAGATCAAAGTAGAGTCGTTTTCCACAACCCTAGCTCGCCGAAGCGCGTTGATGGAGTTGCCGATTCGGGAATTTTTTTAATTTCCTTGCGACTCTTTAGGTCTTTTTGTAGTTTTTTCTTCGCCATATTCTATGAACCCGTAGGAAAAAAACGATGGACAAGTCATGTTAATAGGTATACGTTTTTGCTCTATCTCCATCGGTTTTTGAGATACGACAATTTGATGCTTGTAACTTTTAAAGAATTTTTTTGACTTTTACGCAAAACCTACGTTTTTTGTTTAGATGCCATTTTAAGAAAAAATTCCTAGTGGGCTTTAAACTACGCGCTTTTTGCATATGCCGTAATATTTCCGAGATATAAGCCTTTAAAGTTAGGGGTGCAAATTTTTTGGTTTTGGGAGCGTCACTTTGGTCACAGACGTTCCTCGCGTTGTGAAAAAATTCATCGCTCTCTTCATTTCGGTTTCTATCGGATGTCAAAAAAATTTACCGAAAATTACGGCTCGTTCAGTCGAATGGTTTTTCAAAAAACGTCTGTAGCCCTTAAAGGCGTTTATTTTAAACGCTTTTTTTAAATATTTGCGTAAAACTACGTTCTCTATACGAAGTACGCAATAAAATCGCAAATATTTATGAAAAAGAAAGCCGTAAAATGTAAAAAATCGAAATTGAAATCGATTTTCCGGTTTTTTCTTTGCGTTCCAGACGTTTTTTGGCCGTTTTTTGTTGAAAAATTAAAAAAAAATGGATAACTTTTGGATAACCGCTTCCTCTAGCCCGCGTCTTCCAGTCGACGCTGGGACGTCGCGTTCGTTATCTCCTGGTGTTCTCCAGCCACCCGACAGCGAGAGGAAAGTGTCGTGCATTATTATAACTCGATGAATTTAATTGTCTCTTCTATAGGCACCATAGTAAACAGTCAAACAACATCAAAACTCACTAATCGGTTCTCGGGCTACAATTTTAAAGTTTGTAGTTTTTGCACAAAATCTGACAAATACCAAATGTACAAGCTTTTTTTGCCAATAACAAGTTGTAACTTGGTTGGTTTTATGTAAGCTCGTTCACTGGCAATGGCACTCACTAGGTCTTAAAGGTGCTCCTGTCTTATGTATTTTGGGAAAACCGTATTTTTGATTTCGTCGACCTTTTCTGTTTCTCTTTGGCGATTGTAGATTCTGATACTTACTGGTAATAATCTGTTTGGTTCATCATAACCTTTCCTTTCTCTACCAAAAGTATCACAATATCGTTATTTTTATTTTAGTTGTCTCAGCGCTAAACGTTCTTCGTGATTGATGTTGCTTTTTAGAGCTTTCGAATGAGTTGGAATCGTGGAACATTTTAGCCGTACTTTATCTGCAGACTGTTGTGGTTGTTTTCGTATTCCCGATTCTATGTATGCCTCCACCGGTGCAGTAATTGAGTCAGAAGAAAGCTGTATTGTAGAGCCATTTTGGATATGGCGTTACAAGCTCTTCTAATTAGAAGAGCAATACATCCGGATAAACGAAATACGAATATTCCTGTACCAATTAAATACCGCTTACCATGCTTGTGTGGTTCCGTGTACGTCGGAGCAACTAAAAAAAGCATTAAGATCCTATAAAAGAGCACAAAAGAAACTGTCGTCTTCATCAATGGGATAAACCCGCAGTCGCCAAAAATGACCTTAACCCGGCTATAAAATTTGACAAAACGAAAGTGTGGTCGACAACAACACCCTACTATGTTTGGTTAAAGCTGAAAGCCATAGAAATTTACAAAAACCGATCCAATTTCAACAGAAAAAAAGAGAGCGTCTGTATTAGGTAATAGAATTTGGTATCCAGCCCTCAAAAATACTAAGACTAAACATGGAAGATCAGTCACTCATGAATAACTAACCATCCGCACATAAGCAGTCTAATGTTACTACCAAGACTATAACTAATTCCAACAGACTATGGTTCAATAGCTCAAGATAAGACAAACCAAAATACAAAAAATTAGGCTAACAATTCATGTTATCAAATTTTTTTTCTTACCCATACTATCGGTTTTATCCAAAGCAATTCGCTTTTGATTACCATTGTGTAAATAGTTAAAAACTAAAAAAGAAAAATATGGAAAATAAATAATAAAGTAAATGTAGCACGACTTAAAATATAAGAGAAAGATGTTTGGTAACGCGAAATGAAAAGAGGGGAGAGGAAAAGAGCGGTTAAAAGATGAGGAACTAGTGAAGAAGAAGAAAAGGAAAACAAATACAAGAAATATTTTAAAATGACATGTGAATGCAAAGCTGGGGAGAAGTACATAATAACAATTTAGAAAAGGATGTGTGGGAATTGATTTACGAACAATGCTGGAGAAAGCAGAAAGAGTGAGAGAGGAAAGTCAGTAGATATATATATATAAATGTAGAATAGAATTATCAATCTCTAGAGATGACACTAAACAAAAAAAAAAAAAAGACAAAATTGGAAGAAGAAGTTTGAAACTAAATAATAAAGTTTTAAGGGCAACGGAAGAGGAAATAAGAAAGAAATGCAAATGAAAAAGATAAAAAAAGAACGAATGGATGTAGAACTGAGGAGACAAAGAAACAAGTTCAAAAATAATCGGGAAAAAAATCGGGGGAAACAGATACGATGAACAAAAAGCAAGCAAGAAACAAATTTGTGAAAAAAAGAGAAACAAAAAGACTGATAGAAAAATGAAGATAAGGGAGTAAAGATTGCAGAATGCACATGATGATAGAAGCTGATGCGAAAATATTTTGAAAATGAAAAAGACATACACTATATTAATTATATGAGTCAGATAATAAATTCTGTGAAAATAAACATTGACCCAGACATTTGATTAGGTAATTGAAATTTCTAAGAACGAATTAAATATTTCAATTTACAAGTCATTCTCGAAAACAATTTAAATAATCGACAACTTAATAATTATACGATAAAATCACGAGAGTGACGTTCTCGGAACTACAATCTTTTGTATAATAATTAAGTAGGTACTGTTCTTATAAGAAACATGCGTAATCTGAAGATTTTCTTCACTAATGATGGATTCTATTTCATTTATTATCTGTGCATTAAAATGCATTATTTGCAGTGTACGTGTATTCTTATCAGAAAAGTTAAAATAAACTTGTTTATCGAGTGGGAAAAAAATCCTACTCAGCACAAATGCATTGCTTATTATAGACAGTCTTATCAAATGCGTATTCTATATAGATTTTGTTTTACTTACAGCAGGTTTGCAAGCAAGCATTAAAATATTTTTTAATAAATAAGATTTAAATAAATTTGAAAATAATAACAAACGAAACTCTAATTACTCTAAGGTAAATAATTAAAAAATGTACAAACTAAGAAATCAACTTTGAAAAAATCAATATACGTATGTCCAAATGTTAAGTCTTCATTTAAAAAAATCCTAACAAATGTTTATAGATCTTTGTAAGCTCTTAATTAAATTTTATGTCTTTCAGGTTGGACACTGGCAGACCCTATCAAAAGAGTTTTAGTTTTTGAAATATGGAAATTTTGACGAATACTCAAACAGATCATATGAAATGAAAGGATCCTCCAAAGAGAAGACAAATACTAAATTTTGCAATTAGTTTTACAAGTGAAACGATAAACAGGCTTCGGATATGGCACCCAGAAGAATAAGAAAATGCAAAAGAAAAAATTGGAACCGCCATTCATAAGTTCATTAAGAATCGAATAATTTCGTAAAAAAAAGAAACAAGAGCTCATAATAAGAGCGAAATGCGTATCAGGTGTTCTTTAGTTGCGTGTATGCTACTGTACAAAAAATACTTGGTTTGTTATCGACACGCGTGTTTACATTCAACATTGACAGTCGTTACAGTTAACTGTTGGCATTTTTAGTTTATACTATTTATCCGTGTTCTTTATGCACGAGATGTCACAAGACATGCATTTCACTTAAGAAGAAACATAATTAAGAAAACAAAATGCGTTCGTAAAGTTAACACCCAACTTCTCAAAATTTTTAATTTTAAAGGTTCTTACTGATTGTTCTCACTTTGTTTTACATTGTTCCAGAGTAACAATGTTTCAATTCAAATAATTTTTGAATAAAACAAAAAAAACTACTTCTTGAGCTGGCACCCCTTTTTGTCAAAAACCTAAAATTTTGGTACTGTTCTGCGTTGTTCTAGTTGTTCTAAACATTGTTTCAAAAGAACAAATCCATAACTCAAAATATAGGCTCACAAATTTAAAAAGCAGGTTTTGAGTTGGCACCCCTTTTTGTAAATATCGAAAAATTCAGTAGCTGCTGTTCTACATTGTTTTTAGCATTGTCCCGAAAGAACAAATCTATAACTCAATCTACAAGCTCACAAACAAACAGAAATTTTAGCTTGCACCCCTTTTCTCAAAAATGTAAAATTTCGATACTGTTATACATTGTTTTAGACATTGTTCCAAAAGAACAAATCCATAACTGAAACCGTAAGCTCACAAATAAAAAAAATTTTAGTTTGCGCCCCTTTTTTCTAAAAATCTAAAATTTCGATACTGTTCTACATTGTTCTAGACTCTAAGCTCTAAGCTAAAAAATCAAAAACAAAATTTTTTGACTGGTGCGTCTTTTTTCAAAATCTAAAATTTTGATACTGTCCTACATTGTTCTAGTTGTTCTGAAACGATAACTCAAGCTTTAAAATCACAAATTAAAAAAAATGGGCTAGCACCTCTTTTTTCAAAAATATGAATGTTTAATACTGTTCTACATTGTTCTAAACATTGTTCCAAAAGATCAAATCCATAACTCAAATTATAGGTTCAACAATTATAAAAAAACAATTTTTGAGTTGACACTCCTTATTTTAAGTATGAAAAATGTTATGATTTCATGGGAACATGCTCCCGTATCCTGCGAGATGTATCGGGACATCAAAAACGCCGACGCCCTGGGCGTAGAGCGACGAGATGGGCCCGCGACGCTGAGTGTCATCGTTTACAACGAGCAATGGTGGTTGTTTTTCGGAATATAGTTGGCGCTATATTCACAAGGGGAAAGGATAAAATCAAACAGCAAGGAGTCTAATAGAAGCGCACCCGCTCCGCTCATTACGACTGTAGGGCATCTGCTGAGAATCATCAGCGAGCTGCTGCCAAACCCGCAAGTAGCCGAGCAGCAAAGAGTTTGACGGAAATGCGGGATAAGTTGCGTGACATTCACTACTTATTTTAAGTATGAAAAATTTTGATACTGTGATCTTTATGATTTTATGGGAACATGCTCTCCTATCCTGCGAGATGGACCGGGACATCAAAAACCCCGACGCCCTGTGCGTAGAATGACAAGAAGTCTCACAGAAAAACAGCCCATTACGACTGTGGGGCATCTGCTGAGAATCATCAGCGAGATGGCGCCAAACCCGCAAGTAGTCAAGCAGCAAAGAGTTTGACGGAAGTGCGGGATAAGTTGCGTGACATTTATTAAGACTGCAGATCATCTGCAGAACAGATGCAAAGACTGACTGAATACTTATAAGGGGTCCATGTATTAATGAATGAAGAATTTAGAGATTATATATTGTTACTAGATTAAAAGCCGGTCTACAGACCGGCGGAAGACTTGATTGAGAAACCATATAGCACTGTTAATAAAAATACTTTCGAGGTTTTTTACGACTATTACTTTTCAGGTATTTTGGAAAAAAAATTGTCGTGCATATTTGAAACCGTCTTGGTCAGCCCGTCATTTTAAGGTATCACTCGATGGGTGGTCGTATTTAAAAAACAAACGCCCCCAAGCTCCACCCACATGAGTGGACGTCTAGTCGTTCGGCCCGTGGGCATGCGTAAGAAATCTAGCTATCACAACTTGAGGTCAGGCACACTCCCAAGGTGTGTATAGAAGGAGAACACCAAGAGAATTAACTCAATTATTAATATGGATTTATAAATAAATATGTACTTATTTACAGAACTATATTTATTTATATTATGTTTTTACAAAGTACGTATAAGCTAGATAAAAGTACATGGTCATGGAGTAAAGCTAGTCAGGAAGCTTCAGAAGTCGAAAGGTAGTCGAGACAAATCTTTTTTGAGCAGGTGGAAAGAGACGTGTAAGTTTCTGTCAGTATGAGTGGGTCTGCCTAATTTACTGTTGGGTTTCCGGGTAACAAGTACGTCAAGAAATGAAGACTATGATTTTCTTCAATTCGCATCAAGTTCACTTGATGTCAGCAAGTTTTTTATTGAGATCGTATCTAAAGAACGGTGACCATGGAGTCACACGATCAACATACCTAAACTATACGAGGATATATTGAAAAATTCTTAGCCTACTATAGAACCAAACAAAATTTCAATGTCAAAATATTTTATTACTCAACATATTCTCCTCTTAATTGGATACATTTTTACAGCAAACCTGCAACGTCTCTAGACCTTTCAAAAAAATGTTTCTTCTTGCTCTGCAAACCAGACCTCCACAGCTTCTATTACCTCCTTGTTGGAAGAAAATGTACGACCTCTTAAACTTTTTTTCAGTTGAGGAAAGAGGTGATAGTCGGACGGAGCCAAATCGGGTGAATAAGGGGGTGTTCTAGTAATTTAAACCCTAAATCACAAATTTTTTGCATGGCAACATGAGATTTGTGTGAAGGGGCGTTGTCCTGCAAAAACAAAACATGATAGGATAGCTTTTCGCGTCTTTTCTCTTTAATATTTTCCCGTAGAGTGGTCAGTAATGTCGAATAGTAATCTCCAGTTATTGTTCTACCCTTATCCAAAAATCAATCATGATTACTCCATGGCAATCCAAAAAACTGAAGCAAGAACTTTTCCAGCAGATTTTTGGACACGAAACTTCTTAGGTCTTGGAAGAACCAGAGTGTCGCCATTCCATCGATTGTTGCTTTGTTTCTGGATCGTAGAAATGTACCCAAGTCTCATCCATAGTAACAATTCGGTTTAAGAAGTCTACATCGTTTTCAAATCGAGCACAAATCTAACGCGATGCTTCTACCCTTGCACGCTTTCGGTCAACATTCAAACATTTGTGGATCCATTTTGCAGCAATTTTCTCATGTCCAAATTGACGTGAACCATATGATGAACGCGTTCGTATGAAATATTCAGTGCTTCAGATATCCGTTTTAGCCCAATTCGACGGTCTAATAAAATCATGTCATCAACTGCATCGATATTTTCGGGGACTGACACAGAAACTGGCCGTCCCAATCGGTCATCATCTTTAATGGAAAATTTACCTCTTTTGAAGCTTGCATTCCAATTTTTGACGGTCGCATATGAAGGACATTGATCACCAAGGGTATAAAGCATATCTTCGTAAATCTGCTTACCTCTTAACCCTTTTAAATACAGATACTTGATGATGGCTCGATACTCCAATTTTTCGATTTTCACAATTTCGGTGGGCATCTTTTTTCATTTAATTTATTGCGTGACTCTGGTTTACTTTTTTGACGTCAAACTTTACACTGACACTTCTAATAAGTTATTGTTCGTTGCTATGGTAACGCAATATTTTGTTTATGCAAGGAACTTCACTAGGCTAACTAGATATCAATACATCCTCGTACTTTCGGTTTCAACGGCAAAGTTTCCAAGGCAATTGATTCAAAATGGATAGTTCCAGCCATGGAACCTAACCAATCGTTAAAACCAAATTAAGTGGTTTGCTTTACTTTTCTTTACACAAATTATATTTCTGAAAATAATCTTAAAAACTAAAAAGTGCACTTTTTACCAAAATTAACGGATGGTTTTGAAATACTTCTTAATACTACTTAAAAAATAACTAAAAAGTTTTATATGTATAAAGAAAAAGTTTTATTGAGTAGAATTTTACATTTTAATCAGTTCTTACCAAAAGCTTAACTTTAAATGGTTTGGGCGATATTGTTATACCATCAAATCCGTTCATTCTAAGTTCGCCCTGTTCTGGATCGTTTTCCAAAAAAAAATTATGAAGGACGGCTGTGAAAAGATAAAGTAGTTGGTTCTGGCCAACGATTCACCTAGACAACGTCTTTTTCCTACAATTACTACTATTTGAAACAAACACCTCCATCGCCTAAGCACTAACCGTGCCCGAATGGTAGAAAATACCACTCCGGACTGAAAACTGATCCATTCTCGTTTAAAAAACGATCGGGTCGAAATTCTAACGGATCTTTCCAAAAATCGGTGTCCATGTGAATGCTGTACAGGCTAGGAAGTACAATCGCACCCTCTGGGATGTGATAACCAAAAAGTTTTGTTTCGCGTGTGGCTCTATGAGCAATTCCTAAAGGTGGAACGTTTGCAATTCGCTGCACTTCCATCAAAACCGCTTCGGTGTAGGGCAAACTATAAGCAATTTAGTGGATTGCGGCTATCAAACAGTAGTAAAAGTGTACATACTTAATCTTATCTTGCATAGTTGGACAGCGATCGCGTCCGACGGCATCGTCCATTTCGTCTTGTACCTTTTTTTGGATGTTGGGATACTTTAGCATGTAGAGCATTGAAAACGCCAAAGTGTTGCTGGTTGTTTCAGAACCAGCCATGAACAGGTCTAAGCACAGCGAAAGTAGTTGTTCATCTACACAAAGATCTTTAAGAATCATAAAAAATTAAAATTTTTGTACCTTGGTTATATAAGTTTGCATTTTACATTTGCCTTTTACGTGGCAGAATTAAATAATTTGACAAAACTCTTTTCAGGAATTATTTGAACTTGACTCGAATAGCTGATAGTTTGATGATCTCTTGATAGGCAAGGTTTTTTTAGTTTGTATCCATTTTGGCAGTTTTTTTTAGATAAACTTAAGATTTTCTCTGACAATTCACTGGTAGTTGAGCAAAAAAGTTACGTCAACATATTAGACATGTTGTCAATTTAAAGGAAGTAAAAAACTTGATCAAGGAATACCACGATGTCTTTGCTCTGGGCACTAATTCCAAGAAAAGAACGAACATTATGAAGCACAAAATAAATATTAAATGTGGCCCTAACCGATACGACAGAATCATAGAAGACTTCCCCTGACAAAACGTGAAGAGGCGGAACTACCAGAAGAAGGCCAAGAATTTCAATAGGACCAAGACTGGGTAGACGCTTTTCAACAACTTAAGCAGTCTCTAGTCACTGCACCAATTCTGTTACTCTTGCAAAAAGAAGAATTTGTGCTAGATACCGATAGGAGCAACTTGGTTATGTAGGAGCAATACTGTTCCAAATTCAAGATCAAGAAAAAGTCATCAGGTAAGGTCTTGTCAAAATCAGAGAAGAACTACTGCATGACTAGAAGAGAACTCCTAGCAGTCGTTAAATCTATGGAATTTTTTTCTACAAATACCTACGGATCGTGCTGCCCTAAAATGCCTGTTACAATACACAAACTCAGAATGACAAGTTTCCAGATGGTTGCAAGTTGCGGTTGCAAGAATACGACACCACACCGTGCAAAACAAGCCACTGTAACTGTATTCATTGTTACAAATTGAAGAAAAAAGTTAGAAGAACAACCATGCTCAATGACAGATGGGAGCCCGAGCAATAGAGACATAAGAGGAACAAAACCACGAATTGAGACTGCTTCTGGAATAAAAAAAGACAGATCGAAGGCCAACCTTGGAAGAAGTGAGTGCTTTGAGTAGTAACGTGAAACCGTATTAGGCCCAATGGGACTCCTTGGTAATAAAATATAGCCTTTTAAAACAAACTCTGGAAAACAATTAGTAGTTCCTATCAAAAATAAGGCAGCACTTGCATTATGGAACTTCTGGAGAACACTTCGGTGTGAAGAAGATACTTGGGGAAATAAGAGAACGGTTCTATTGGTTGAATAGTAAAGAAGACGTTAATCAGTAAACAGGAGAAATGCATTAATGAGGCAGCGCAATGTGTGAAACCTGTTTGAAAGGGTAGCTATCGTTCCCTAAAATGATGATGGAAACAAATACATTTTGGTGACAATGGAATATTTCACCAACAATGACATACGTGTTAGTTGAAGAGAAGAAGAATATTATAAGATATTCAGAAAAAGTAAAAGAATGATAAGATCAATCGGAAGAGAATGGAAAAGAAAGAAAAGAAAAGAGAAGAATGAGGTAAAGGTAGAAGAGAGGACTAGGACAAGGTAAAAATATATGGAAAGGGCATATTAAAGGAAATAAAAGAAATTAGAGCGAACCAATAGAAAATAAATGAAGAGATGAGAGAAATAAAAGAAGAAATGAGAAAGATCAGTGAGAAGTTAGAAGATAAATGCAAGAGAGTGAAAGAAAAAGATAAAAACAGATTGAAGAAATGTTGAAGGAAAAATAAGAGTAGAGAAGAAAATACAGGAATCAAAGGAGTTAAAAAAGGAATACTGATAATAAAAATGGAAAGTATAGAAGATAAAATCGAGATCCTGAAAAACAAAAGAAAGATAAAAGGCACAAATGTATATATTATATACCGTGTGACAACTTTCAAAGCGGGACATAGGAATGTCCCGCTTTGAAAATCACACGGTACATATGTTATGTAGACGACGACATGACTAAGAAAGAGAAGGAAATACACATGAAGAAAAATAGAAAAAAAGTGGGTATATAAAATTGTGGGTAGTGGGAGAAGAAAGGAGTGGATATAAAAGGAGAGAGTGATAGAGAAGTTGGTACCAAAAACTAGTTCTAGGGAGGGGAAAGACGGGAACGTCAAGAAAAGAAAAGATCAATAGAAGAAACAAAGGAAAGGTAAAAGTAAAACACTGTTTTAGAATATAGCAGGAATAAAAAATAAAGAGTAAGAGTTCTGGAAATATATAAGGAGTTTTAAGATGATGGGGCTAGTGGAAACGTGGATGGAAAAAAATTGAAGTATTTGGAAAGCAAGGTTGCCGGAAGAATTTAAATGGGAAATTTAGTTCGCGCTAAGGGAAAATAATAATAGAAAGCGGAAGAGAGATATTTTAACAGGTGTGAGAAAGAAATAAATACGAAATCATACCGATATATAGAAAAGACACTAAAGAAAACTAGGAAGAATAATCAAGACAAAGAAAAATAGTTATTAAAGGAGACTTCAATGCAAACACAGGAAAAAGGAAGAATGACAATAAACGGAGAAGAAAGAAAGAGAAAAAAATAATTGGGAAAGGAAGAAAACTCTTGGAATTATGTGAGAAAAGGGGATGGACAATAATGAAATATGGAAGTCAGCGGAGAAGGTAAATATAAATTTCACAAGAGGATGATATGTGATTGTAAATGAAAAAATAAAAGGCTTTGAAAATGTAAAGATAGGATACGAGGAAGAATCATATCATCAGTCAATGGAGGTGAGCATAATAAGAAATGGAGAAGCTGTCGAAGAAGAGAAAGAAAAACAAACATGAGGGTAAGAAAAGTGTGGACTGAAGAAAGTACAGAAATATATAAAGAAAAATTGAAAGAAAAACAAGAAACATCAGACGAGGTCGAAGAGGAAATAATGTGAATAGTGGAAAAAATTAACAAACTAGGTCCAAGAAGAGAATAAAGAAGTGGGAGCAAGAGAGGAATAGTGGAGTAGAGTGTGATCATGCAAAAAAAAGAAATGGGAAGAGAGAGGAGAAAATAGAAGAAAAAATAGTAGATATTGAAGTATATAAAAACAACAAGGTCAAATTTTAAAGAAGGATGTAAAAGAATTAAAGCGGAATTCCGCAGACTGATTGAAAAAGGAATAGAAGAAATAAGGAAGCAAGGGAGTTTCTAAACAAAAAGAAGAAAAAATGGGCCACGGCTACAGTAGGCGGAAAGGAATTGGAGGAAAACTGTAAAAGCGTGGTGGGCGTAAAAGACGAGAAATCAAAGGAGCGAGAAGATGCAAAGGAAAAGGCAAAGTCAGAAGAAGGAGAGATAACTAGAAAAGAGGTGAAAGAAGAAAAGTCAAAAAAGACAAATCAGAAGACACGGATGGGACCCAAAATACACAAAGCAAAAATACTGGAGAGAAGAATAGGTGTATTAAACGTGGGATATAAAATTTACTCTAAGATATTGAGATTAGAGAAATATGAGAAGAAGACATTACCAGATTGACATGGGATTCCGGAAGGAAAAGGGAACGATAGACAATATATAGTATAGTTTAAAACACATAATGAACAAGGAAATAGAAATAAAATGGAAAAAGGTGTATGCAATATTTTCAGACATCAGAGCAGCTTTCGATATAGTAGAAAGAGGAATGTTATGGAAAATAATGACAAACAACGGAATAAATAAAAACATAATAGGAGCGACAGAGGAGATGTACAAGGAAACAAAATATAGGACTAAGATAATGGGGGCGTTAGGGAAAGAGTTTTGGACAAGAAAAGGTTAGAAGCAGAGACGTTTTTTTAGCCCAACGCTGTTCTCAAGAGACTTGGAAGAAGAACTACCAAAAAAACAGTTCCGATGAATAAAGATAGGAAAGAAAAAGGTAGTAATGTTGACATGTGCGGACGGTATCGTAATTTTCACAAAGAAGGAAGATGGAATGAAAGAGGCAATAAGAGTTGTAAAAAAGTATTTAGGTAGGAAAAAGGCGAAAAATAAAAGAGGGAAAAACGAAATGGTAGTGGGTAGAAAAAGTGATAGAGAAAGTAGAAAAATTTAGGTATCTGGGATACACCATCAGGTACGATAATAAAGATATGGATCAAATAAAGACCTACAACGGAAATGAAACACAATATTAGGACAAGTATGGGAATTTGGAGAAAGAATGTTTGGGAAAGTCATTGTTTGTGTTTAAGACGTGTAAAAAGCTTGATAATGTACGGTGCGGAGATATGAAGGTGAAAAGAATGAGAGGAATTAGAAAGAATACAACAAAAATATTGGAGGTGGACTTTAGGATTAAATAAGGATTAGAAGAAAAATTAAAATTTAAAAAGATAAGAATTAAAAAGGGATAAAAAGGTGTTGAAACTTGAGGAAAAGATCAAAACAGAAAAGAGAATGAAATGCTGTACGAATTTTGGAAAGAGATAGAGAGACAAAAAGTGAAATACCGTGAAGAAGATAGAAAAGCATGTTATCGGAGAGGAGGATACGCAAGAGAGGAAATAAGAAAGCTAAGAGGTGAAGGAAGAAGAGTTAGTAATAAGAAGAATAAGGAAGAACGGGGATTGAATAAGGAAAACGACAAATACAACAATTTAATAATGGACAGAATCTAAAGTATTTAACAGAAGGAAATAGCATGAATAAAAAGAAAATGATAGCCAGGTTTAGATTATAAAATTTAATAAATGTTGGAGGACGGTTGAAGAGAGAATGTCTAGATTGTGTGGGAAAGACTGGAAAAGCATAGAAAATTTGTTAGTGGGGTGTAGTGAAGTAAGAATGGAAGATACAAGAGGGGGCATTACTGGGAGAGAATGGGGAAGAGACAGAACGAATGAGAGAAGTGGTAGAAAGAAGAAAATGGCTTAAAGAAAGAAAGAAAAGAGTGTTGTGTCTAACAGTTATTAAACTACAAGCAAATAATGATTTGTTCATGTATTAAAGTAGTTTCAGTGCAGTTGCTGTGATTTTTTTTTATTTTATCGTACGAAATTTGTAATATATAGTAAACATGGTGCCACCAAAAAAGACACTTGCGTTATTATTTTCTGATGTACGAAATAACGTACCGATCATTGTGTGAGTAAGACATAGATGTGTGTAAAAAAAGAAGGAATACTTACTATATATGCGTTATGAATAAGGTTACTCAATTGATTTCAATTTCATTTAAGTTGGCATTTTGTCAAATGTCGGTTGTTGCCGTTAGTTATTACTTGTTGTCACTTGTTACTTTTTAAGGTTAGTATTTGAGCTGACAACCACAATTCTTGCCAACATTGTTTTAGTAACTTTCTAATTTTAACCAGTAAGTAAATAGTAAATGCTCAAATTGACTCAGAACATTTTAATATTGATATATGACGCAGGAATCTTCTTTCGTGGCAAAAAGTTTAATGGCAATCTTGCTTTGGTTGCACTTCATTAACACTAGTGACGTATTTGGCAAAAACGTTGTCGGAGTTGCGCACAGCTGCCCAAGTAAGTTTTATAGGTTATAATTAAAAAAATACTTTTAGAGGTTTTCTTTAATAATTCCTTTTATTTATAAATTTCTTTCTTCATAAATATAACATACAAAGAAAGTACGTGTGCATTTTTAGTTAATTAAATCCAAACTGTTTATGCGCACTTCGAAGATTAACAACACAACAAATTAATTTTGACAGATATAGAGACCCTCATAAACATCCGGCAACACTGTGACAACATTCAACACAAAAAAACCTGGCAACTTTCAAATAGTGCAGTAAATAGTACCGAAAATGATTATATTGTTTATTAACATTTAAATGCAAAAAAACGTGCTTTTTTCATTCTTTTTTCAATTGAGAAAAAAGGAATGAAGCAAAGTAAAGATGTCAAAAAAAAGTTGTAGAGGATAAAAATACAAATAACATGAGCGCTAACTTGTCTTGATCGGATAATAATTTTCCGTGAAAAATTGAAAATAGTGAAATATTTACGTTTTTGTTTAAAAATTCGTAGATTCGTCTTTCGAGAAATAGAAGGTACGTACATAATCTGTGCAAGACCCTGAAATTATCGGCCAATTAGTTTATGCATAATTGCAATATTTTCAATCGAAGTTGAATGCTCATGCGGTGGTCCGATTGTCACAAATAAAATATAGTTTTTAACTTGAAATGGAAAGGAATAAAACGTATATTCTGATTTTGGGATAAAACGATATTAGACACGCGAAATATGCATGCAAAGATGAGTGAAACTGACCGAGAGCAAGGAAGCGATGGAGTAGTGGGGATATCTGGCCGCTAGCAGCGCCCTTATAATCGCAATACCCCTCAAACGGCGGTAACGGCCGGGTACCCCCACCACTCTGTCTGCTCGTTCTTGGTCAATTTCAGTCAACGTTTTTTTGCCTTCCATTTCACATTCAAATCTTTTTTTTATTTCTTACAATTAGACCACCACACAAGCATTTAGCTTTGATTGGAGATATTGCATTAAAAAATTTAAATCGCAATTATGCATAAACTAATTGCCCCATAATTTCAAGGTTTTGCACACATTAAGTACAAATAATCACCTTCTAGTTCTCGAATGATTTACGCTACATCTCAAAAAATGACCGATCTACGAATTTTTAAAGAAAAACGCAAATATTTCACTTTTTTTGATTTTTTTTGGAAAATTATTATCCGATCGAGACAACTTAGCGCTCATTTTATTTGTATTTTTATCGTCTACAACTTTTCTTTTTACACCATTAATGTTGGTTGATTACTTTTTACTCAACTGAAAAAAGAATAAAAAAAGTACATTTTTTTGCATTTGAATGTTAATAAACCGTATAATGACAATTCATTTTCGGTATTAAAAATAACTATCAGCTAGTTTATACTATTTACAATTACATGGCACAGGCGATACCCTCCTATTATTTTTGTCAACTATTTAATTATTATTTGCTCTATTGACTGGGGTATAATTGTCAAATAATTAATACATACAAAAAAAAATTTTGGGCGTTAGATGAATTTTACGTCATACGTGACGTGCAACCAAAGTAAGATTGCCATTACTATAGTCACAAACATGTACAAACCAAATACCGGGATATCAAAAATTATCTTGGTCAAGGGTGGTTGTGGAATGTAAAACGTTTGTCTTAGTTTATGTTTGAAATAATATGTCACTGTCACACTGACATCAATAACCTACAAACTTCATGACTTGACAGATTCTAACACAACAAAACATATTCAAAAATTTAAACTAAGACAAACGTTTTACATTCAACAACTACCCTTGACCAAGATAATTTTTGATATCCCGATACTAACGACTTTTTTGTTTGTCGCAAAAGTACAAAATCAAGGTACGTGCTTTTTTCATTCTTTTTTCAATTGAGTAAAAAGCAATGAAGTAAAGTTAATGGTGTAAAAAAAAAGTTGTAGAGGATAAAAATACAAATAAAATGAGCGCTAATTTGTCTCGATCGGATAATAATTTTCCGTAAAAAATTGAAAACAGTAAAAAATTTACGTTTTTCTTTAAAAATTCGTAGATTCGTTTTTCGAGAAATAATGTACTTAATGTGTGCAAGACCCTGAAATTATCGGACAATTAGTTTATGCATAATTGCGATTTAAATTTTTTAATGCAATATTTTCAATCGAAGCTGAATGCTCATGCGGTGATGCGATTGTCACAAATAAAAAATATTTTTGAACGTGAAATGGAAAGGAATAAAACGTATATTCTGATTTCTTGATAAAATGATATTTGACACCCGAAAATGCATGCAAAGATGACTGAAAGTGACCGAGAGCGACGAGGCGATGGAGTGGTACACACAAGCATTTAGCTTTGATTGAAGATATTGCATTAAAAATTTAAATTGCAATTATGCATAAACTAATTGCCCCACAATTTCACACATTAAGTACAAATAATCACCTTCTAGTTGTCGAAAGATTTACGCTACATCTCAAAAATGACCGACATACGAATTTTTAAAGAAAAACCCAAATATTTCACTTTTTCGATTTTTTTTGGAAAATTATTATCCGATCGAGACAACTTAGCGCTCATTTTATTTGTATTTTTATCGTCTACAAATTTTTTTTTACACTATTAATGTTGGTTGATTACTTTTTACTCAACTGAAAAAGAATAAAAAAAGCACGTTTTTTGCACTTAAATGTTAATAAACCGTATAATGACAATTCATTTTCGGTATTAAACATAACTATCAGCTAGTTTATACTATTTACAATTACATGGCACAGGCGATACCCTCCTATTATTTTTGCCAACTATTTAATTATTATTTGCTCTATTGACTGGGGTATAATTGTCGAATAATTAATACATACAAAAAAATTTTTGGGCGTTAAATGAATTTTACGTCATACGTGACGTGCAACCAAAGTAAGATTGCCATTACTATAGTCACAAACATGTACAAACCAAATACCGGGATATCAAAAATTATCTTGGTCAAGGGTGGTTGTGGAATGTAAAACGTTTGTCTTAGTTTACGTTTTGAAATAATTATGTCACTGTCACACTGACATCAATAACCTACAAACTTCATACCCTAACACAACAAAACATATTCAAAATTTAAACTAAGACAAACGTTTTACATTCCACAACCACCCTTGACCAAGATAATTTTTGATATCCCGGTACTACTAACGAAAGTATAAGGTACAAAAGATTAGTAAATATGGTGTCGAGCCCTTGTACTACGTACCTGTAAAACAATCTTCGCTGGACGAAACATTCATTTTCTGTAAAAACGCATCGATCAAGTCTCTGGAATGCGTCGCGCAAACAGTTTTGCGATGCGAAGCTATAGTCTCCTAAAATCACACAAACTCATCGTTTGCTCGAGTTGAAAGAAAACTAATTACCTCCAAAAAATACCACATCTCCGACAAAATTTGTATAAACTTCGTGTAGCCGCACGCGTCCGGTGCTACAAACCGCAATAGCGGCATTTGATTCAGCAAACCACCAGATATGTCGAACACACGAAAGGCGTCGTGGATAATTTGAAGAAGTTTAATCAAACGCACGTCGTCTAAAGTAAAACGTTCACCGGCCATCATCGTCCATAATACGTTTAAAACGCTCACGTCGAAGGCATTGTGCATATAAATTGATTGGGCCGATTTCTTCTTCAAATCCTCGATGAATTCTTTCGATTCCTCCTCTATGCGTAATTCCATTTCGCGTTTGCCAAATCCAAAGTTTTTCAGATGCTGCAATGAAAATTTCCTTTGTTTTTGCCAGAAGGGTCCGTCTGAGAATACAATTCCTGAAAGTATGCGTTCGTTATTTTTCGGCCGCGCCTTGTATGTAATAACGGGGACGAAAACAAGGGTCAAAGTATTTAGCTTAGACGTAGGTCAGTAAAAGATTCCAAACGAGATTCTTTTTATTTTGATGCACAACAAACTAGTTGACGAAGAAACCGGTCTTTAAATTACTAATTCGTAAATTACCCAATCGTTTGCCAAAAGTACGCATACGGAAAAAGAATCCGTCGGGACGTCCACCGAACTCGTCTCTGGTCAAAACTTCTTTAACGGCGTCGACGCCGGTGACGGTCACCACTAATATTCTACCGAGTTTCATACACACTACTGGTCCATAAATTCGCGCCAATTCGGCCCAAACCAAATGATGATAACCGACTTTATTGAGAAGACTCTTAAAGTGGCGATAATTACCCACAACAGGAAACCATTTGGGCCCTTTAATTATTTTCTGTTTTATTTGATTCCAAATAACTGTTAAAAACTCACCAGGAGGATAATTCTTCGGTTTCCAACTTATGTAGAGTAAAAATCCAAAGGCGAAGACGAAAACTACCAGTGCGAACATTTATACTGGTACTTTATCCAAATACACACAGACACATCAGATTTCGATGGTACTGGTTCCCTTTATATACGGTCAACCTTAACTCATTAGAATGAGAATAAAAAATGTAAAACTCACTTGAACCAGTAGCTGTCCTTACTAGAAATAGACAAAAACAAATCCTATTCTATTTTAATTCTTTTGTTCGTTGGTGCGTTGTAAAAACGTCACACAATTTTGTATGTAAAATTTTTTTGTAGAGATTAACGTAAATGAACTATTGCCCTCTTTCAAATTATTTCTATTCGTTAATCGTTAAGCATATTTTTTCAGATATCTTTGTGAGTGTAAATATGAAGGCAATTGTTTTTTCACTTAAATCAATGTTTCCAAAATTATGTTTGACATTTCTAGATTTCTTATTTATTAAATTGTCCTGCCGAATTACAGTCGGGGTTTTTATTTAAGCAAATAAAATTTGTTGTTGTTTAACCTTTTCATGGACACCGGCAAGTTATTAGCCTATGCTTAAAAAATTAATTAAATCTAAATAATAAAAATTTTGTATTTTGATTTTTGGAAAACGGCGACAGGGAAGTATATCTCCCAGTGCCCAAAGAATACAATATTGGAACGACAAGAAAAACATTGAAATCTATTAGAACAACTTAAATATAATACTACCTTTGTTGTTGTACATTGTTTATCGGTTTGTATTTTATTTGACATATGGACCCCCACACTCTATAGTCTTACTTCGTCCGGAACTTGTATTTTGTTGGCTGACAAAATTCGTTTCGTTTTCTAGAAGAAAAGCCTGCAATGAGTTACCTTGCAAGATTCACCTTAAAAACTATAAATTCCTTCAACTGCGGACCAGCACCAGGATTGAACGGTGTCAGACCACAATATATGAAAGACCTAATATCACATTCAGCAGGCGAGGCAGGAAAAAGAGCTCTCACAGCGATCACCGAGCTATGCAACTTGATACTGTCGGGAGAAGTCAATCCGGATTTTCTTTATATTCTCTACGGAGCATCTCTATGCGCATTGAGAAAGAAGGACGGAGGCATAAGACCCATCGCTGTGGGGAGTTACTTTCGTCGACTTACTGCCAAAATCGCATGCGCACAGACCCAACGAACGCTTCAAATCCATTTCACACCGCTGCAATTAGGGGTCAGCACAAAATTGGGATGTGAAGCATGTATTCACGCGACCCGCACCTACCTTCAACGCAAATACAACAAAAACAAGATCCTGCTTAAAATTGACTTCAAAAACGCGTTCAACTCTGTGGATCGTGATAAGGTGCTAACAGAAATTAAATCAGTCGTACCATCACTTTTCCCTTTTCTCAATCAATGTTATCATCAACCGTCCAACCTCTCTTTGGAGATAGAACTATCTAGTCAGTAGTAGGATGTGATCAAGCCTTCTGCCTAGCTGTACATCTAATAGACCAAGCTTTAGAAATAGAGTTCAACCTTTGGTATATGGATGACGCAACACTAGCCGACACACCGGATATTGTCCTAGAAAATTTTACAAACCTCATCCAAAAAGCTAGTGATATTGGTTTAACAATCAAACCTACAAAATGCGAATTGTTTTTCCCATCCGGAAAGCCAGACGAGGAGGTTGTAAGAAAATTCAATGCTATATCACCGGAAATCCGCATCAGAACCAAAGAAAAATTAGAATTATTAGGAGCTCCCATTTATGAAGACAACCTCGAATCTAACACAAGAAAGAGCCTGGACAAACTAAAATTACTACTTAATCGTGTGGAGAAAGTTGATAGTCACGTGACATACTTTCTCATAAATAATTGTTTTTATATCCCAAAATTAGCTTTCCTAGTCAGAACAAGCCCTTTTTGGAAATTCACAGACCTGATGGAAGATTTAGAGACAATCATTTAAAAACAATACTGGAATCCGTTATAAACTTAAAGTTAGATCCACCACACTGGAATTTAGCTACCCTCCCAATAAAATATGGTGGGCTAGGAATAAGACAAATTAGTGGCATTGCTCTCCCAGCCTTCCTAGGTTGTAAAAATCTGATCTCTCAAGTTTTACATTTTATGGACATTACGATTCCTGACAACCTCAATGAAGACGCCTTGATTGCTTGAAACAATCTCAACAATAGCATTCCTCTTATACCACACTGGCAAAAACATTAGGATACTATTAACATTGAGAGAATTATGGGGTCGCTCTCTTCGTCAAATCAAATAGATGTCGCAAGACAATTAGCCATCAAAGAACCTGAATCAGGTGCTTGGCTCCACGCTATTCCACCCAAAAATGTTGGCACATTAATGGACAACCTCACCTTCCGAACTTGCGTAGCCCTTCGATTTGGCTGCAAATTGCTCAAGCAGTAAATATGCCAATGCAACAAAACTATCAACGAATTTGGCCATCACGGACTATCATGTCTAATAAGTAAAGGGCGCTTCCCAAGACATAGCGAAATGAACTCAATTATTCATTGTTCATTAGCAGCTTTAAAAATTTCCTCAGCCTTGAAACCTGTAGGACTAGCACGAGATGATGGAAAGAGACCTGATGGAGCAACATTAATGTCATGGTTCAAAGCCAAGAAACTTGTTTGGGGCTGCACTTGTGTTGACACTTTAGTTGACTCATACATATCAAAAATCTCAGAAAATGCAGGAGCAGCAGCAGAAATAGCGTGCAAACGGAAACATGACAAATACATACAAATTGAATCCTCACATTTCATCTTCAAAGTACTAGCTTTTGAAACTTTAGGACCCTGGGCAGATGAGACAAAATCTTTTATGGAAGAAATCCGTACACTTTTGATCAAAGTAACAGGAGATAGCAGGGCTAAATTCTACTTCTACCAACTTTTATCCATCGCAATTCAACGTGGAAACGCTGTCAGCGTTATTGGAACCCTACCTCAATCAAACCCCTTGAATGAAATTTTTATTTTATTACGTGTTACAAAAATTATAAAATCACATCAAAGATGACTATGTTCTAATGTAGATCATCAACATGAACTTAATAACTAAAAAACCGTTTACAACAATACACAACACGCCCCTTTTTAATATAAGTTAAACAAAAACATTTACTCTAAACTTTAAATACTGAGGAAGTTTCCGATTTCTCGCGCTCACATTACGTGTTACTAGGCGTGTTTCTGAATCAGAATTTATTGCAATATTTTCATTGTTTTGGTTTACTACGTTTTTGTTTAAGTTATTTAGGCCATCGTCTATATCAAAGTCATAAATTATATTATTATTTACATTTACATTGATGTTGTTTCTATTTATAAGTAAAATGTGTGTTTTATGACATCTCGTGTATAACATAGACAAGTGTGAATAGTATAAACTAAGAAAAATGCCAACAGTTAACTGTAACGACTTGTCTGTGTTAAAGTGCAAAGTGCTATCTAAGCGATAACTTTTAATGCTTAAAACACACGTGTGTCGATAAAGCCAAGTATTAACTTGTACAGAAGCATACACGCAACAAAAGAACATCTGATGCAGCATTTCGCTTCCGCGTCCGGCTTCCTAGAAGAGTTGCGTGGATTCCTGAATAACTATAAAAATTAGACTGCTGGTCTAACAAGGCGCCACCTGCTGGATAAAGAAAGAATTAAAACCGACCAACAAGAGATCAACAGGTTTTACTTAAAATCTAATATGCTAAATCGAACACAAACCAGAGACAGAGAGAGACAGCAATTTAGTATAACAAATCTTAAAGTATTAGGAGAATGTGACAGAAATAGAGAGACTGTCGCATATAGTTACGTGCGTTAGCAGCAGCCTCGCTTACAATAAATAAGGCTTTTAGTTAAGGTGTCAAATTTCAAGTAAGCTTTAGTTAACGCTTCTGTTAGAATTATCATTCAAATTAAGAATTAGCTGCTATTAATGCTCTGCATACACATATCACTTACACACGGCGATTTACACTAAAACTAAACTAGAATGAAAGGGTAAGTACCTCCCGCAAACTCAAAAGGTCCATTGTGTCCGCGACAACCGCTCTATATAAGGCGCCCCAGCCCTTATTGAGCTGATTAAAAACAAACGTCCGGTTGAGGAGCGTACACCGATAAAAGTTACTTAAATATTAGCTACCGACCCGTTTTATGTCATATGCACTTCAGCTTCATACGCATTATTATTATGAATAAGTGGTTTAAATACTAAAACTGAGCTGTAATCGTCGAGTGTAGTTCCGAGAATAAAAAAATCTGCTAGCGACGGTATCGACAGTTCGGGGAAGTTAGATAGACCTAGGGATTCCGCTTAGGGGTGGTGTGCGGAGAAAACAGAAGGCGATTGACTCCCTCGCTAGAAGTATGCAGAATGACCATCCTCTGTAGACGTGGTATTCACCGGTGGCCTGCAGCTTGATTAATGCGAAACCGTGTTGTTGTCTTTTATTTATAGAGAAGATTTTTAATTAGCTACTCCAGCACCCTCAAGACTTATCTAAGTACAATACGCAATGCGCACATAATGACCGACACAACGTGCTAAAAGCATATTCAGCAATTAGAATTAATGCAATTAGAAAAGAAACCAAATATACTCACGGTGTTTCTAGCCAGATTAAACTTAAACGGCAATTTGTATTGGAAATCGTGAAACCCACATTAAATAATTTCTGGTGAAAATTTCACTTTAGGAAATATGCTGAAGACACCCGCGTTCATCATACGAAAAAGAAAATGTCCGCTGTACGTCTCCAAAATCTAGTCGGTATTTTTCTCTCCGCCAATAGAAAATTAGCAACATGCGCCCCAAATACGACTTTCGTCGCAGCATACTACCCGCGACACACGTTTTAAAACGGCTCACGACATACGTCCTAAATTCGGAGAAAAAAACCGTAACATGTTAATGGTGTAAAAAAAATTAAAATACGAATAAAATGAGCACAAATTGGACTCGATCAAGAAATAGCTTTTCGAGAAAAACCGGAAAAGGTCATATTTTTGGAGTTTTCTTTTAAAATTAGTAGATCCGTAATTTTTAAATGTGGCATAAATCTTTCGGGAATAGGAGGTAATGATACGTACTTAGTGTCTGCAAAACCCTGCAATTGTCGGGCAATTAATTTATGCAAAATTGCAATTTAAATTTTTTAAAGCAATATATTCAATCAAGACTGAATACTTGTGCGGTCGTCCGATTGTCAGAAATAAAAAAAAATTGTCAAGTTAAAATAGAAAAGAACAAAACGTAAATTCTCATTTTTCGATAAAATGATATTTAACACGCAAAAAATGCATGCAAAAATGACTGAAAATGACCGAGTGTGAGAAAATGACGGAGTAGTGAGAGTACTCGTCCGCTAGTGCTATTTGAAAGAACTACTATTCACGGGCCATGTAAGTATTTGTGCTCATGCATAGAGTGAGGTCTTCATAATTGCCTTAATTCGGTTGATTAGGTTCTGCTCTATCGTATTTTTCATCTCTCTCTGGTCAATAGTGAGGGTTTATTTTACACCAAGATACTTTTTCTCTGATGATAGAGGAAGAAACTCTGTCTCATCAAGCAATTGGATGTTTTCTGCTTCCTGGGTTTCACCTCTTTTGAAGTGTACGATGGCACATTTCTGAATCCCAAATTCTATTTAAATATCCCTGGTGAATTTCGTAAAAAGTTCTAGCTCGCTCTGCAATTAGTTCTTATTTGCAGAGCCTACAGCTTGAGATCATCCATATAAAGTAGATGACTGAGTACAAGTTTCGGGGTCTTTGCAATTTTATATCTGTAATTGCTCTTATTCAGCATATAACTAAGTAGGTTGATAGACATACAGAACAGCAGCGGACTCAAACTGTCATCCTGAAATATGCCTTTTGCAATTTTTATGCTTCCTGTTTGGTATCTTTCACTACCGAAATTCACCCTCAGGGAAGTTGTCCATCTCTCCATAGTAACCTCAAGGAAATGCCGCAACTGATTATCTACCTTATAGATGAAAAGTATTTGCTGAATCCATGTATGGGGGACAGAGTCATAAGCTTTTTGATAGTCTGGCCACAGAAAGGTTTCTCTTTTTCTTCATTGCCTGTTTGGTAACGACACTGTCTATCAGCAACCATTCGTTACAACCTTTACTTCCCACGCGAGCACCATTTTGTTCTATTGCTAAGATATTGTTGGAAGCTAGATGACTTGCTATGTTACCTTCAATAATGGAAGTGAACATCTTATACACTATAGGTAAGCATGTGATGGGTCTATAATTCTTGGGTCGGCTGTGTTCTTGTCTTTGAGCAACATATATGTTATTCCTTGAGTAAAAAAAAAGTGGCATTTATTGAGGTTCTTCTAATATTTTCTGAAATTGTTTTGCTAGATATTTATAACAACTTGAAAAACTTTTCCACCAATAAACCAGTAAGCTGTCAACGCCTGGTGTCTTCCAGTTTCCCATTTTCTTCACTATCTGTTTTAGATAGTCTTCTGTAATTGTTACGGGTCTCATGGTAGATGTGCCCTATACCCTTCTTATCTCCTCAGCAATTCAATATGCTTCTTTATTGTGTGTGTCTGTTCGAGCCGATATTGAAGTCCAATAATCCTGCATTCGAGCTTCAGTAGGTGGTTTTAAGTCTTGGAAATCTATTTGATTTGCTAGACCTCGGAAAAAAGTTTTGTGATTATCAGAGTACTGTTTATTCTCCTTGTATCTTTTTACACGTTTGTTATACCTTTTTACTCTACATCCCAAAGCTGCTATCTTTTGTTTAATTGTGTCAAGATGGAGTCGTAAACTTTCATGTAAATCTGTTGTTGACACGTTAATCTTGACTTTCCGTGCTATTGTTTTTGAGCTTTAGGAGAACTGTGCTGAGATAGATAAGCATGCAATATTCCGTTGTCTTTTCTTAGTTGTGCAGTAGCTTCTTCTTCCAAGGTGGGTCTATGTTGCGGACTTTCTTCAAGGTGTTACCATGAGTAAATGGAATACCTATCAGGGTTTCACAGACTGCTACTGCTGCACAGTATACTTCGCGGCAGATACTTTCAATTGAGGCTTCATCATCAAGATAATCTGATAAAACTTCGTTGGGTTTTTCCACTGCTGTCCGAGCTTTGATGTTGTAAAAAATTTTGGGAAGCAGCTTGAAATCTTTAAATCCCGGATATCTTCTTCTACATTGGTTGGAGTCTGGCTAACTGGTGGTTGCCTAAGTAGCTGGCTTGATCGGCGATGGTTTATTGGTGAGTTATGTTGGATATTTTCCTCTTGACCTTAAGTTCTAGTGCTAATCTGTCTTTTTATGTAGTCTAGTTCTGCTGCGGACAACGCATTTCGCCTTAATTATTATTATTATTTTTTTTTTTTTTTCTCGACTTTTGTCGGTTTTAGTCGCAAGTCGGGCTGAAACCAAGACATTGCAGACCATTCATGTTTTGTGTTTGTGTGTTATCAGTTTAAAAATTTTCTCACTGTGTTGCATGTGTTGAGTATGACTGCTTTTTGTAGTGTAATGTATGTGTGTTTTTCTAGGTTCAGTGTAGGTAGGTTTTTGTGTAGTGTATGTAGTATGATACCTAACCCCAACCCAATTTTAAAACCCATACCCCTCCCCCCCCCAACACCCAAAATTTTCCAAACCCCTCAAAAACCTTAAAAAACATTAAAAAAAAACAAAACCCAATCTTTCCTAAAAAAAACAAATTTAAAAAAACAAAAACACCAACAAACCAAATTAAAAAACCTAAAAAACCTAAACCACAAAAAAATTTATTAAACCCCCCCAAAATTCTCCTTCCCCATCCACCCACCACTTCCTCCCCAAACCCCACCCCCCCCCCCCCCTTCCTCCCCCCCCCTCCCCGTGGAAGACAGGATTATTGGTACTACGTTTTATTTCTATGGAGAGATCTGTGTATTTTTGAAGCTTTTCTGTGTTGGTTTTTCCATGTTGTGTGTGTTGGGTATTGCTATGTCTATTATGTATGTTGTTTCGTTATGTTTGTCTATGAGTGTAACGTCTGGTCTATTGTGGTGTATTGTTTTATCTGTAATTATTGTTCTGTCGAAATATATTTTATGTGTTGTGTTATCTAGTACTGTTTGTGGTATGTATTTGTAGTACGGTGTGTATGTGTCTATTAGTTTGTGTTGAATGGCTAGTTTTGATGGATTATGTTTGCTATTTGATTATGTCTGTGTAGATAGTCTGTTTGAGTGAGTATTGTGCACCCAGATGTAATATGTTGTATTGTTTCTGTGTGTGGCATTTTCTACATTTGTCGTTTGTCTGTGTTGTATCTCTTATTATGTGTTTTATGTAGTTTTTTGTGTGTATGACTTGATCTTGTATTGCGATCATAAACCCTTCTGTCTGAACAGTTCCCCATGGGTCAACCACATGTTCGACGCTTCTTTGTCGACAGTCGGTTGACTCAGTTCGTGAGGATGTCTGCCGTGGAGGGCCTTTTGGATCCATGATTGTTTTTGTGTTTGTGTTGTTTTTATATGTGTTTGTATGTCCATGTCTGCGTTCTGTAAACAGAGTGGTGTGTAGTTGTTGTCTGTGAGTGCAACTACTTTGTGTAACTGTGATGTGTGTTGTTTTGTTTAGAAAAATTTTCTTAAAGTGTCCATCTTTGTAGTGTTGTGTGGATATGTCTATAAAGCCCCCGTCCGCCCTCACTCGGGATAGGGTCAACCTCTCTGTGGAGGTTTGTTGTATTTTGTTAGTGTTGTTCGTGTTTTCCTTTGGAGTTCTTCTAATTCTGTATGTGTCCAATGTATGACTCCAAAGGAATATGTAAGTGCGGGTAAAGCGTATGTGTTTATGACTTTTGTGATGTGTTTTGAATTTAATTGTGTTTTTAGTAGTATATTTAATCTGTCTGTGTATTCTTTGGTGAGTGTTTGTTTTATGTGTTTGTGTTGTGTGAGTTTAGCCTGTTTGAATCCCAAATATTTATAAAGTTCCCCTCTTCCATTGATTCTATGAACCTATTTCCAACCGGGACTTTAACCGTACTTAGAGTTCCTTTTTCTAAGTGTAAGGTTTTACATTTGTCCAGCTCAAACTCCATGTGTATGTCTTTTGAAAATGTGTGTGTGTTATGTTTAGTAATTGTTGTAAGTGTTGTTTTGTGTCTGCGTATATTTTGATATCGTTCATGTACAGTGGCGGCTCGTGGTCAATCATACTGGGAGATCAAAAATTAATTTAAAAAATAGACATACTTAAAAAAATATAAATAACTCAAATGCACCGCAAAATTTTGTAGAATCTACAATTCTGTTCAAAATATAGCTATTTTTCGAAACATTCTCATTAAAATCTCTAAGGGATTTTCTGTAAGCATTGTCTAGCTGTGTACGAATATCAACATTTCCTACGGTTGCAAAATTTACCGAGCATTTCATGTGTTCTGCAGACGAAGCATGTTTTTTTATTTCCTCTTTTAAATGTTTTAAATCTCTTACACCGGATTTGCACTATAGCGAGTCTGACGAGTCTTTAGAAAATAATAAACAAACAAAACAGTAAAATGCATTTGATACTTCACAACCACATATCCAGTTAGCTAAATCGTACATTACCTTGCGAAAGTTTCGATGAACATCTTTATTTTTGTCTTTGCTAGTTTGTCGTAAACTTAGTTCTGGCAAAGGACGACCTTTTGCCTTGAACTCAACTAATTTTGTAAAATTAAGTTTGTTAGCACTTTTTAGTTGTTTAATTTTCTGCACTACCGACATTTTATATTATAGCGAATGCACACGCGAATCAAAAATAGTATTTTTACAAAACAACACAACAACAGTAAAACATATCAATATAAATTCTTAAATTGATTTAAAACACGCGAAAATCGAATCAAAAATCGAGCGTAGTTGTACACCCTATACGAAGTCAACGTAAACTACGGAGCCCGGCTCATGACCCAAAGTTGATTATTGTTTCGGACGTTCGCTTTAATTCGGGCGCTGCACGTTTTCGAGTTTTTCCGGGTAGATCTAATAAAATGAGGACAATTCGCACCGCCAGCCTAAGGTTGAAGAGGATGAATTACGAACGACGGCCGACAAATTTTAAGTTATTGTACTTGCAACTAAATTACCTATTTTAATAAAACACGTAATAATGAATATTTTTTTTATATATTGTCAACATTTTTGGGAGGTCATTGACCAAATGATCATATGGACAAGCCGCCACTGTTCATGTACAACAAATGCGATAGTGTATATTGGGTTATTTTATTATGTTTTATGTGGAAACCATATTTTGTGTTGTTTAGTGTGTTCCAGAGTGGATTAAGAGCTAGGCAAAATCAAAGAGAGCTCAAAGAGTCTCCCTGGAAAATACCTCGCTTTATTTGTATGGTATCTGTTTTTATGTGTGTATTGTTTAGGGTTAGGTGTAATGTTGTTTTCCAGTGTTCCATGATGTGTTGTAAATATGTGACGAACGTTGTGTTTATTTTGTATAATTGCAGCGTATGTATTAACCATGAGTGTGGTGTGTTGTCAAAAGCTTTTTTGTAGTCGACGTATGCTGTGTGTAGATGTCTGTTTTGTTTGAGTGACTGTCCAAGAATAACTGAGTCTATCAGAACTTGTTCCTTGCAACCCTTGTGACCCCTGCGGCAGCCTTTTTGTTGTTCTGTAAGTATCTTGTGTTGTGATATATGTGTATATATTTTGTTTGTAATGCATGCTGTAATTATTTTGTAAAGTGTAGGGAGACATGTGATTGGTCTTTATTGTGCTGGGTTGTGTGTATTTGTAGATTTGGGTTTCATGTATGTGGTGCCTTGTGTTAGAAATGTAGGTGTTGTGTGTGGATTGTATAGTGTATGTGTGATGTTTTGGCTAACATCGGGTGTAGACAGGAAAATTTCTTATACCAGAAATTCTGAATTCCGTCTACCCCCGGTGCTTTCCAATTGTGTGTCTTTTATTTATTATGTCTGCGAGTTCCTGTGGTGATATGTTTGTAAATGTCATTTGGGGTATGTATTCTGTGTTCTGTTCCTCTTCCCTGATCCAGTTACTATTTTTATTATGTTGTAGTGGCTTAGACCACAGAGCGGTCCAGTGATCTGTAAGTTGTTCTTGTGTTGGTGAGCTGTTATTTTGCATGTTTTGTATCTGTGCAGTCTTTGTGCTTTGGCTGCGAGTTTTTGTTTAAGGGTGTCTATATATTCTGTGATATGTTGGTTGTGTTGTTCGTGTTTATAGTGTGTGTTTTATTTTCTTAAATGTTTTATGCAAATGTTTCAGTAATTTTGGTGATGTGTTATGTTTTATGTATTGTGTTAGTCTACCTAGTTCACGGCAGAGTTCCATAATTTGATCCTCCAACCGTTTTTGCCAAACAGGTTTATTGGTTGGTATGATTCTTTTTTGTGTGTGTGTGATTAGTCTACGTCCGAGGTGAGTAACTACCGTCACTGCCCTAGCATAAACAAGTGTGTGTATTTCTGTGAGTGTGGTGTCTGTGTTTATATATTGTGGGAGTATGTGTGTGTTCAGGTAATGTAGTGTTCTGCTGAGTGATTTTGATGTGTGTAGTTTTGGTATTTTTGGTCTGTTCCTGTGTATTGCATAATTGTACTGTCTAATGTCTGTGGGAATTGTATTAATGTGTCTTTATCAATGTTTTCTGTTGTGATTTTGGGGTGATCATATACTATTGTGTCGCTGTCATTGCTATTTTCTTAGGTGCCTACTGTTAGTGTTGTTTCTTGTCTGTGTGTATCTGCTTCTGATTGTGTTTCTGTTTGTGTATGTAGTGTGTTTGCAACTTGTTGTTTTATTTGTTGTAGTGTTGTGTTGGGTAACAGATTTTTTTTACTATCGCTCGTCTTTGATCTGCTACTCTTTGTTCAGTTACTGTAATGTGAGGGTATTGTTGTATAAATTGTGTATGTAATTGTTGTCTGTATGATATAGTGTCTGTTTCCATGTGTGTTATTGTATAGTAGCAGTGCATAATATGCATGTTCATGTCTGTAGTCCATCTTATGCGCTGCCGTGGCTTGCCTGCTTTAGTGGTCGGTGGTTGACTATTCACCGAAACATTTAAAGCAGGTGGGGAGTGAAGTTCTGACCCTAGCCTTTCCGATAATAATGGAAAAACTATTGCAGTAGCCATACGCGGACCCGTGCTGCTTTTGCCACGGTGTATCTCGGGAGATTGTAGTACATTTTTCGAACGTGAGCCTCTGCCTAACTCACGAACGCGACAAGAGGTTTTGGTGGTACAATGCCGATTCACCCGTGATTCATTATCATTCTCCATTTCATTTTTTATACACTGCCAGAGCAGGCTGCCCTTAGCCGCCCCCCATCACTCTTAGACCCGTTTGCTCATTTAGGAGCAATTTTTAGCTCAAGAGATCATTTGAGTACTCAGGGTCATGGAACGCCGTAGCACCTTACAGCACCTCGGAGTCCGACCCTGAGTAAGAAATGCCGGATCCAGTTGCCGGACCGGGCATTCCTGAACGTTGCCCCTCTCCCACGACGTGGACGCTGGGCCCAGGGGAGTTATTATTATTATTATTATTGTTATTATATCCATCGAATAAAATCCAAACTTTTTAGTAACCATTTTGTAAGCATTTAATGTCGGTGATCATATCATTTTTTTATGAAAAGCTACACTTGTTGGGTTCCAACATTATTTATTTTGTACTTTAATGACGTTATGAACACGAGTGCTGCAAGGAGACCAGTTATCCTAACATTTAAAGTTACATTATAAAAATCGGGATTGTCATTCATAATAAACGAGTTATTGATGTTTTTGAAAATGTATTGTAATTTAATCTTATTTGTGAACTCTCTGTATGATTAACAAAATGCATTTATTGTATTTATAAAATATGAACTTTTAGCAAAATTCTATGACAATAAAACTTAGTGTTTCCTTTAGATATTGCCCTTTTTTATCACTCACATTCCGTTGGCTATTCATTTCGGGATACACTGTATATACAGTTACATTACGCAAGTTGTGGCACAACCTGTATACAATAGTGGGATTACATATGAACAGCATGTACACCACTACATGATTAGTTGATCTAATATAAAACAGCTACTGTAACAATTAACAGCTACTAGTAGTTTAAGGGCCACTAGAGTCCCTACAGCTACTAGTTTGGTGCGTCATCTATTGTCACAAAAAGTAGATAAAATTCAAATAATAAATATGTTACACTTATTAAATTTTTTTTTGTTTATTACAAATATGTACAAATTTGGATGGAATGGACTAAATCAATGCTGCCTCCTCATCTTCCTTTCCAATTTTTCTGTTTCTTTTCATTGGCAGCTGGATCTACAGGAGCCTCTTGGAAAAAGTAGAGGCGACAATATATTTTTCCATGCCAACCAAAACCCTCGAGCAGGCGCCAACAGCCACAGTAGCCAAAAATAATTAGAAATAATCGACGAAAGTAGCTGACATCCAGCAGTTAATATTACAATGTCTTTTACATGCCTACAATGCAAATTTTAACACAACAATAAAACACATAGCATAACTTACTCTGCAATTCCTCCTTCCATATTGAGATCGACACCACTATCAATAATTTGACCGTTTTCAGCAAATTTAACCTTAGCCATGTATGCCATGAACTGATATGCACCAATATAAATGGCACAAGAAAACAAATACAACAACTAAAAAACAACTTTAAAAAGGACGAAACACGATCGTTGAAATGGTTCGTACTATACTAATGGGCGAATTGTAAAATACTAAAATAATTAGGGACGTGGCGTTCGCCCCAACTGCCATGTTTCGATAAAATTTCAAAGTCGATACATTTTCCTCTACTATTTGTTTAGCACCTTTAGTACCTTGTTTACCTTTTTGTTGCGGCTGAAATGATTTACAATTTGGATACAAATATTTCAAAATTTTGTATTCGGGTACTTACTGCCATTTGAAGAGCAAATTTTAATTTAGATTTTGACTATTTGTGAGAAAGTTCCACGTTGTAACCTAAAATCCACTCATGTCAGAAGTGTTTTGATGAGAGCAGTGGCGTCCTGACATATGAAGAACAGTGGCGTGTATGCTTAATATTGATAGATCACAACGCCACGGTGAGTATTCTTTGTATTATTTTGTTGTGCAATTTCATAGGATTAGCGTTTTTTGCAAAATTGTTAATGTGTTACAGACTAGAATACAACATTTAGAATTATTGACATATGCATAAGTATAATACGTATTACCACAATTGGTTTAGGTTATGATTTAATCAAGTGGTTTCTGAAGTCTATAATAAAATAGTTTATTCTTAAGTTTATCAAATAGAATTCAAATCAAATTAATTTGTTTTTAATTTTATAACAAAATTATTCGGTTAATTTACAACAAATTACTAAACTTTTTAACTTATTAAAAAAATTTAATTCAATGAACATTAACATTCTACCACTATTTTCATCCATTCTGTCCTTTCCCCATTTCTCCCACTAACGTCCACCACCTTATTTTTTTATTCCTACTTCACTACACCCCTCTAACAAATAGTCTATGGTTTTCTAGTCTTCCCCACACAAATCTGCGTTATTTCTTCCTTGTCTAATCCTCTTTCTCCTCTCCTGCATCTAGTTATCGTTGTCTTTTATTACTATATTTTCCATCTTTTTCTTTACTTCTCAGCCTTTTTACTTCTTCTCTTGCGGATTCTTCTTTTTGATAATATGCTTCTTTGACGTATTTTACTTTTGTCCCTCTATCTCTTTCAAACTTTCGTACAGCATATAAATCTCTTTTCTGTTTTCCATCTTTTCCTTCAGTTTTAAAAGCCTTTTTCTTAAAGTTCTTTTATTAGGTATCATAGAGTTTCCTTTTCTACATTTCTACCTTATTCCTTTCTACATACTTCTTTACAACTCTTATTATCTTTATCGTCCCCTCTTCCTTCTTTGCAGAAATTACGAATAGTCTGCATATGCCAACGTTACTATCTTTACTCCTCGAATCCGTTTTCCTATAGCTCTTCTTCCGTATCTCTTAGATATATTGAGAACAACGTTGGGCTCAAAAAACATCCCCGTTTCAACCTCATTCCAGTCCAAAATTCTTTTCAAAACTTCTCTCTTACTTTTCCCTACATTTAGTTTCACTGTATATTTTCTATATCGCTCCTACTATGCCTTTATTTATTCTGTTTGCTGACGATATTCTTCTGTCTACTCTATCGAATGCTGCTCAGATGTCTATAAATATTGCACACATTTTTTTACATTTTCTTTTCATTTCCTTGTTAACTATGTGTTTTAAAATATTATATTGTCTATCGTTTACCTTCCTTATTAATGGAATCTCATTTGCCATTCTTCTCTTCTAATTCTTTTTTCAATCTTGCTCTTCGACATCTTATGGTTTCCTTCTATCTTTCCGGAAATTCTTCACCGTTCCAAGTTTTTTAAAACTTTTCTGATCCTCTCCCTCATCTTCTTTCTGTTCACTCTAAGTCCCATCTATGCCTTTTGCTTTGCCTTTTAGCGCCATTTCTATAGCATCCCGTACCTCTTTTCTAATTCTCTTAATTTTCCCTTTTTCTTCCTTGTTTTCCCCCTTTGGTTTTCGCTTTATCTTTCTATTTAAGTCTTACAGTGCTTCTCCTATTCCTTTTTGTCTATGCTAGCCTCAGCTTATTTTTTCTTCTCTTATTTAGAAAGTCCCATGCGTTCTCAATCAATTTTTACGATATTTCGCTTTTCTTCTTTTACATTCTTCTTTAATGTTTAACTTCGCTTTTATATCCACCTCAATATTTCCACTTTCTTTTTCCATTTTTATCTCTCTCTTCTCGTTTCTTTTTTTGTTTTTATACTCTCCATTCCGCCATTCCGATGTTTTCCCACTTTCTTATTTCTTTTTTTGAATCTTTTTTTTTTCTACATCGTTTTTACTATCCTACTTGTTTCATCTTCTTACTCTTCTGATGTTTAATGTCTCCTCAATTTTTTCCTTATATCTATCTGTATTTTATTTAGTCCATACTCCCCATTCTGTTTTTCCTTTCTCTTCTTCGTCATTCTGATGACCTCATTCTTCCTCATCTCTTATCTTCAAATTTTTTACGTCTTCCTTACCTCTTTCGTTTAAAATAATCATCTTTCACTTACAAATGTATTAACCTCCTTTCGTCAGAAAGTTTTCTTTTCCAACTGTTTTCTTTCTCGCCCATTTATTTTTTTGGCCATTGATCTCTTCTTTTCTCTCATCCCTCTTTCTAACATTTATTACTCTTCATAATTATTTTTATTTTCTTCCTTGATTATTCTTTCTATTTTTTTAGTGTCTTCCAATTTTTCATATATCGTTATTATTTCGAATTTATCTCCTTCTTCTGTTTTCACTATAGTTTTTATAACCCTTTTTATCTCGTCTTTCTTTCTCCCATTCCTTTCTTACCCTTGCTAAAATACTCCGCTTTGCCTTTCCCGTCTATTTTTGTTTTTGCGAACGGAATTTCCTATTTAAATTCTGCCGGAAACCTTTCCTTCCAAATGTTTCCATCTTTTTTCTCCATCCATGTTGTTACATTAGTATTTTTAATAATGAGAAACGTATGTCGCGAGTAATATATGTTACAACGAATTTTAATTATTATTTAAATACTGATTTAATAGCTCTTCGACTCATGGTCGTTTGTGGCGTATGAACATTCACGAACGTAAGTACATTAAAAAACAAAATCTCCTTGATAGACTTTTGGCTTAACAAATTGTAATTGTCCTAGATTTTAGGGTACCGGTGTCGACGTATATGACGTTTTATCAAGCTGGGTATCATCCTCATTAAAATCACAGTAGTAAAATCTTTTCAAAATGATTGGAATTGGGTTAGAGGCAGTGTAGCTGACATTGTCAACGTAACTTTAGATCAAATATTCAAATGCCAAACTCGCACCTAAGTTTGTTGGACCCTTTCTCATTAAAGCGGTAGTATCTCCGTGGACCTATGGATTAAAAGACTGCACTCATACGTCAATCGGTACCTGGCACCTAAAAGATTTTAAGTCTGCTGCTTACGCAGATTTTGATGAGGTCGGGACTCCTGTTGGTACCATGAGGATACTAATGTTTCGTTATCCTATCCTAAACGAAGGAAAAAACGAAAACTTAACTTGATTTACTTTGTTTATTTATTTAATCCTATGGTACCTACATTTTTAATATTGTATTGTGATGTAAGTGTTATGTATTGTGCCCCAGAAGATCAATATAATCTTGTGCAGTGTGGGGACGAAACCGTTTGCAATGGTGGATTGGTTTGTCTTGGCAAAGCATTTGCTTCAAGGTTTAGGAAAACCACTAAAACCTAAACATGCCAACCCTTACTCACCTTAGTATTCATATGTAATAATATTAACTCAGTGTGTAAACATTATAGAAGGTAAATAAGAACATAAAATATAACAGCACAGCCATTGCATGACGACACATAATAGACCGGTCCAAGCGCCAGTCACGACAATGACGGAAAAAAAGTAGGTTAAAGAAATTCCAAAGCAATCTTATCTCCACAGTGTGTTTCCTGTAAAAGTAAAATATCGACCCTATTCCTGAAACAAATATTAGACAAGAAATCTGATTTGTCCTTACTCAACCCCTCAACACCAATTTGCAGAATATTTGTCGTGTGCCCTATATTAGTAGGTGATTGTGTTTTGTTTTGTTTTGATCCACTATTTTAGTTGTACGGTCGCCGAGGGGGGGGAGGAAACTTTGAGATGTGTGTGATGACTGAATAGTTTCTTTTCCATGCAGCGCCGTGCCTGGGTATATGGCCGCCTGCGTGCCAGTCTGTATGGCCGCCCCCAGGATAACATTAAAAAAAACTACTTTAATTTTTAATGTTTATTATTATACACAGGGCATCAAACCGGGAAAAAAATCAGTTTTTGGTTAACCGAAATCGAGAACGAAAAAAAATATATACTGAATAGTTTCTTTTCCATGAATTCCATGTAGGATATTTCGGCAGTATGTCGACTAGTATTCAGTATCAAATTTCTTTTGTTGGGATTTTGATTGATTGTGGGTTTACTTAGGAAGTTATCACTCTGGTTGTTTTGCCGATTTAAGCACATCACCGTTTTTTTGTTGTTTTCTTTCGGGTCTAAGTATTTCATGCAGTCTACTCTTAAGTTTTCGTGATCTATTGTGTTATCGGTGGTTGGTTGTGTTGTGTGCTTGTCCTTGTTCTTTTTTCTCTCTTTATAGTTCTTTTACTATAGTCGGGGTAGGGGTGCTTTTAGAGTTGGTGCGTTTTTAGCGCTTTTTTGGTCCTTGACGCTTGTCAAAATTTCGTTTCTTTTTTCTCCTATCTTTTTCCTAGTTGTTGAGGTTCACCTGGTAGAGGTCTATACCCAATGGGTCTAGTGAGTTTTCTGCCTTCAGGGCAATTCGCTTTCACGACTCTTATCGCTAGTCTCTTGTTTCGTGATGATCTTCTTTTTTGACTCCGTTTGCTATTTGTAAAGAGATTATCAATCTGCTTAGGCGATTTCTAGGATTTTTATTTCATTCGGTGACCATTCCAAACTACGAATTCTATACTTTCTCTTTTGATTTTTTCTTTTAATTTCGCTGGGGGGAAGTTTGTAACGTTATTGTTTTTAATGATAACTGTAATTTTGTAACCAACACCGTTCACCCCCGATCACATGAAAACGATAAATTGATTAAAACAAATTTTACGTAAAAAAAGTTTGTTTTTAAATTGTTATTAAGAATGTAATTTTTTTAAAGAAAGAAATTGCAGTAACTGTAACCTACCACATGAAAATAACTAAAATTGATTAAAACGAATGTTTTTTAAAACAATACTTTGTTTTCGAATTGTTATTATGATTTTTATATAGCAAAGTACAAAGATGGCGGAATCTGTTTGAATAACGATAATGGCGTCATATGTTAGACATTGAAACAAACCTATCTATAGGTTTTTAATACAATTTTTAAACTCATAACGGAGAGTGTAACCGGTCTCGTTGGACTCTCCGTGGAATTCTACTCCGGAGAAATGTTTTAGAGGTAACATGATTTTCTATTTCGCAAGGGAACTACTGTATAATCCTTTCAGATAGCTTTTAGCAAAGAGAATTTAAAGCTGTTTCCATAATATTTAAGGTTTCATTACAAGTAACGAATTTTGATACGTTGCTTTTAAAATAGTGTCTAGTAAATTTTAGATAACGCTAAAAGAACTAAGTAAGAACTAAACTACTAAGTGTGTTTTAGTTTTGCTAACAAATAACAGAGAGCGCTTTATTCAATTGAAAATTTCAGAGTACGGTGGATAACCATCTGTAAAATCTTTTTAATTTGTTAAAACGTTACGTAATTAATATCTTTCAATTTCAGTTTCTTATGCCTATATATCTTTGTTTTATTTATTCTAAGTCAACGTAATTGAGAAATGAAAAAGAAACCTACACATTCAATTCTTTTTATCTGGATGCAAAAGCAGGTAGAACGTTTTTGCAGTCATAAACTATCTATGAATCAGTTATTTTTGAAGTATTTATTTATTACATGTTTATTAACATTACAAACAAGGTATATTTATTTATTTATTTATTATTATTATTATCCAAACGGAATACATCCTTTTCAAACAAAATGAAATAAAAATAAAAATTGTAAGGTAAGTAATTTTTCTAACTACGCTAATAAACTAGGTATACAACTATACATAAAAAATACATCAATTTCAAAACAAAATGAAATAACATTTGCAAGGTACCAATAATTAATATTATTTTCTTACTACGCTAATAAAGTATACCACTAGAGGAGAAAATGAACTACAGATTTTGCTCTGCTACGAAAAACGTTAATATTTGGGTAAAACAGATCAAATTGGGGATCAGATTGTAAAACATTGACATAACGCATCATTCGTACAAGAGGAGAGTAATAGGCACACCAAGTATTAAAATGACCAATTCTGAACAAAACATATTGTTTCTTGTATTACAATGATAACTTGAGTTCCAAAAATCAAGTGATTCTACAAGAGTAGAACATCTTATCTGCCCATGAACCAACTTGTATATAAAAAGCAAATCGGCCATTATACGTCTATTTTCTAGTGTAGACATGTTCAAATGCATTAAAATATTGTTAGTGTTGAATCGTTGATTGAAATATTGGTAAAGATAGTCAACCTTACGGGATTATGCGACCCCGAAATTTGTTCTAAACATCAGAGGTCGGTAGTATCGCTTTGTGCTAAGAAAATACGTCAATTGTATTGTAGAATTTACAGAACAGTATTGCCGATAAATGTGAAATAGAAAACTGTAATTTTGCTGATAGTTTATGCTAAGGCACGACATTGTTGCCAATGCATCATGCCGTTGATTGAAATATTGGTACATTGAGTCAATGTTGACAAACAAACAAAAACATGCGTTCTACAATATACAAGAATTTATTGATTTTTGTCGACGTACTAATTAAATGTGTGTCCTTTGTTATATATTTTTTTTCTATTGTCTGTTAATTGTTCAATGTAATAATATTTATTTGTATCTTTCTTACGTAAGGTTATAACAATGGTTATACCATCATGACAAACACATATATGTACAAAGATTGTATACATACACATGTGAATAAAGTTTATTATTATGAAAAAAAACCTGCAGATTTAAAAGTATTAATTTCGTAAAGAAATCGTTGAAAAACGTTCTCCCAAAAAAAACAATTTCTTTAAATACTTTTGAAAATTCCATACTCATATATTTATTACATTAACATCGTTTATCCGTTGAAAATGTTTTAAAATCTATTAGGCTTACGCAAGTAAATTTCTAAATTTTGGTCATTGAAATTAAAATTTTTAACATAGAAACGCTATCCCTTTTTATGTTGGAACGAATGTTGAATTTTCTTATATTACAATCTAACGTACTCAACTGTTTGCATCTAAACAATATTATAACAAGCCTACTCATTTACTAAAGGTGTTGCTAAAAGTATGCAATTGTAGAATTTCTGACTAAGCCGATAAGGAATGTGACTCATAAACGATAATCCGGAAGACTCCTCGTAATACATTTGTTTCAATATGTTTTATGTATAGCATTGTATTAGGTACGTTATTATTTATGTGTAAATTGTTTGTAAATTATTACTATTATTTTAGATCAGTTGGAATTGTAATTTTTGAAACAATGTTTATAATTAATGAGCTATTTTTACTTTAATTAAACTATTTTAATTCGAAACCATGATATTTTGATACAGTTTCAAAGAGTAAAATCCTAACTTTTTATCTCTACTAACAGATAACAAAGTGTCACTTTTCGTAAATTATTTTTTTCCCTCGGGAAAAAGTGAGTACTATTTTTAACACCAAATTTCCCTCAATAATTTTCTAATTCTATTGTAATATGATTTTTCGTCATTTATTTCGTCACAGAAAAGAATAGTGTATTATACACGTATTATCCGCACCGCGTCGGGAGACAACACACCTCAAGCTAAAATCTAGTACTTTTATTTTTAGAAGTAATAGGAATAGGTTTTATTACCAAGTGAATTTAAATTTGAAGGTCTAGTGGAACCCACTTTCCCTAAAAAACACGGTAACTTGTTGCCTTTTGAATTGAAAAATTTGAAAACCAATTTTTATTTAAAATCCTTTTCAACTGAACACGTAAAAACAAGTAGATACAAAAACCAATAATTTTGCGTTTCTGAACTCTAGTGGTATTTCTCCCAGTATGTTCTACTTTATTCCTAACGAAGTTATTAAATGACAAACAAATGTCAACATTATTATTTGCAAGTTAAAAATAAAGTGCAAGCATAATTTGTAAAATAATTGTTTCTTATTTATCTAACACCGACCAAACCAAACTGTTTTAACAAATAACGCTTCGCATGTATTTTAGTAAATTATTAAAAAAACATTGTCATTAAAATCCAAGATATGTATCATCAATGGTATTATTCATAAATGAAAAATTCGTCACTTTTAATTACTAGTTAATACGTTTACTAAATATTTGAAAACGTTGCAACATTGTATTGACAAAAGTAAATTTTACGGATTGTATGTTGCGCCATTTTTACAACGGTGGAATAAATTGAACTATTCTATTTCAAGAATCGTACACATTATAACTTAGCGCTTCAGTACAGGTGAAAAAGTAAACAAAACGCAACCCAACATGCATATGTGAATTGCATCCGTGATACAAGCAAATACAAGCGGTTGACTATCTTTACCAATATTTCAATCAACGGTTGAATGCTGGAAACCCTAACTTAAAAGATATTGCTTTTAAAAATCTATTTTGAATTTTTTCAATATCGACGATCTGATACTTAATGTAAGGAGACTATATTTGAGAACAGTACTCTAAGGTAAAACGAACTAATGAGCAAAATAGAATTTTTACACACCTGAAGGATAAATCTTTACCAATTCTCAATATAAACCCCTACATTTTCCAGGCATGGTTCACGATGTTGCAAATGTGTGCACAAAAACTTAAATTGTAACTAAATGTGACTCCTAAGTCTTTAATAGTTTCTACTCTTCCAATTAAAATATTATTGATACAATATTTAAATTCTATCGGATACTTAATTCTATCAAATGATATGACTTTGCATTTAATAATATTCAGGAACAAATCATTTCTACCACACCAATTTTGAATTGCATTTAAATCATTTTGAATCAAAATACAGTCCTGAATATTTTTACAGTTCTAAATATCTTAAGGTCGTTCGCATACAATAAACATTGGCAGTTAGTGATACAATCTCTTATATCGTTTATAAATAGCAAAAACAGTACAGGCCCCATGTGAGAACCCTGGGGAACTCCAGAAGGTATATTTATTTCTCTAGAGTAATGACTGCCGATTCTAACAATTTGCTTCCTGTTACAAAGAAAATTTTTTAACCATTCAACGATCATCACATTGAACCCGTACTTTTCTAACTTCATTAACAAAGTGCTGATGTTTACTTTATCAAAAGTCTTGGCAAAATCAGTATAAATAGCGTCAACCTGCATACGATTCTCCAAAGCCACCGACAAAAAGGCATGATATTGCATGAGATTAGTTGTTGTAGCACGAACAGATAAAAAGCCATGTTGCTCATTTATTATCAGATTTGTAGATGCCCACATCTAATATTTTTGGAATGATTGATAGTAGAGAAATGCCTCTATAATTTTTAATATCACGCCTGTCTCCTGTTTTAAAAATTGGGGATAGATAGCTTAATTTCCATTTATCAGGAAAACAGTGATCTTGTATGGAACGGGTAAAGATTATGGTAAGAGGTATAATAACAAAATAAATACATTTTTTTAATACTACACTAGGGATATTATCAGGACCATGTGTGAAGGAGGTACGTAAATTGTTAATTTCTTCAATAACCATTGCCCTATTTATTATAAATTTAAAATTGGGATCAACCTTTTCGTAACCAACGGTTCCAGATTTTGAAGTCTGGTTACAGATGTTGTAATTATAGACAGACGAGAAATAATCGGCAAATAAATTAACAGTATCATTTAAATTGTTACTACGGTTGTTGAACAAAAACATTTCTATAGGCAAGCCTTTAGTTTCTTTTCGGTCATTTACAAATCGCCAAAAGTTATTTATGTTAGTAGAAATCTTTACTTCAATACCGTTTAAATATTCCCTATAAAGTATGGCACTAAAAGATTTACATTCGTGTCGCAGATTATAAAGTTAGGTAATCATTGTACCCATCTTAAATTTAGCATGCGCACACTTTTTCTGTCTGGTTAAACTTATTAAGGACTTGTTAAACCATATAGGGTAGTTAGATCGGATAAATGTTCTTTTAGGAACAAAAAATTCAAACAGTTGATACATAATGGAATAAAATTCATCAACAAGATCATTAATATTTACAAATACCGAGGAAAGAATCAATAGAGGCGAGAACGAAATCAATTTCCTCAAACTTTGCATCATGAAAAAAATATTTAGTTATAGAACTAGGTACAGTTACGATTTTTTGTACCTTTACATTGATAGCATATGCAGAATGATGAGCACTATTAGGGAATAGTGGATGTAAACTATAAGACACATCAGCCGTAATATCACAAAACACTAGATCTAGAAACACACCACGTATATTAGGCAAATTACTTCTTTGAGCTAAATTTAAAAAACCAAATGAATTCTAAAGAATCGCAGCTCCTGGACTAGCTTCATAATTAGCCATGACTCCCATATTGTCATGTGACCATTGATCATTGGGAAGATTGTAGTCACTACATATTATCAATTTATTGGGGGAATGATTATCACATAAGTCTTCAACAACTCGACAATGGGATTCATACACTTCTGAAGAACTGTTGGGAGGAATATAAACAGCCCCTATAAGCACAACCTCCTTGATGAATTTAACCTTTAAGAAAAGACGTTCCACGTTTGTTGTAGCATTCAAGACCAAAGCGCTAAAAGTTTTGTTCACCGCTATCAATACGCCACCGCCACGTTTTTTCGTGCTTGTTGCTTCAGATCTGTCACAACGATATACACTATAATTAACCAGAGTAAATTTACAATCTTTAACATAGGCATCGAGCCATGTTTCAACGATGATTATTACGTCATAACTACAAGAAGCTACTGCTATACAAAAATCACGAATTTTACTCTTGATACCCCCAGCATTGTGATAATAAATGTTTAGTTTTTGATTTTTAAGAGTGAGAGTTAATTGCTGGAGTTTTCACAATTTTAGGAATACCACGAATATAACGAATTGTCAACTGCTCTTCACCCTTACTTCTTCGGTTTTCCAGTTCCTTACGCAACTTATTAAGATATAATCGCTGGTTTAAAGTAGAATCAGATTTAATTGTGACGTTACTATTGCCTCGCTGAGAGCGATGTGCTTTAATTAGTTGGAGAGCAGACTCTTTGTTTGAAAATGAGATTTTCAGAAGCCTATTTTTGTCTGTTGATTTACCGACACGAAAGGCTTGTATGGGAGAAAAATCTAGGTTTAAGGATTTAATTATATCACTGCAAAATTTTGAATCAGCTTCTTTTCTTGCTTGATGGGAATCAAAAGATTGTTCTGTTAAGTTATATATAATGACATTCTTGGCACATCTCGATCTTTCATCAATTTCATTGTACATTTCCTCAACGTTAGATATTTTTGTTTCCTTTAACTCATTTAATTCAAGCTTTAGATTTTTACATTCCGATTCAAGTGAGTCGATTCTCCTTCGACTCCTGCGCGACATAGATAATAATTTTCTGACAACCCTACTTTTTTTAATTTTTACTTAAAAATCAATGAGAAAAATTAACATTAAGTAAACGATAAATACTGAAAACTCTTGGAAAATTGTGAAATGAATGTACTTGCGGGCGAATTTTTCTGAGCGCAACAGGACAGACTTGGAAGCCGGTTAATATTAATAGATAAATAATATATTGTTGAATTGTTGATGTCAATTTTTTTTGTACATGACTTGCATTTTAAACAGTTTTAGAAACAGAAAAAACAACAAATAGCTATTTATGTACCGTAGAGGGGGATATTTGGTTGGGCGGGGGTTTTTTGGTTTTTTGCTGACAAACTTTTTAAATTTTCCGGACAAAATGTGAGCCAATAGGAGCGCGATTTCTAGTGGTTTGCGACAAAGTCAATAGTCGATCTCACCATTAGTACCAGTCTGAGCTTGTCACTCACGGGCTGTAGTGTGTTTGTGTGTGCTGAACACAGTGTATGTAAAATATACAAAGTCTTTGTCTTCAAATTTCTGTGTGTGCAGAATAAACGGTAAGTAAGTCATAGATAATAATTTAAAATATTGATCTTTTGGAGTCAAGTATCACCATTCGTTTTTTTTTATTTGTAAGAACTTACAAAACGGCAGCCATTTTTCTATTGAGGGGCTATTTGGTTTTTATCGGGGGCTATTTGGTTTCTGCATTTTTTTGAAAACTACATTGTGTATACTTAAGTTTTAGGCTATAAAATGAAGTATTACATAATTGTTTTGGTTCTAGATGGTTCGTACATATAAACGGACGTACACAAATGCACGAAGAGGGAAGCAGTTTACTGCATACAAGTCCTATTCTGATGTGGATCTGAATAATGCAATAATTGCTGTAAAGGAGCAAAACATAACATATAAGGAGGCTTCGGAGAGGTTTAAAGTTCCTGAGTCCACTATTGGCCGAAAAATACGGGGTGAAAATAAATCGCAAAAAGATGCTGGGCGACCCACTATGTTTACTAATGATGAAGAAACTGTTTTCGTTCAGCGTTGTCTGAATGGGGGTTTCCCTGTGACACTTTAGACCTTAGATTTTTGGCCAAACGATATTTAGAAATGTGGAAGAAAAAATTACTTGCTTCAAAGAAAACCTACCGGGACGAGATTGGGCTCAGAATTTTCTAAAGAGGCACAAACAAGTTTTATCGAACCGTCTCTGCTCAAATATTTCTCTAAAACGTGCGACTATCAGTGAACCTGAAATTGACAATTTTTTTGAGCATTATCAAAAGCCATCGAAGATGTTAGTCCAGATTGCATCGTTAATTACGATGAGACTAATTTAACGGACGATCCTGGTTCCAAAAAGTTCATTTGTAGACGAGGCAGTAAATATCCTGAACGAATAATAAATAGCACCAAAACATCCATAAGCGTAATGTACGCTGCTGCTGCTGATGGGACCTTGTTCCCACCGTACGTGGTTTACCGAGCAGAACATTTATGGGATACTTGGAGGAAAGGAGAACCTCAAAATGCCCGCTACAATCGCTCAAAGAGCGGTTGGTTTGATGGTACTTGCTTTGAAAATTGGTTCATGACGATCGTTTAAAACGTTTAAATATTAAATTTATTTGCTTACCCCCTAACGCAACTCACATAATGCAGCCCTTAGATGTTGCATTTTACGCACCATTAAAAAATTATTGGCGTGAAATCTTAACCGCGTGGAAAAAGGGGCCAGGTCTTAGATTCACTGCACTTCCAAAGGATGAATTTCCAGCACTCCTACAAAAACTCCAAAACAAATTAGAGAGTGAAAATAGAGGAAGTAATAATATAATCTCAGGATTTAGGAAAACCGGTTTATTTCCTCTGAATCCGGTTAAACCAAAAGAAAGACTGATTGGAACTGCAGCAGCTATTGAAAATGTTAAGGATCATGTTTCTCAAGCGGTTTTAGAAGTTTTAGCTGAGATTAGAGAAAGAAGTACTCCCCAGAAAAATATCAAAAGACGCAAGCGACTTCAAATAGAACCTGGAAAAAGTGTATCTAGTGCTGATTTTGATACACCATCTACAAGTGGAACAAAGAAATAACCAAGAAAAACTTGACTGGGAAAGTAGTAGTGGCACCTCAGATGTAGACGAAATGGAAATTTCAAGTTCCCATTCAGATCCAGAATCCTTTAATGAAACAAGTGACGAAAATGAAGAAAATGATAATTACAATGCGAATCTAAATGAAGACATTAGATCTAAGAGTGACGATCTAAAAATAGAAGATTGGGTTTTAGTGGAATATGTGAAAAAGAAAATGAAGAGATGTTACGTGGGGCAAATAATTGATATCGTGGAAGGAATGTGCAAAATAAAATTTTTAAAGACAATTTTAGGAAAGAAATTACATTTTGTGAAAGTTGAAGCAGATGAAGATACTGTTTCAAGTGACATGATTATTAAAAACCTTCCCAATCCTACTAAAACCGGAACAGAACATCGCCCACACTATGAATTCCCTTCTGAGGATTTTAGTAGTTTGTATTTTGGATAAAATGACTGAGGCAGCTAGGTACTTATTTTGAGAATAAAATTTTAGTTTACTTTTGTACCTAGTACCTTGATATTGTTAAAAAATATCTTTTTGGGTTGTTTATTTTTGTTAGAAATAAATGTTTGGTTTACTTTAATTTTTTTTATCCCCAAAGAAAAAAAAATTATCTTCAACCAAATCGCCCTCAAACGCTTCTTATTTGGGTTTTACACGAATTTAAATCAGTCAACCAAATAACCCCCCCTAGGGGGATATTTGGTTTATTTAAATAAAAAATATATATATCATGCATTGTTTATTTTTAAACTTTCCCGTTAGAAGGCCATTAAGTAAACACTCCAAGCTTACGATCCCACCATATTTTGCACCAATTTAAGCTAACTGCTACATGGTATCAGGCAATAATTCTGAAATTTTGAAAAAAATCAACCAAATATCCCCTCTCTACGGTAACAAGAAATAAAAATAGTGAACCGCCTACTAGAAATCTAAAATTGTCCCGAGTGATAAAACAGCCTTTTAAAGGACGAAATTAACTCCTCTCTAAATAAGGATAATTGAGTAGTGATAGATTTGCCAATTGTTTTTTTTTCAATTAGTCACTCAATATGAGAGCTGGTGGGTATATCTGGGTTTTCTGGACTATCATCTCCCGGGATATCACATTCTGAGCATACTCATCGGTCTCCATCGGTCTTTTTTGCTTCACCCAAATAATATTGAATTCGATCGGCGTCTAACGAGGAACAATCTGTGTGAGTCCATAACTTACAATGACGACATTTTAGAGCTGAGGCCCGAGGACTAATGATTTTCTTACATAACAAGCACGAAATAGTCATGACGATAATTGAAAAATATAATAAAATTACCTGAATTCGAAACGTAAGTGCTTATTTGTAAAAGCAGACGGGTTGATAATGAATACGATAAAATTTTCAATGTCAACAGCTTACAAAAATCACTTTAACACTATAAATACAGACTTGTTTTAAAACTAGTTAAGTAAAAACAAAGTCTTATAAGATAACTGATCCAGTGGATGCAGAGAACCACATTATGTATAGTTCACAAAAAGACAAAAATTAATTTAAACAAAGTACTAGAAAATGAAGCGAAAAATGGAACAAGAAAATATTTACGTTACACGTACTCGAGTACTGTTACACGTACACTAATGAAATTTAAAACTTGGACACCACAATTTCTGTAAACAAAAGTTTGCACATTGTGAAGCGGGCTTAAGGGTATCATTTACAATTCTAACAGCAGGTAGTCTCAGCAGGGGTTATCTTATAGAAGGACTGTAGAATAAATCATTACACTAAGCACGTTTTAGAAAATAGGTAATTTACGTTGCTTACTTAATTTTTTTCTTTAAAGAATATATTTGAAGGTATCGCTAATTAAACACCATAGCTCGATTAATTATCGAATCAAAATTTTGTTTAGGAAATGTTTACAAAATAAAATAAACGTCTACAAGCAATAACTTATTTTAAATTAAATCAAAAACTAAACATGGTTATTTGGGTTGACTGATTATTACTTATTTTTAAATAAATCTAACCTACTAATTATTGTAAGTTATTAAAAAAAGCATTAAACTCTTTATTCATAATATTTAGTCCTTACAAAATGTATATTTTATGACGTTTCATTTTTTCTGTAGTTAATATAAAAAGTGAAAATAAAAACTAAGGCAATTCTTATTGTCAACGTATATATTTAGTTTTTGACAAGAATTTATTACATAATTATAATTAAGATACCAAGTTATAGTTTAAAATTAAATGAAAACGTTTTTTTTAAATAAAGGTATTACTATATAAATAAATATAAGAAATCAATAATGGGTGTGACCTCCATTATTATTGATACATTCTTGGAGGCGTCTGCTCATTGACGCTATCAAGGTATCAATATAATTAATATTAATCGTTTCCCATGCGGTATCAATGGCTGCAATTAGTGCATTACGGTTTACTGGTATAAAATTTGGCCCTTGTTGTCTTCGGATAACAGCAAGTATTCGAGCCCAAACATTTTCGATAATGTTAAAATCTGGGCTTTTGCTGGCCAGGGTAACAGCTCCAAGTTATTTGCTTGTATCCAGTTGCGCACAACCTGCGAAGTATAGGGTCATCATATCCCGATAGTTAATTATCGAATGTTCCAAGAAAATATGTGTAAATAGTAAATGGAATCTACTAACGTAACGTTAAGTCGTTAATTATAGTTACATAACTCTCCTTTCATAAGATAGTTCATATTAATATGCTTATTGTAAAGCTTCGTACACACCTGAACAACAAACCGAGGAACAAACAGAACAACGAACCGAACGGCAATCGGAACATTAATTTGGACGGTGCTACGTACGAATTTTAGAACAGATTCGCAAGTCCTGATTGTTCCACGAACGGTTTGCGGCGTTCCCGCAACTTGTCGGTTTTTCTCCGACATCAAAGAAAATGCGCGCGAATGCGTTTGCAGGTTTGGACGAATCTAAACAAAACGGCGAACAAACTTATGCGGGAGAATTAAATTATTTATTTTTGTCCTCCCTTTTGTGGGTTTGTTGTGTTTTAGGTAATATTATGGAGTTGACAGAAGAAAAATGTTTTAAATTAATCAGTGTTTAAGAATGCAAGAAAAAATGATGTCCCTATTAGCATCATTTGGGCGGGAAATTTCCAAAATAAAAAAAACGAAGTAAATTATAATTTTTTACTCTTCTTTGTGCGTAAAAATTTGGTTGGCACTATCTTCTTGTTTTCCGCAATTTTCTCTTCTCAATAATAAATATATATGAACTGAAAACTACTGAAAATAATTATGGAACAGCACAAACGTTCCGTTTGTTGTTCGGATTGTGGAAATCATAAAAGATCGTTTGTCGTTCTGTTTGACTTTCGGTTCGTTGTTATGTTTGTTGCTCGGTTTGTTGTTCAGGTGTGTACGAAGCTTTACAACTTAAGCAACAATTTTTGGCGAATAAAGATTAGTTTGTGATGTAATATTAGAAACACAAATTTATATCATATCAAATTTATGACAACTTAAAAACCAAGAACGTGTATGTTATTGCTAAGAAATTATTAAGGAAAAAGCGCAATTGCAGTGTAAATATTTATAATTAGATATTTTCGAAAGTTTATAAGTCGTCTATTGTAATCTTAATACTTAAAAGAAAATCCTGTCCATTAGCATTATAAGGAAATGGCTTTTTACTTTATGAATAAGTTTCAATAACAATAGAATATCCTTGCTTGTTTAATTTACTCCCTTTGAGTCATATTGCTCTAAAGGTTGTTACATTGGTCATTAGAAATATGTAATAAATAAACAATTACCTACTGTTATCCGAAGACAACAAGGGCCAAATTTTATACCAGTAAACCGTAATGCACTAATTGCAGCCATTGATACCGTATGGGAAACGATTAATATTAATTATATTGATACCTTGATAGCGTCAATGAGCAGACGCCTCCAAGAATGTATCAATAATAATGGAGGTCACACCCATTATTGATTTCTTATATTTATTTATATAGTAATACCTTTATTTAAAAAAAAGTTTTCATTTAATTTTAAACTATAACTTGGTATCTTAATTATAATTATGTAATAAATTCTTGTCAAAAAACTAAATATATACGTTGACAATAAGAATTGCCTTAGTTTTTATTTTCACTTTTCATATTAACTACAGAAAAAAATGAAACGTCATAAAATATACATTTTGTAAGGACTAAATATTATGAATAGAGAGTTTAATGATTTTTTTTAATAACTTACAATAATTAGTAGGTTAGATTTATTTAAAAATAAGTAATAATCAGTCAACCCAAATAACCATGTTTAGTTTTTGAATCAAAATTATTTCTAATTTTATTTTGTAAACATTTCTTAAACAAAATTTTGATTCGATAATTAATCGAGCTATGGTGTTTAATTAGCGATACCTTCAAATATATTCTTTAAAGAAAAAAATTAAGTAAGCAACGTAAATTACCTATTTTCTAAAACGTGCTTAGTGTAATGATTGATTCTACAGTCCTTCTATAAGATAACCCCTGCTGAGACTACCTGCTGTTAGAATTGTAAATGATACCCTTAAGCCCGCTTCACAATGTGCAAACTTTTGTTTAGGTACAGAAATTGTGGTGTCCAAGTTTTAAATTTCATGAGTGTACCTTTCTGACTCATACGTTTCTTAAATTGTGTAATCTTGACACACACTCAATAAATATTATTACGAGATTCATAATTGAATATTTTAGTGTTAACATTAATAGAAATATATTGAAACCCCTGAGAAGTGATAACTATTTTAAAACATATTTACAAGCGGCCATATTAATACAAAATTTTCATCAATTTAAATGGCTAGTCCAGCTTGGAACTTTAGTATTTTGTCAAAAAAGAATAATCATTCCATTATTTAGGGCACCCGAAAAATGCGAGGCACTTTAAAAATAAATCAATAGAATAGAAATTTACACAGTCATCCATGTAGTAAGTTAAGGAAGAACAATAATTAAAATGTGGTGCAATTAAAGTTTTATAAGCTATTATTCGGTATTGTAAATTAAAATTGAAACAAATTCTACTGAAGTAGTTCACCTTTTTAGATATTTTTGAAATCGTATTGGATATATGTTCTTTAAAATTCAACTTATTGTCTATTTGTATACCTAAATATGTGACTACATTAACTACTTCTAATTGTTTAGTGTTAAAAAAGATGTTAACATTATTAATGTGGTATGTGGTGCCCATTATCAATACCTTACATTTGCCTTCGTTTACAATAAGACTATTGTTGTAAAGACAGACAGCTACACCTTTTAAAATGTTATTAATTCTGTTAATTGCACTGCGTAAATTTTCATCGTGTACTGCAAAGAGCGCGTCATCCGCAAATAACTTTAAGAAAGCGTCTACATTCTTTCATGTCATTGATATATAAAATAAATAGTAGGGGACCAAGTACAGTGCCTTGGGGAACACCAAACTCAGTTTGAATCTCGCTTGACATATCTGAATCAACTTTAACACTTTGCGACCTATTTCTAAGATAGATGTTAAGTAATTATTTCCTCCTTAATATAATGATTAGTGAGTAGACTTCCTGCGAAGAAGGAGCACCATAAACCATTCAAGTGTTTATTCCGGCAACGTTTCGTGTGCTAAAGGTGCACATACTTCATCAAGCCTCTATTTATTGAGGAAAAAAATACAATGTGAGTATTACAATCGTAAAAATATCAATTATAACACACGGAATAAATACTTGAATGGTTTATGGTGCTCCTTCTTCAAGAAGTCCAATCACTAATAACTCCGATAGCCATGCTATAAAAGATGCACTAAATCCGATACGACGTAACTTCAGAAGCAATATATACTTCTGTTAATGGTCTCAAAAGCCCTATGTAAATCCATAAAGACTGCGACGATAACGTTATTGGGACAGTCTAAAACTTTCCGCCAACCGGATACCACAAGCTGGATTGCAGTCTCGCAGGAATGTACCGATCTAAATACTAACTTGTTTTTATAAGTAATTTATTTCTTTCGATAAAGAGTAACATTTGGTGAAGTATTAGCTTTTCGAATATTTTTTCGACGTACGGAACTATATTAATAGGTCGGAAGTCCTCTGGTCGTCGAGCCTGGATAATTTTGGGTATAGGGAGTAATTGTTGATTTTTTCCATTGTCGATGGGAAAACACCTTCGTTTATAGAAGTATTAAATATTTGTCTTAAAAATAAATGTTTTGGTTTCATTCACACAAAAAACAATTTTTCTCGAGCTCACCGTGAAGCAACGTGAACTAAATGTTTGTAACCGGAACGTTTTCGCGACTTAACTAGCGGAGGGGAATACAATTATGAAGTCATACAATCCATACACCAGGAACTGAAATACTACCCGTGGTCAACATCAGAGTTACAAACGGTTCAAGAAATGTTGTTTTAAGTAAAGTCTAGTTTTAGTAGTTTTTTTAGTAAGATGTTAGCTCTGTCATATAACCAACTACAACACTGTAGTCTTCTCCTTCGTAGTTTAATGATATCTCTATCATTTGATTTTCACCATTAATTTCAGATTCAGACATATTTATTTTCGTATTGAAACATATATTGACAGTTATTAAAAATACAGGTTAGATTATACCACCAGAGTTAACCGCTTCATTTTCGCAAATGTTTGAGCGGGAACTGTAGATGACGGAATCATGAGTAAGGTGGGGATAACAGTTTTGTTTAACACGGGAACACACGGTAATTCGCGAAAAAAGCTTAAAATAGTTTTTCTGAAATTGTCACTAAAATAACAAAAAATCGGCACTAAAGTGATTCATTATAGAACGGTTTTGCCGGTAGAAATGTGTAAAACGTTCAAATTTGCGATTTCGGAAAAAAATATAATATGTACCTCCGGCACTAAGGTTCTTTTTTATGACTCACGTGTTATATTTGGTTCTGAAATTAAAACATATTTGCCATAAAAAATCAAACTTTTGTGCTTTGATACATATTTAACTATTTTTTGGTTACATAGTTTGTCGTTTTAGGGAGTTTCAAATTTTCTTTAATTTTATTTGAACTAAAATGACAAAATTTCGGGGGACTCTAGCGTATATGTGTAGGACTCTAATTATTCAAATTTAACGACTACTTATTGTCAGTTTAGGACAAATTTCAGAGTTGCATCTGAAACCCGCTTCTTCCTCAAGAAGTTTTTGTTTTACATTTTACTGTAAAATTTCCGATTTGTTTGCAAAATAAGAAGACATCGTATAATAACAGCTTAGTATACTTTAAAGTTCATATGGTATGATAAATACAAGTATGAGAAAAATCCTAAACGCTGTATAAATATAATACATTGTTTGTAAACAGCAATGGACGAAGATTGGAGCATAGAATGCTCGGATGATGAAATAAAAGGACAAAACAACTGGGAACCGTCAGCCGAAGAAATAGATCGCATGTACACCTTATTGAATAACGGTGAAATACCAGAACTCAACTGGAAATGTCCAGGCTACAGATCACCTTCTCCAGAAGTGACAAATAAACCCGAAGAAAACGCTATAACACCGTAAGGATATTTAAATCCTTGCAGGTGCGTTTTAAATATTCATTTCTAGAATGGAAGATAAATCTGATTTCGATTTCTTGGATGAAGCTTCATCTCCGAAACTGAAGATGAGGAAAGGAGGCGAGGATGCTCTTAAGGGTAGCGCAAAAAAGAAGGTGACTTCTTTGGATGCGGTCATTAGTAATATGCGCAGGCATAATTTATTACCGACACAACCAAAAGATACTTAGTGGTATACATTGAAAATAAATGCTTTTTGTACATTCTCAATTAATACTGTTTTATTTCTATTACACTTATCGTTGTGGCGCCGGTTTAGGTTTCGGCATTTTCGCCAACAGACCCTGTATCTCCTTCTTTTCATCGTACTGCTTCCACAATTCGTACAAATTTATTATATATCTACAGATCTCTTGTATTTTTTCTATGTCGACATTCAATTCTGCAAACCAGACTTTGTGGTCCTTTTGAAGGATCACGCAAGCAAATTGAATGCAACCTATCGCAATTTGGTATGGTGGATATAAAAGACACACGTCAGTCCTTAAAGAATCATTTACAATTCGCCACGCCAACGTAAATAATTGATCTTCATTGCCTAGATCGTGCACTAATTGGAGCAGAGGTCTATACGGTTGATACACTATAAGACAACAATCCAAATTTTCTAATAAATAAAATTCGCATTCTAATATGTGATTGGTACGATAAGGAAATTCTTGAGAGTAAGCGTAACTAAACTTATTTTTAACTGAAAACAAATGTTGAAATTCCAAGGCGAATTCTAGATGAATATTACTTACTAACTGATTGGTAAGTAGATATCAGTCTTGAGTTAGAAATCACACCAAATTCCTCTACTTTAGAAGCAAGAAAAATACAAGTAGGCGCTAATAATAAAGGATCGATACATTTCAAAGAGTTCCTAGCATAGAATCTTTTAAAATAAACCGTGGCGGTGGCTATTACTTGCTGTCTCAACTTCAACTGTTCGCCTAAGGTTTGAATAACTGCAAAATTTTCATAAGTGAATATCAGTGTTTCTATTGAGCTACCTACCACTTGCAAAAAAAATAAATATTTTTTGATACTCATCTTCTGTAAGGGTGGATAAATCGTATTGTCTTTCCCGGATTAGGTCTTGTTTGTCTAGTAACCATTGTTGGCTGAAAAAATTTCATTAATACGTGTTTTAATTTAAGAGACTTTTTTAGTTACTGATGAGAACTTTGCCAAAAGTTTCCGGCCATTATAATTTAGTAACGGATACTTTTTAGACATAACCTCAATATCTTTAAATAAAAACCAGGGGCGTATCTCGTGTTTTCTTTGCTTTCAGTGGCGTAGCTGCTTGAATTCTGTGTAATAGCACAGTAATATAGTTAACCGAAGCAAACAAGATTTAGGGAGGGGCGTGTCCGAGGTAGCTGTAATTTGGATTGGACATTCACAACAAAAATTATTACAATACTAACATTTTTGAAGGTTATGTTACAAAGTTGCATTTACTACAAAAATATTTATAAGCACGTACCTTGTCTCGAAATTATTTATAAAGAGTCTTAAGAAAGACTGATTTTTAAAGATAAATTTGAGGCAAAATAATAAAAAGATCCAAATGAAATCGACAACTTCGACAAAAACTTCGTTTTCACGCTGAGTATACTCGGTTGTTGCTATTGGACGAAACTTTACCGCTACCAATTTATATTTTCCGGGGATCATGTTTGCTTCGAAGCGCTGTACATGTACGAATGCAGTCTTGGGTGAAAATTTTGTACTAAAATTAATTTGGGCAATTTGCAGCGCATTTGTTAAATTCTTTATTGTAATGTAATGAAGGTAACTATGCCTGAGGCGTAACATTTCACAAGGTAAAAAATGTTTGTTTTAATTTTAAATACCTGAAACCTAGATCTTTCTCATGTAATCACTATTGTGATTTAACATAAATTAGAAACAAATCATTGCTTTTTTCACATTACTTACTCTGATTTAACACGATCGATCAATCCAAATTATAAGAAAGTTTTGCTTTAGTTGCCGCCACTGGTTAGGGTAGAGTGGGGGAATACCGGCCAGGGAGGTAATACCGGCCTCGGCTTAGTTTTTTTCAGAACAATCTGACAACGTCGGGTAGATTCGGTTGGTAGTAGGCTGCATAACCAGTAAACCGAATGGTGGCGGCCTGTGTTGACGTTCAGTGAAGTTATAACGTTGTTTTTAAAATCATCCATGTGGCTATAGCGAGTGGTACTTCTTAGAAGGTTTGTATCATATAGCAAGTTATTTAGGAAATTATCACAACATTAACGGCCATCTCCTTTGTTAACCGCCCTGATCAAATATAGGCCCCAAAAGCTATGAAGTCGTTGCTTATTTGTGCGGTAGGATGTCCAAACATATAATGCATTTTGAGGGTAATGGCGGCCACACAGCCGCGGGCAATTGCCGCCTGGCCGTCATTACCTCCATCCTGATATAACCATGCGTTTTTGAAATAGGATGAAATTTATTGTACCTACTTAATATTTCAGATCACGAAAGAAAAACCAGTTGAAGTGGTTTTAGTAAGCTGCTCTAATACACAGAGACAAAGGCCACGCCCAAGTACCAAGAAGCACCCTACAAGATCGACGTAAAACCGGGTCTAATGCATCTCCACGACTAGGACGCAAACCAGTTTTTGCACAAGAACAAGAAGAAGAGTTAGCTTCACAGGTCATAAAATTGTCAAATCTATTTTATGGAATAACACCATCTATTATAAAACAGTCCACTTTCTCATATGCAACTAAAAATAATTTGAAGAATCCTTTTACACCTGGCAAGGAGGCAGCTGGAAGAGACTGGTTGAATGGATTTCTCAAGAGGAATCCTAAAATCACCTTAAGAAAACCCGAGGCTACCAGTCTCAATCGCATAACCGCTTTCAATAAAAATGAAGTCACCATATTCTACGAAAATTTGAACACACTTATGGAGAAATACAACTTTCTACCAGCAAGAATATTCAATGCCGATGAAACCGGCATCACAACCGTCCAACGCCCTAATAAAATTTATGCACAAAAAGGTGGTATATGTAACTAGTTGGGAACGAGGGAAAACAACAACAGTCATGTGCGCTTTTAGTGCATCTGGAATCTATGTACCGCCTCTCTTCATCTATGCTCGAAAAAGGATGAGCCCTCAGTTGAAAAGAAATGGCCCACCAGGAGCAGCCTACACTTGTTCGGACAACGGCTGGATCAATAAAAATGTGTTCATAGAGTGGCTGTAGCATTTCCCGGACTTTGTAAAATCCTCTAAAGATGATCCTGTTCTTCTAGTGTTGGACAACCATGTTAGCCACTGCACATTAGCCTCTTACAACTATTGTAAGGCAGAAGGCATAATTTTACTTACAATACCTCCTCATACTTCCCATCGAATCCATCCCTTAGATGTAACTTTTTATGCATCATTAAAGGCGGCTTACAATTCTGAGTGCAACAAATATTTGAGAAGTAGCGGTGGACAGAAAATAACCCCAAATGAAGTAGCTGAACTTTTCAACAGAGCTTTTGGCCGGGTTGCAAATCCAGAAAAAGCTATAAAAGGATTCCAGGTAACGGTAATCTTCCCCATAAATCCAGACGTCTTTTCTGAAGATGATTTTAGACCTGCTGAAAATCTAAGTGCAGTTAGAGAAACAACCCCAGAGCCCACAAAAGAAAATGCACAAACGGATGAAAATAATACAATATCATTCTGTGAAATATTGCCCATTCCCGGATGCTCCAAATCCAACATAGAAAACAGTCGATCAAGCAGGAAGCAGCACTCAGAAATATTTACTTCAACTCCTATAAAAGAAATCTTGGAAGAAAAACATAAGCAAAAGACCAAGAGACAAGAAGTAAAAGAATCAAGAACTAAAACAATCAAAAGAAAGGTTTTGGCAGGAGATGGATTGATAAGTGGAAAAGCTGTTGAGCCACCAGATATGAAAAGAAAAATCCCTTTGCGCGAGACGTCTCAAAGAATGAAAAAGAGTGTCCGATATGAACTTCAAAACGAAGAAGACATAAGTGAGGGTGCATCCGAAAACGAAACTCCAATAAATGAAGATATTTGTGTTTTTTGTGGCGAATTCGGTAAAAACAGGGAACTGTGGCTGCAATGTAATATTTGTGGGGGTGGGCTCATAAGGCCTGCACGAATGACGAACGGGATGGATTCATTTGTGATTTTTGCCAATAATCTAAGTCCATGGGTAACGGCAGCCACGGCCGGATTACCCCATATGTGCGAGTAATGCCGGCCATGTACTACAAACAAAAATTCGAAAAATTTCTGTTGTTCTTTTCTATGTAATAGATGCTAGTATTTCCATTCTCCTACTATTACTCCTTTGTTTGTTATACTCAACTTTTTTTACTTAATAAACGACCTCATAATTAGCTTAGAAACGCTTAGGGGACGCCATTCCCACTTATATGTGTAACCTTATTCTATTACTTACTTTAATTACTTACATTTTATATTTTGTGTAGTCATGTATTCATCGTTGTAATTTGTTTATTGATGAAATGTTATCTAAACAATCGTGCAAAATAGTTGTACAGACATAGAAAATGGATAAAAAAAAAAAAAAAAAAAAGTTAATAATATTTAAATTTTTTTCTAAAAAAAAAAAAAAATTTTTAAAATTTGTCCAAGATAGTCTTAAAACTAAATGTATAAATTTTAAAGAACATGGAATTACTTGTTATACAGAAAAACTTAGAAAAAGTATCGGCATCTATTCAAATACCCAGAACGCTCTCTCACTGGCTTGACGTCACAACCTTTATGATGAATATAACGTTAGGTACTGTATTGCAATTTTTAATTTAATAAAGATCTGGGCTGGGTAGGTCTTGGAATATTCTTTGACATAATAACTTTTTGAAAAAAGCTGTCAACTGATACAAAGTTTAAGTTGGAATAAGGTGTATCTGTTACCTACCGTTAAAGTACGAGGATGTATTGATATCTAGTTAGCCTAGACCAGTTCCTTGCATAAACAAAATATTGCGCTACCATAGCAACGAACAATAACTTATTGAAGTGTCAGTGTAAAGTTTGACGTCAAAAAAGTAAACCAGAGTCACGCAATAAATTAAATGAAAAAGATGTCCACCGAAATTGTGAAAATCAAAAAATTGAGTATCGAGCCATCATCAAGTACCTGTATTTAAAAGGGTTAAGAGGTAAGCAGATTTACGAAGATATGCTTAATACCCTTGGTGATCAATGTCCTTCGTATGCGACCGTCAAAAATTGGAATGCAAGCTTCAAAGAGGTAAATTTTCCATTGAAGATGATGACCGATCGGGAAGGCCAGTTTCTGTGTCAGTCCCCGAAAATATCGATGCAGTTCATGACATGATTTTATCAGACCGTCGAATTGGGCTAAAACGGATATCTGAAGCACTGAATATTTCATACGAACGCGTTCATCATATGGTTCACGTCAATTTGGACATGAGAAAAATTGCTGCAAAATGGATCCCCAAATGTTTGAATGTTGACCAAAAGCGTGCAAGGGTAGAAGCATCGCGTTCGATCTGTGCTCGATTTGAAAACGATTTAGACTTCTTAAACCGAATTGTTACTATGGATGAGACTTGGGTACATTTCTACGATCCAGAAACAAAGCAACAATCGATGGAATGGCGACACTCTGGTTCTCCAAGACCTAAGAAGTTTCGTGTCCAAAAATCTGCTGGAAAAGTTCTTGCTTCAGTTTTTTGGGATTGCCATGGAGTAATCATGATTGATTTTTTGGATAAGGGTAGAACAATAACTGGAGATTACTATTTGACATTACTGGCCACTCTACGAGAAAATATTAAAGAGAAAAGACGCGGAAAGCTATCCAAAGGTGTTTTGTTTTTGCAGGGCAACGCCCCTCCACACAAATCTCAATTCGTGATTTAGGGTTTGAATTACTAGAACACCCCCCTTATTCACCCGATTTGGCTCCGTCCGACTATCCCCTCTTTTCTCATCTGAAAAAAAGTTTAAAAGGTCATACATTTTCTTCCAACAAGAAGGTAATAGAAGCTGTGGAGGTCTGGTTTGCAGAGCAAGAAGAAAAATTTTTTTTGAAAGGTTTAGAGACGTTGCAGGTTCGCTGTAATAAATGTATCTAATTAAAAGGAGAATATGTTGAGTAATAAAATATTTTGACATTGAAATTTTGTTCTATAGTAGGCTAAGAATTTTTCAATACATCCTCGTAGTTTATATGTTTAATTGATCTGTAATTTACCATGATGCTAGCATTTTGTTGTGCAGTGAACTATGGCAGTAGAGGAAATCGTGACAGTGTTAAGTTTTTTAGAATCCCTGTTATTTGTAATTTTAAACATAAATTGAGTTAAAATACTTTTTTCACAGATTTCATAACTAACCCGACCACTAAACGTACAAATCATCAACAGAGATTACACACACTCGAATGAAAGTAAAGGTTATTACTTGCCCCACAGACGCCATTTTGGCAAAAGCGTTGAAAGGTAAGGCAAATAGAATGGAAAATCATATCAATGGATGGAAAAAGAATGGAGGAGATTGAAAGAGAAAAGAGAAGGAACAACCTTGTGATAAAAGGAATTGATATGGAAGAAAAAGAAGAAAAAGTAATAAGCAAGTTGGAGAAGTTTCTTAAAGAAAATTTGGGGTGGAGAAGAAGGTGAAGGAAGCGAAGAGGATAACACAGGGGATTATAATAGTTAGGATGAGATCACACGAAGACAAAATGGAGATAATTAAGAAGAAGGGGCTGCTTAAAGGGACAAATATTTATATGGACGACGACCTGACAAAGAAGGAGAGTAAAGTACAAAAGAAGCTGAGAGAAGAAGCAAGAAAATACAGAAAACAAGGGAAAATGGTAATAATAGGCCGAAGTTGGAAGTATAGAATGAGATAATAGGAAAAACAGAGATAAACGGCACAAAAAACTAGTAGGTTGGGGGGAGGTCAAACCAAAGCAAGACAGAAAGGCTAAGATAAAGGACAAAGAAATTAAAAAGTGAAGCAACGAGAGTTAATGTTTTGGAATGTGGCGGGAATTAAAAACAAAGGGGTTGAATTTTTGAAGTACATAGAGAAGTTCGATATGGTAAGGTTAACGGAAACATGGTTAGAAGAGAGAGAATGGGAGGAATGGAAAGAGAAGTTACCAGAAGAGCACATTTGGAAAATACAATTCGCGACAAGAAAAGAAAAAAGGGAAGAGCCAGAGGTGGAATTCTAACAAGAGTTAAAAAAGACTGGTCAACACAAGAGGTAGACGAGAAAGTGCAGAAGAAATGAATCATGGTAAATTACATGGAAGGAAAAGCAAAGGAAAAGTATAAAGTGATAACGGTATATGGACAGAATATGAAGCAGATAAGAAACTATATAGAAGCATTGGAAAAGGAAAAAGAAAGGAAAATTACAATTATGGGAGAGGATTGGAATGCAAGAATTGGAGAAAAAGGTGGAATGTTAGTAAACGGAATAGAGAGGAGAAGAGAGAGCATGGATAAGAAGATGAACAAAGAAGGGAAGGAGTTGTTGGATCTTTGTGAGGAAAAACGATGGACAATACTGAACGGTAATATAGAGGAAGGGGTGGAGGTCAATACACATATATAGGAGAAAGGGGACAAACAATCATAGATTACGTATTAGTAAATGAAGAGGGCTGAGAGGAAATAAACAGTTTCAAAGTTGATAGATAGAGATGAGTCGGACCATCAGCCACTAGAAGTGAAACTAAAGGAGGAAACTTGGGTCTAGGAAATAGAAGAAAATAAATGGATAGAAAGAAACATATGGACAGAGGAGAGTACGAGGAAATATTGCCAAAAAATGGAAGAGGTAGAATGGAAGAAGGAAGGAGTGGAGGAAGGGTTGAGAGAGATAAAAGAGAAAATGCAAAGAATAACGGAGACAAAAGGATACCGACAGATAGATGGTAAAGGAAAAGGAAGAGAGAAATGTGGAATAAACAATGTAAAATGAAGAAAAGAGAGATGAGGAGTGGAAAGAGAAAATTAAGAAGAGGGGAGATAGAGATAGAAGAGTATAAGGAACTAAAAAGAGCATATAAAAAGGAATGTGAAGAAGGAAAAATCAAATATATGGAAGAGTTGGAAGAAAAATAAGGTTAATAAAGAGTGAGGAGGAGGTCTGGAAGATACTAAATAAGGAAAGGAAGAAAGATGTAAAGAGAAAGGGTGAACTAAAGTTGAAAGAATGGAAAGAACAATGTATGGAATTGTTAGAAGGAAAAGAGGCAGAAAGAAGAGAGGAAACGGAACGGAATAAAGAAAGAAGAGGAATTACAAAAGTGGAAATGGGGGAAGCGATAACTAAGTTAAAGATAGGAAAAGCAACGGGCCCGGATGGAATACAAGGAGAACAATGGAAATTTACGGGTAAAAGAGCAAGAGAAAATATGAGAAGGATATTAAACAAGATTTGAAAAGGAGAAGGGTTCCCACAAGAATGGCGGGTAGCATTAATATGTCCAGTATACAAGGGGGAGAGAAAGAGACAAAAGCAACTATAGAGGAGTGAGCATATTAAACGCAGGTTACAAACTATATGCAACTATTTTAAAGAAAAAGTTAGTAAAGGAAATAGAAAATAAAGAAATCATCGGAGACTGGCAAGCGGGATTCAGAAAGGGAAGGAGAACGATAGATAATATATACATATTAAGGCAATTAGTAAATAATGAGATGGGGAAAGAAAGGGGAAAGGTATTTGCGCTGTTTATAGACATCAAAGCTGCCTTTGACAATGTAGACAGAAAGAAATTGTGGGAAGTGCTAAGGAAAAATGAGGTAGAAGAAGACATGGTATGGAAGCTAGAAGAAATATACAAAGAAACTAGATTTAGGGCAAAAGTAGACGGAGAAGTAAGCGGGATATTTATATCGCAAAAGGGATTAAGGTAAGGGTGTCCGCTCAGCCCGCTGTTATTCGCGACATATATAGCAGATTTGGAGAAAGAGTTGGAAAGAAAACAAAATGGAGGAATTGTAATAGGAGGAGTAAAGGTGTGGGTGTTGGCATACGCGGACGATATGGTGATGGTGGCGAAAAAAAGAAGGAGATGGAAAACATGATGAAAACAATAAAGAACTACTTGGACAAGAAGAAGTTACAAGTAAATGTAAAAAAACTAAAATGGTTGTGTTTCAAAAAGGAAGAGGGGAAGAAGAAATGAAGATTGGAAATGGGGGAAGAGAGGATAGAAAGTGTGAAGGAAATAAAATATTTGGGATACACGCTGATGTATAACAATAAGGATGAGGCACATATAAACGGGCTAGCGAGAAAAGGAGAAAAATACTAGGGCAGGTGTGGGGGTTAGGGAAAGGGTATTTGGGAAATATATAGAAAAAGAAGGTGGATATTTGATAGGCTGATAAAGAGTGTAATGATGTACGGAGCAGAATTATGGGGGTGGAAAGAATGGAGTAAGCTAGAAAAATACAAGAAAATATTGGGTATTAAGATTGGACAGGGAAACACCAGAGTATATTGTGGAAAATGAGTGCAAGATTGAGAAGATAAGAATACAAGCAGGAAAAGGGGCGATAAGATACGAGGAAGAAATGGGAGAAAGAAAAGAATACAAAATACTACAAGGAAGTTGGAAGGAGGTGAAAGAAAGGAAAATAAAATATGGACAAGATGACAGGAAGTCGTATTATGAAAGAGTGGGGTATGCGACTGAGGAAGTAGAGAGAAGAAGACGGCAGGGTGGAATATAGAAAAGGAAATGGTAGAAAGGGATAAGGATACTCAAAAACAAGAAAGAATGACAAAAATAAGGGAGGAAAGATACAATACTAAATACATGGAAATTATGACAGAAGGGATGCCCAAATATTTAAAGGAAGACAGGAAGTTGAAAGAAAAAAGATGATAGCAAGATTTAGTGGGGAACGAAGATGGAAAACAGGTGGGAGGACAGTAGAAGAATGTGTAGGCTATGTGGGGAGGAGTGGGAAAATGTGGAACACATGAGCTTGAGGTGCTCGGAATTGAGAGAAGAGATGAGAGAAAGAAGAGCGATATTGTCAGAGAAAGGAGAAGGAAAGAAGTGGATGGAGCAGATACTGCAAAGAAGAAGAAAGGTGAAAGGAGAGTGAAAAAAGACGGAAAAAAAGTTGGTTTCATTTTTAATTTTTGTTTTTATTATGTAAAGTGGGGTTAAGGTGTAAATACGAATCATTTGTAATATAAAAAAGCAAATAAATACATACCTAATTTTTAGGTTATATTTATGTCGCGTTTTAATGCACATTCTACGCCACCACGCGTTATTTTGCTGTAAGACTATTTTGGACAAACAGTTTTTTATTTTTTGTAAACATTACTTCCATTGTTGGGGCGATTCGGAATGTTTCGCATTCTAATGCCTTATTTGTCTTTGCTGCTTCACCGTTATCATGTAAACACATATTTCTCATGTTAACAGTTATCAAATCTCCAACCAAACCTTGATAAAGAATAATTATTTAAACCTAGTTTGTCAGTAACAATAATATTTCACCGTTTGCGTTTTGTTGCTGGGTTACACTTGTTTGATCATTTCAAGCCTGACTTGGATTCAAATGCTGAATTTCCGTATTTAGATTTGATTCGGAGTCAACGTCTGCTTCTGCGTCAGATTCTTCATCACTGATATATCACAATTTATTCCGGTTATCCGATTATTATAAACTAGACCGCCTATTTTTAAATCAAAAATACATTATCCTCTTTAAGTACAAAATTATTGTATAAAATTTGTTTCAATGTCGATTTTGGCGGGCTTGTAATAAACCGTAAAACCGGTTAAAGGTAGCGTTCGGAAACGTTCGAGGCCGCTCGGTATAGATCGGGGAAATCGCTGAAGCGGTTAACGGATAAACCGCTTTAGCGATTAACCGGTTAACCGCTTCAACAATTTCTTCTATCGATCCCGAGCGACCTCGAACGTTTCCGAAGGCTACCCAAATCCCCAACCACGTTCAAAATTCAAATCCCCCACCACAAATTTGAATTTCCCGCCAAAACTGTCCTAGAACACATATCATATAACTAATCTTGACGCATAGCTGCCAACTGCTATCCGATCGTTTCCGAGCGGCCTTGAACGTTTCCGAACGCTACCCAAATCCCCAACATATTCAAAATTCAAATCCCCCACCACAAATTCGAATTTCCCGTCTAAAACTGTACGTATTTACAGTCGAGCAACGACTTAAGTCTTAAATTTGTCTTAGCCAATTTTGAATTACGGTAGAGTTGAAGACAGAATTGTGCAGATCAATTTTCTTGAATTTTTCTAAAAATTTCATTGTTCTTTGTTCAGGTTTTAGCTTAAGCTCGCCTCAAGTTTGGTTTATAAATATGGGCATTAGTCACTTTACCTACATTCCATAAAGAAAAGTAACTAAAAATGTGCACAGCATTATGGAGACACTTATGATGAGTCATTTTTGAATGAGAAGTACGTATGCATAAGCAGTGTCCATTTTATTTTATACGTCCCTGAGCCGAATTAAAGAAAAATAAGTTAATATGAAAATATAGAAAATGTATTAATAAAGGCGACAAATAAGGAAAAGAAATTAAATATTTAAAAAAATTGAGGAAAACCAAATTATTTATAGAATAATATTTGACAAAAAAGAACAGAAGAGAATCTAAAGAGGGAAGAAAAAAAAGCTGAGGGGAAAAGGAAAACGTGAAGTCTAAAGAGGATAGAAACAGATAGAGCAGAAGATTTTAAAAATGTGGAAAAGTGAGAGTGGAAATAAAAAAAAAAAATAGAGAAGGAGGAAAGAAGAACACAGAACATTAGTTAAAATAGTATTTTGGAATAAAGTAAGGATAAAGAATAGAAAAGGAACAAAATCTTAACATGGATTACCGTAAAAAAAAGAGGACAAATTGGAGCGATAATTAGAAAAAGGAAAAAGGAGTGAGGAATTTGAGAAATCATTTTTGGGAAGATCCTGGCACGCAGTCCGTGTTTCCAGTTCAGTCTTTCCTAGTGGAGAATCGGACATTGTATTTATGATCATTTTAGGGTTGGTCTGGTCGCTTACTGCAACCATGTTTAGTAAAGGAGTGGTTCTAAGGATTCCTAGATGACCTTTGAAGATGCCTTTTTTAAAATGGTATACCTCATGTAATTTGAGGATCTGTTTCATAGCTTCCTCTTTAATTGCCACCGGTAGAGGATCCAGACTGAGAAGGGTCTCCATCGTCGCTGTAGGTGTGGATTACATGGCACCTATGATAAGCAGACATGCAAGCTTTGCATATTGGCCAGCTTTGCTTGCGCGGTACTTTGGTCTACTTTCCTCCATCAAACTGCGGATGCATAGAGGACTCCAGGTCTGACTACCTGCTTGTAGATCCAGTTAGTTGCCCTGGGGTTCAAACCCCACGTTTTGTCAACCATTTGGCGGCATGACCAAATTTATGGCCTTGTTCGTAATTTTTGTCAGATGACTCTCCCACGTTAATTTTTGATCCAGTGTCGCCCCAGGTATTTTATTTTATTTGGACGTAGTTTGAGTATAGGATCACTGCGACCATAATGAATCATGCCTCAACAGTTGGTCTGGAGTCGTGATATAAAATAAGTCTCATCAGATCTAGTGACATAAGGAAGGTGACAAAAATACGTAAAATTGAAAGAGCTGTCTCTTTTAAAGTTGATATTGAGTCTTTTATCGACTTTAGTGAACTATAAATCTTAATACTAACAAGATAAAAGTACTACTCACATTATTCTGTTTTTTGTACCCTGAATAAATTGAACCGATCACTGGCTACTACAACCCGGAATTGGTGCTTGTCCTTGAATAATGATAGACACGATGATGATCGTTAGAAAGCACCTCTAGAATTTTGACTAGTCCAATTAACTTCTAAACAAGATAAACATGATGTTTCCACCATTATCTCGTTGAATTTTTGTTCAACCAAACCCCGCTGGTGGGGTCTTTGATGACAGTCCGCACTGCCTGTTGGCATGCCTTTACTGGTAAAAGCTCTCCCTCTATCAGTGATAATACGAATGGTCTATCCATAAAATTTTCAAGCACTAAATGACTGGTTGAGTATTTCGATCCAAGTAAACTTGGTAAACGCATCCACATCAGTTACTAAAGCATAGATGTTACCATTTTAACTTCGACAAAATACTCGTAAGTAGCCTAAATGTAAGGTGTGGAATGGTTGTGCTATTTTTTTCTATCGGGTGTAAATAACCGCGTTTTTTGCCTTTGAGCATTTTGGAGCATAAACAGCGAATGCAGATTCATCTTAGAGAACCAATATTTTGAGATGTGACTTCCACAGTTTTATTTACACAATGATGCGCACTACGTTGTGGTGTCTTGTTTCACGATTCACCACCGCTAAACATATATTGGGATAAGAACCTTTATTTTATCATTTAACACCCTAGAAATTTTATTGCCACTAGTGTGGTTTTCTTATCAATTCTCCTGCGGATTCTGTTACATTCGTCATCTTAATTCTGTACACATTCTAATCAATCAAATTAAATTGATGGTAAGTGGTTTCTTACTACCTGATTCATTTGTATGCCGGATTGGTAAATGACATTCTGGGTCTTTCTTAGTCCAAGTGAGTCTCAACGCGTTACAATCCGTGACTACGGTGAAATTTTGCCCAATCACATAGTGACGGAATATCCTTACAGCTACGACGACGACTAACATCTCGAGCTCGTGGCTGTGGAATGGAATCGCGGATTTCAATTACCGTCCAACTGCCGTTGCATCAAAACAGCACCAAAGCCATCCTGACTGGGGCGGTGTACAACTGTACATCCAGTTCGAGATTAAAACCTCTAGAACAGATCCTTTTCAACAACTCAAAAGCTTTTTGCAGTGGACTACTCCAACACGAAAGAATTCAAGATTTTGTGATTAGAGTGAGTGCTTTAGCTTTCTTAGTAAAATTATACATATATTTTTGGATATAGAATGTCTTTTCTCACATTGTATACGTTCTCAACTGTGGGAAGCCTCTATTTTTTGAGATAATGGTCTAATTTGTCTATCGCTGATAACTGATCCCAGATATTCTACTTGACGTTGGAGAAATTTATTCTTATTGAAGGTCAATCCGGGTAACTTAAATCTTAAATGTTTCAACACAGTCTCCAATCCTTCCAAACCTTCCTCGACTCCCTTCGAAATGATTAACAGTCTTCAAGGTAAGCAAGAGCCTATGAGAACTTCAAAAGTCCCAGAATTTCATTAATCGCTCGTTGAAAAATAGACGGAGCCTTTGTCGGGCCAAATAGAACGGTTAGACTGATAAGAAGGTTAAAACAACCAAATTCGATGGGTTTTTTGGATAGAACTATAATTGTAGCAGAGTTATGTTGACGTTCAGAAAAATTTGGTATCACCGTTCTATGGTGAAGATCTGAGTAAACTACGATTCGATTTATACCTGGAACTACGGTAGAATCGTGGTCCGGCATGTGATAGTAGTTATTACTGGATTTGATTACGTAAGTATTTGAGGACTCGGTAAAGGGTCGTCCAACTAGTAAATCGAAAGCTTGAAAAATCATCGACCACATAAATTGGTACAAAACGGCTTAGGGGAGAGTTGCCTAATTTGAACTGCCTTCTAATTTGGACCATCCCATTTTTTCCATTATTAATGACAAATACCGACATCTGACGCGTAAATCGGAAAGGTTATTGTCGATAAGAAAGGGATCCCAAGTTTTGTACGTTGCGAAAATTCCGTTGATATAAGACGTGCCGCGATTCAAATTTGTGGGGTGTACAGCTATTTTATATGCGATTGGCTAAGAAGATTTTTCTGTCATCTTGTAAGGTAGGGTTTTTATTTGTTTTGTCTTGTATCTACAGCTTATTAACAACAACTGAGATTCGATAAATCAATTATTTTTTAAACGGATATTTTATGAGGTTAAATTTTAATAAAAAATACATAGTTTCCTAAAATGAACCAGACCCAGTTTCCTAATTTGGACCGGTTTATTTTAGGAAACAATTTATTTTCTTACCTGATCGGCGTTGTTTTCTCATTTAATCAGATGTCAAAACGTGGGAAATATGGCAAATGGTCTTAAGAGGATTTAAATGCGGCTTTGAACGCTTACAGGAACAACGAGGCAGGATTAAATGAATGCCAAAGAAGATATAATGTGCCGAAAGCCACGCTGAAGCGGCATTTAGAGAATAAGAACAAAATTGCCAATTAACATACAAAGGTCCTCGGCCGGCCTGCTGATTTTGACATAGAAATGAAAGGTCTTCTGGTTCGGCATATTCTGAAGTTTGAGGAGAGGATGTTTGGGCTTACAATAACCGATATTAGGAGAATAGCTTATCACTTGGCGTCGCCATCCCGAATTATCTGTTCGGCAACCTGAGTCTACCTCGATCGCAAGAGTAAAAGGTTTCAACAGGGCAAGGGTACAACATTTTTTCGATATCCTTGAGGAACTGGTCGATAAGTACAATATAACTTCTAACACCATATTTAATGTAGACGAATCTGGGTATAGCACAGTCCAGAAAAGAATGCCAAAGGTTGTCACCCTGAAAGGTAAAAGACAAGTGGGTGGCATCACCAGCGGCGAGAGAGGAGTTAACACCACAGCAATTTGTTGCTTGAATGTTGCGGGGTTATATGTTCCGCCTATGCTTATCTTTAAAAGAAAACGCTTTGCCTCTGAATTAGAAATAGGTTGGATTAGTAGAAATTTCTGATACTAGGTACATCAAACTTTTCTTGAAATGGCTGAAACATTTTAATAACGTAGTCCAACCTGGACCTGGTAAGGAGGTAATTTTATTGATGGACGGACATACGACGCACAGTAAAAATTTAGAGCCATCAATTATGCGAGCGAGAGCATCATATTCATCTTCTTCAACTCCCTGGTCATACCACACACAGGCTCCAACCATTGGACGTCGCTTTCTTCAAGCCACTGCAGAGCTACTACGTTCAAGCACAAGAAAAATGGTTGAGAGCCAATGTTGGGAAAACAATTTCTCAGTACAATGTAGCTTCTTTAATTGCAGAAGCTTACGGAAAAGCAGGGACCAGTTGTGGAAACCGCCACAAATGCTTTCCGTGGTTCAGGCATTTGGCCAGTAAATCAAAACCACTTTAGAGACCATCATTTTGCAGCTTCAGAGACGCTTCTACCAAATGAAGTTGACGATCGAGAAATTAACTCCTCCAAATGAGGTGCATTCACCGGCGTGTCAATCATACGAGCAAAATAATAAAAAATAGGCATACTTAAAAAAAATAACCAAAACACAAAATTTATTTGCACTATACGAGTCTGACGAGCTTAAAAAATAATAAACGAACAAAACAGTAAAATACATTTGATACTTCACAACCACATATCCAGTTATAAATCGTACATTACCTTGCGAAAGTTTCGATGAACATCTTTATTTTTCGCTCAAACTTAGTCTGGCAAAGGACGACCATTGCCTTGAACTCAATAATTTGTAAAATTAAGTTGTTAGCACTTTTAGTTGTTTAATTTTCTGCACTACCGACATTTTCTATTATAGCGCATGCACACGCGAATCAAAAATAGTATTTTTACAAAACAACACAACAACAGTAAAACATATCAATATAAATTTTTAAATTGATTTAAAACACGCGAAAATCGAATCAAAAATCGAGCGTAGTTGTACACCCATACGAAGTCAACGTAAACTGCGGGATCCGCTCATGACCCAAAGTTGATTATTGTTTCGGACGTTTGCGTTTATTCGGGCGCGCACGTTTTCGAGTTTTTCGGGTAGATCTAATTTAATGAGGACAATTCGCATCGCCAGGCCAAGGTTGAAGAGGATGAATTACTAACGACGGCCGATAAATTTTAAGTTATTGTACTTGCGACTTAATTACCTATTTTAATAAAACACGTAATAATGAATATTTTTTTATATATTGTCAAAATTTTGGGAGGTCAAATGACCATATGGACCAGCCGCCACTGATCATTCACCACTGGTAGAGAAAGAATCCGAAGAACCAAATAGTACAACCACAACATCGACCCAACCTGGTGCCGTTACCTCAAGTCCAACCAACAGTTGCTACTTCAGTTTCTATTAAGCCGACACTAGCAACTCCCTCTTGTTCAAACACAAAGTCTCGGTTTGAAGACAGTTCGAACAAGATCTCACCCCTGCCAGAAACACATCTTGTGAAACTAGGCAAGAGAAAAAATAGAACACAATCCGCGGTGGAATTAACAAGTAGCCCTTAGAAAGCAGAACTCGGAGAAAAGAGTAAACAAACAGAAAAGAAGCAAAGAAAAGGTAAAGAACCAGCTGTTAGAATATCTACCCAGACAAAACAAGCGGCAAGAGCCTCTCAAAAAAGGGACGTGGTTACAAATTTGTTTGGGCGAAAGAAGACATCAAAAGCTGAAAAGCCCATAGAATCTAATAGTTCAGAATCAGGGAGTGAAGACGACGCAGAGTGTTTGTATTGTGGGGCGCCTATCTGTGCTCAAAAAGGAGAGGGTTGGGCTCGTTGTAGGTAGGATTTGTGCTTGTGGAAAGAGCCGGACCAAATTAGGAACCTACCGGTCCAATTTAGGAAGTGAGTGTCCTAATTTGGAACAAATACACTTTTTTTACTTGTTTTTTTTTCTAAATAGTGTTTTCGTTTATAATCATTTTGTGGATTCCGTATTAATCCCAACACATCAAAGTTATTGTTTTTGTACTTCATTAAATAAAAGTCATAGTTTTTCGGTCATTTTTTAAAAACCGGTCCAATTTAGGCTACTCTCCCCTAAATCCTCAACAGTTTGACTTCAACTATTCCTATAATTGGTACAATAGCACCATCGGATCCTTGATCCACTATTTTCATCAATAATTAATCGAACTTTCATAAAGTTACAGTAACCCCCAAAGTCAACATATGCCGATACGCATCATCATTTAATTTTGATGTAACATGATATTTTGCGTCACCTTGTGAGACAATAATTTGCACTTTAGCCGATGATGAGTGCAACGGTCTGGCAATCGTACTACAATTTTGTATTTCTGCTAAGGCGCACAATTGTACAAAAAATTGTTGCATGGTCACCCCAATTATACAGAAGGATTATCAAATTTATTTTTTCTAACCATCGATCTACATTAAGTTAATCCATTAAATTCGGTAATTAATTCTAATCGATCGATCTAGCGAGAATTATCACAAATGTTATGGCTATAAAGAACAATTCGCCTGATGGTGCGGTTCACCAACAGCCGACGAATCATGCGAAAAATGTGAAGGTTGGCGCCGGTTGTTACCATGTGACAATTATTCGAGACCTTATCTTGTAGTAACTTAGATTACGAGAAGAGAGACGGCGGATCAGCGGTATTTCTTTCTGACACAATGATTTCTAAAATTTTTATTTTTGTATCGGTGTCCGATAAAACAGCACCAGGAGATTGTGAACGTTTTCGGTGCAATAAAACTCTTTTGTCGTTGCAAATCTCGTATTGTGCATTAACATCGCAATGTGCAATTAAAAAAAATTAGGGGTGGGTTCGCGGTCCAGTTTTTCAAGAGGCAGTAGCGGGAAGCAACCAACAATATATCACCTAAAACCTCTTACAAAATTAGATCCTTCGGAAGTTCATTTCTCTACCTGTAAAACCGTCACATTTCACACCTTCAGCGTGTCGTTCAAAGATCGGGCCAAATTGGCGTAACACGTTACATACGTCAACCTGGTCACTTCGTATCCAACTTGAACCATGACTCATGTACTGGTTTATTTCTGACACCCCAAGACCATAAAATTTCCATTTTGTTCAGATAAACGGGCCACAAAATAGTAACCAACAGAAAACCACCAAAAACTTAACTCGTGACACGTGTTTCAACAGCTAAGCTGTTATCATCAGCGATAACGAATACTAAAAATAATAACAACATAGGAAGCTTATATATACTATCTGCTTATCACGCATCGTTAAACTTAATTGATTCTTAGATAAGCTTCAAATAATTCCGAAAATCCTAATGGACCGTTATCATCATAATTCCACCTATAAGCAAATTTCCGTTTTTAAAAATTTCTAAACTTTCATAAGAATCAAGTTCGTTTTTATTATCTACCCTCTTAATTAATTCAATGTTGCCTACTCTATGGCCATTTTCAAGCATATGCAAAGTAGTAACAACTTGCAAAATCTTTCAGGCAATCCGAAAGACCCAATAGAAATGTGTGATAAATCGGGAATATATAAAATTAATTGTAAAGACTGTAATCAAGTATATATAGGGCAAACCAAGAGACCTATTAAAACTCGTTTTAAAGAGCACGTACCTCATGTCAAATATCATCGCACAGATAGGTCCAGTGTTGCCATGCATATGCTTGAAAATGGTCATAGAGTAGGCGACCATTGAATTACAAGAGGGTAGATAATAAAAACGAACTTGATTTCTTATGAAAGTTTTAGAAATTTTTAAAAACAGAAATTTGCTTATGAATTATGATGATAACGGTCCCATTAGTAATTTACCGCGAATTATTTAAGCATCTAAGAATCAATTAAGTTAACGTGCGTGATACGCAGATATGTACTATAAGCTTCCCGTTGTTATTATTTTTAGTATCGCTATCGCTGATGTTAACAGCTTAGCTGTTGAAACACGTGTCCGAGTTAAGCTTTTTGTGCAGTTTTTGGTGGTTTCTGTTGGTTAAATAAAAAGACGCTGCAGTTGGTGTTCCTTTCCTTTGGGCACAAAATAGTAGTTTAATTGGGTCTATTACAAATGACCGAATAGACAAATCGCCGAATGCGGTCAAAATGCCGAAAGATAAAAAACTACGAACCTGGCGTCGTCCCCGAACTCCCAACTGAATCCGCGGACAAAACCCCACCCCGAAAATGCTTCTATGGACAAAACGCCAAAAGCTGTCAAATTTTCAGTAGTATTAATTCAACAAGTATGCTCTATACTTCTACAGTAAACTCTCGATGTTGTGAACATCGGATAACGTGAAACTCCGGCTAACATGACCCACTTTTTTAACAGATCTTCGTACAACGTGAACAGGGACGCAACCGGTAATGTGGTTTTTTTGTTTGTCTTTTCTCGGAAGTTTTACAATACTCCAAACACAATATGCAGACACATGCATTTTCCAATTGATTCAAATCTATGCAAGAGAAGGTTTGTGTATTAAAAATGTCTTCTAAAAAATCTAAGTGTTTGACACTCCAAGAAAAATCGTTTGTAATTCAAGAGTTAAATAAAGGGTGTGTGTGTGTGTGACAAATTTATCGCTAAAATATGGTGTGCCAAAATATACTATTTGTAAGATTAAAAATCAGAAACAAAGTACTGCGTCTGATACTTATCCCGACCCTGGCCAAAGAACAACTTTGAAAGGTTCTGGATTACCACGAATGGAAAAAATCTTATACAAATGGTTTCTGAAGCACCTCCTTAAAGTTAGCAGACCAGTTGAGGCAGATCAATAATTTTATACATTAGAAATTAAATGCTCATTAATTGCTAATTAAGTACTTCAATTACTATTTAATTGCTACAGTAGTTCAGGAGATATTCAATGACCTGCTACCTAAAAATAAAGTTAGCAGACCAAGTATCTAAAAAATAGTTTTAGAGTTTGATTAAAATGCCTAAATTGGATAAAAAATTAAGTGCTTCATGTTCACTATCTTAGAAGCACTCAAAAAACTTTTTTTCTAAATAACCCATTGATCTGCTATCTTTGGCAGACCAAATGTTAGAAACCACCTTGGACAACTAAAATCGAACTTTAACACATCTACAGATTTAAGCGTACAAAATTATTGGTCTGCTAACTTTAAGGACGTATCTGAAGCAGCGAAACAAAAATATGATTGTTAGTGGCCAAATGATTAAAGAAATTAATACACTCTCAAACCAAGGAAATGAATAAAGACTTTACTGCTAGTGAGGGGTGGTTGCAGCGATTTAAGCGTCGTTTTGGCATTAGATTCCTAAAGATATCGGGAGAAACACTTTCGTACCAACCTGAACTCGTTAATCCTTTCAAAATTCAATTTAAAAACAGAATTCAAGAACTTGGCATCACTTTGGATCAACTCTATAACGCGGATGAGTCAGCGCACCATATTGGAAGCTTTTACCAGAAAAAAACATTTGTCTCATCAACCGAAAAGACAGCTCCCGTCAGGGAAAGTGAGAAGCAACGCATCACATTTTTGGCATGTACCAACGCTTCTAGAGAAGTCACAAAGTTAATTAAGCCAAGATGTTTTCAAAATTTTGCGTTTCCTTTGGATTACGATTATTCTAAGCCGGCATGGATGACATCGGCAATTTTCAAAAACTATTTCGGCGTTTTGTCCACAGTAACATTTTCACCGCCGGACTTGAGTTTTTGGGGCCCGGGGCTACATCAAAATGTGGGGCCCTTGCCTTATAATTGGTTGTACCAATAGAAACTAAGTATATAATCTACATCATCATGTACAGGTTTATTTGAAATTACAAAATTACAGTAATTGAAGTCATGTTTTTGATACTGAAGATTTATTAATATGTCGGAAAATTATAAAAATCTCATTAGGTTGCTTTCAATCGACAACAAAGTAAGTGCCGACAACCTAGATTCTCCCATTGTTTCGACATTTAGTATTTTTAGAATAAGAATATCGCAATTTCTCTGTTTCACAGATGCTTTTCCCTCTTTTTAATAAGTGTTGCGTCACCTAAAATCGTCTCGTATTAACGTAACACGTCCGAAAATGCATTCGCATATCTTTTTGTTTGTCTTTTGGAATGACCAATAAAAATAAATTAAATTTAAAAAACTAAATAAAATAGTAATAGCAACTATTATAACGTACACTCATGAAATTTAAAACTTGGACACCACAATTTCTGTAAACAAAGGTTTGCACATTGTGAAGCGGGCTCAAGGGTATCATTTACAATTCTAACAGCAGGTAGTCTCAGCAGGGGTTATCTTATAGAAGGACTGTAGAATGAATCATTACACTAAGCACGTTTTAGAAAATATGTAATTTAAGTTGCTTACTTAATTTTTTTCTTTAAAGAATATATTTGAAGGTATCGCTAATTAAACACCATAGCTCGATTAATTATCGAATCAAAATTTTGTTTAGGAAATGTTTACAAAATAAAATTAGAAATAATTTTGATTTAAAAACGTCTACAAGCAATAACTTTTAAATTAAATCAAAAACTAAACATGGTTATTTGGGTTGACTGATTATTACTTATTTTTAAATAAATCTAACCTACTAATTATTGTAAGTTATTAAAAAAATCATTAAACTCTCTATTCATAATATTTAGTCCTTACAAAATGTATATTTTATGACGTTTCATTTTTTCTGTAGTTAATATAAAAAGTGAAAATAAAAACTAAGGCAATTCTTATTGTCAACGTATATATTTAGTTTTTTGACAAGAATTTATTACATAATTATAATTAAGATACCAAGTTATAGTTTAAAATTAAATGAAAACGTTTTTTTTAAATAAAGGTATTACTATATAAATAAATATAAGAAATCAATAATGGGTGTGACCTCCATTATTATTGATACATTCTTGGAGGCGTCTGCTCATTGACGCTATCAAGGTATCAATATAATTAATATTAATCGTTTCCCATGCGGTATCAATGGCTGCAATTAGTGCATTACGGTTTACTGGTATAAAATTTGGCCCTTGTTGTCTTCGGATAACAGCAAGTATTCGAGCCCAAACATTTTCGATAATGTTAAAATCTGGGCTTTTGCTGGCCAGGGTAACAGCTCCAAGTTATTTTCTCGTATCCAATTGCGCACAACCCGCGAAGTATGAATAGGGCGTTGTCCTTTAACAACAAAAATACATTATGAAAATGTTAATTCAACAGATCCCGAACTATTTTTTGGAGAAAGTATAGTGAAATAAGAATACTTACTTGTTGGAAAATATAATCTTCGTCTGGATAAAACACTTCGACTGAAGGTTTCATAATAGTTTCCAAAATATCTAAATACGCAGCAGAATCAAGACGTCCATCGATAGCCCAACAAACTCCTGGACCCCGCGCGCTAACCCAACCCCACACATTCACAGAAAAATAACCACTTCGTTTTTAGGACATATGTGATTATTTTCGTAACGAGTTCCTTCCATTCTAAAAACTTTTAGTGGTCCATCGTTGCGGCTATTGAACGTTTTTTCGTCGCTAAAAATCACTCGATTCCAAAATTCCAAAGGTTCGTTCACATATCGCCTTGCAAATTCCAGACGACGTCTCATATTTTCGTCACTGAGAACTTCTTCGCAGCAGCATTATACTTCTTTATTCCCATCTCCTTTAATCTTTTGTGCAGTTATACGGCATCCGGGAAAATGTGTATCTGCTATAGCCCTGGAGTATGTAGCAAATGGTTGTTCTGTTACGTAATGAAACAACTCGAGATCTTGAGCACGTGTAGATACTTTAGGGTCTACCACTTCCGATGGCTCTTTCCAAGTGTGTTCAAGATTCCACTTGAAATTTTAAAATAAAATGGAATTTACATTTCTTACTTTATTTATTGGTTCACACTACCCTTCTCAAACAGTAGGTAATTGTTTATTTATTACATACTTCTAATGACCAATGTAACAACCCTTAGAGCAATATGACTCAAAGGAAGTAAATTAAACAAGCAAGGATATTCTATTGTTATTGAAACTTATTCATAAAGTAAAAGCCATTTCCTTATAATGCTAATGGACAGGATTTTCTTTTAAGTATTAAGATTACAATAGAGGACTTATAAACTTTCGAAAATATCTAATTATAAATATTTACACTGCAATTGCGCTTTTTCCTTAATAATTTCTTAGCAATAACATACACGTTCTTGGTTTTTAAGTTGTCATAAATTTGATATGATATAAATTTGTGTTTCTAATATTACATCACAAACTAATCTTTATTCGCCAAAAATTGTTGCTTAAGTTGTAAAGCTTCGTACACACCTGAACAACAAACCGAGCAACAAACATAACAACGAACCGAAAGTCAAACAGAACGACAAACGATCTTTTATGATTTCCACAATCCGAACAACAAACGGAACGTTTGTGCTGTTCCCATAATTATTTTCAGTAGTTTTCAGTTCATATATATTTATTATTGAGAAGAGAAAATTGCGGAAAACAAGAAGATAGTGCCAACCAAATTTTTACGCACAAAGAAGAGTAAAAATTATAATTTACTTCGCTTTTTTTTTATTTTGAAATTTCCCGCCCAAATGATGCTAATAGGGACATCATTTTTTCTTGCATTCTTAAACACTGATTAATTTAAAACATTTTTCTTCTGTCAACTCCATAATATTACCTAAAACACAACAAACCCACAAAAGGGAGGACAAAAAATAAATAATTTAATTCTCCCGCATAAGTTTGTTCGCCGTTTTGTTTAGATTCGTCCAAACCTGCAAACGCATTCGCGCGCATTTTCTTTGATGTCGGAGAAAAAACCGACAAGTTGCGGGAACGCCGCAAACCGTTCGTGGAACAATCAGGACTTGCGAATCTGTTCTAAAATTCGTACGTAGCACCGTCCAAATTAATGTTCCGATTGCCGTTCGGTTCGTTGTTCTGTTTGTTCCTCGGTTTGTTGTTCAGGTGTGTACGAAGCTTTACAATAAGCATATTAATATGAACTATATCTTATGAAAGGAGAGTTATGTAACTATAATTAACGACTTAACGTTACGTTAGTAGATTCCATTTACTATTTACACATATTTTCTTGGAACATTCGATAATTAACTATCGGGATATGATGACCCTATACTTCGCAGGTTGTGCGCAACTGGATACAAGCAAATAACTTGGAGCTGTTACCCTGGCCAGCAAAAGCCCAGATTTTAACATTATCGAAAATGTTTGGGCTCGAATACTTGCTGTTATCCGAAGACAACAAGGGCCAAATTTTATACCAGTAAACCGTAATGCACTAATTGCAGCCATTGATACCGCATGGGAAACGATTAATATTAATTATATTGATACCTTGATAGCGTCAATGAGCAGACGCCTCCAAGAATGTATCAATAATAATGGAGGTCACACCCATTATTGATTTCTTATATTTATTTATATAGTAATACCTTTATTTAAAAAAAAGTTTTCATTTAATTTTAAACTATAACTTGGTATCTTAATTATAATTATGTAATAAATTCTTGTCAAAAACTAAATATATACGTTGACAATAAGAATTGCCTTAGTTTTTATTTTCACTTTTATATTAACTACAGAAAAAATGAAACGTCATAAAATATACATTTTGTAAGGACTAAATATTATGAATAGAGAGTTTAATGTTTTTTTTAATAACTTACAATAATTAGTAGGTTAGATTTATTTAAAAATAAGTAATAATCAGTCAACCCAAATAACCATGTTTAGTTTTTTGATTTAATTTAAAAGTTATTGCTTGTAGACGTTTTTTAAATCAAAATTATTTCTAATTTTATTTTGTAAACATTTCCTAAACAAAATTTTGATTCGATAATTAATCGAGCTATGGTGTTTAATTAGCGATACCTTCAAATATATTCTTTAAAGAAAAAATTAAGTAAGCAACGTAAATTACCTATTTTAGTGTAATGATTCATTCTACAGTCCTTCTATAAGATAACCCCTGCTGAGACTACCTGCTGTTAGAATTGTAAATGATACCCTTAAGCCCGCTTCACAATGTGCAAACTTTTGTTTACAGAAATTGTGGTGTCCAAGTTTTAAATTTCATGAGTGTACGTCCCACGGAAAAGTTGGACATATACGCATTTACTCTTTTTTCTAGCACAATTCGAACACAATATAACAACATATTCTGTTGGATAGATAAAGAAACAAATTGATATGATAGGAGTGAATATTCAAGGCGTATTTTACTAAAATTAGTAAAATAAGTTATTTTTTGTAAAATTTTATTTATTAACCGAATGGATTTCATTAATTTGTTGTCTAGAATTTTTTACGATTTCTAATCAGGTTCGATTCCGATTGTAGCACTTTTTTGATTAACTTAATTAATTATTATAATACAATTTTGTAAAAAGTCAATTTAACATTTTAAAAAAAGATTAAAACTCATTTTTTTAAATTGTATTAATAATGACATCAATAATAATTTTATTAATAAAAAAATACGACAATCAGGATTGTACTTGATTTATTCGCGTAAATCGTTATGCAAGGTGTAGCAACTTTATTACGTATACCCAATTTCTGTCTTTAAGATGTCCTTGTAAAAAAAATGAGTTTACATTCGAGCCTATACAGGGTGTCCTAAACTGAGTAGGATTACATGGCTATTTTTGTTGTTAATGAAGATACAATTTTGGTTAAATGGGCAATAATGTACATGTTATTATGCTGAATCAGATTCTGCAGAGAAAACTAAAAAAATCCGATTACTTCCGAAGATATCCGGGAAAACACGAAAAACTACGTTTTCGAAAAAGTCCGTGACTGTGCAAGTTACAAAAAAAATTCTCAGACAAAACTTGCTTGTTGCGTCTAGGGGAATTTATTGTGATTTTCATTAAAGTAACCACTTTCACGGTTTTTGAGATACTGCTACTAACTTTATTGCCAATATTGATTACGTTTAGTTATTTGTTAAGATTTGTTTTTATGGACTACTTGGTGTAATACAATAAATTTCCAAATACGTAGCAATTTCACAAAGCAGAAAAAAATTTGAATTTTTTAATGATAAAATATAAGATGAAGAAGATGGAGATCCATTTAGAAAAATAAAGTTAGTAGCAGTATCTCAAAAACCGTGAAAATGGTTACTTTAATGGAAATCACAATAAATTCACCTTGGCGCAACAAGCAACTTTCGTCTGAGAATTTTTTTGTAACTTGCACGGTTACGGAAATATTGGACTTTTTTCGAAAACGTAGTTTTTCTTGTTTTCCCGGATATCTACGGAAGTACTCTGAATTTTTGAGTTTTCTCTGCAGAATCTGATTCAGCATAATAAACTGTACATTATTGCCCATTTAACCAAAATTGTATCTCCATTAATAACAAAGATAGCCATGTAATCCTACTCAGTTTGGGACACCTTTGTATAGCACGGGCCTGGGGCTATAGCCCCTAAAGCCCGCCCCCTTTAATCGACGGGTGAACATTTTCGGCGTTTTGTTCGCAAAAACATTTTCGGTATTTTGTCCGCGGATTCAGTTGGAGTTCGGGGACGACGCCAGGTTACGAACGCTAAGACGTCGTTTTTTACTTTGCTGCGTTTTGACCGCGATTCGGCGATTCGTCCACAGAAGTATTTTCGGCGTTTTCTCATTTTTCGGCGATTTATCTACAGAAGTTTTTCAGCGATTTGTTTACAAATTCGGCGATTTGTCCGCACCCCGTTCAATTTATGGATACAAATTTCAAGGAAATAAGAACTCAAAGAAAATTGTAATGAAAACAAAAGACAAACTTTTGAATCCTAACTGTCCAAGAGTATAAATTGTTTTTTTCTATTTTGGGTCGCTTACAGAGCTATAAAAGCATCCAAATGAGTTCTTTTATAGAAAATTGAACTCTTTTATAGAAATAGAACAATTTTTATTCCGAACGGTGGTAACACTGATTTGATATTAAACGTCAAAGCTGTCCTTACGTTCGGCGTGCGTTAATTTATATCGTAATTAATGTTCAGTAGATTTATTTATCTACTTATTTTTATTTCCACCACTTTTTTTTTAATTAAACGAATTATAAATGTACTAATTATTATCGCGTGTTTGTTTTATTATACATTTTTTACATAAAATATACGTGGAATTAGTTTACATTTAAAAACAGCGTGAACTTTACTTATTTATTAATACTTAATATACCTATTTTGTGTAGGAATCAGAACAAATACAAGAAATTGGCAGATGAAGCAGTCGCCCCACCAGTATCATCTACTATTTTGGAAATTGATCAACCGACGACATCCATAATACAAGAAAATATCAACATTGTGCATGAGCAAGTAGAATCAAACAAAATGATGGGAACGAGTTGCGTTCAGAAGTTTTTTTGATGTCGAGAAAGAAGGTTTAACAGAAGATGCGCCATATTGCTTAAATGGCAGAAGAATAGTCAACGTTGACTTTTTGTTTCAACAAAAATTAGGACAACCTCGCCATGCCCCCTTCGATTGTGGTATTGAAGACATGTGTATAATATCCGAACTTCGACATGGATTAAGAAGTGATTTTTTTAAATGTAAAATGTGCCAAAAGACTACTAAAATATCATCAGACGATACTTGTGATGACACACTAGATGTAAACACAGCCGCTGTTCTTGCAGCAGTTTTCACAGGAACGGGTTTTTCGCAAGTTCAAGAATTTTTAGCAACTATAGATATTCCCTGTATGGCGGCAGGAACTTATGCTGTAAATCACGACAAGTACTTCAAAAACTTTGTGAAACAGCTTGAAAAAACATGGAGGATGCAGGCAAGGAAGAAAATAGGCTAGCTCGAGAGCTTGGAGAAGTTGACGAAGAAGGATATCCTCTTATTACAGTGATAGGCGACGGAGCATGGTGCAAACGCTCTTATAGAGTAAATTATGATGCCTCATCTGGAGTTGGAGTTCTTATAGGCCACCGTACTAGAAAAATTTTATATTTAGGAATAAGAAATAAATATTGTTGTTTATGTGCACGAAATGAAGTACGTAAACTACCGATACCTGACCACAATTGCTACAAGAATTGGACCAATTCATCTACTTCCATGGAAACGGATATTTTAGTTGAGGGCTTCAATAGAAGCGTAGAAATTCACGGTATAAAGTACGCTAAATTAGTTGGAGATGGTGATAGTAGTTTATATAGAAAACTACTTGAGACTAGGCCGTATGGACCAAAATTAATTGTACGAAAAATTGAATGTTGCAACCATTTATATCGGAATTTTTGTAGCAAAATGTTTGAGTTAACTAAAAAATTCGTAGTTCTTCAAAAAATAAATCCGTCCCTATTACAATGAGAAGAAAATTAGAGGCGAATGTGGACACTGGATTTGTCAAGAAATGCCCTTTTCTGAGAAAATAACTAATTTACTGCGGAGACATCAACAACTGTCCCAATCATGTATCTGGGGATCACTCGAAATGTGCTGATATAGCATATTTTTGTGATGGACAAAGCAAAAACAACGAAGACAACTATGTAGAGACAATGAGAGAATGTGGGTTGTATGATGAGATCCTCACCCATTTGAAGCACATTATGAATAATGCTTCAAGTTTATTGACAAACATGGATACAAATGCCGCTGAACAATATAACTCCATCGTTTGTAAATTTGTTGGAGGTAAAAGAATAAATTTTTCTCTTCGTGGAAGTTACGAGGCAAGATGTAATGGTGCAGCTTTATCCTACAATTCTGGGGCTCTTAGTAATAGTAGAAGTCCTGGTAAAATTACAAAAGAGTATGTGACAAAAATAATGAACAATGCTAAAAAGAGAAAGTTAAGAAGACAGTTGTTTAGGTAAATGTTATATAGTTTAATGTGATCTATATACTATACGTTTTAAATTATTTTAGGACTACTACTAGGACCAAATTAAAAAAACCAAGGTTGAACGAAGACTTGTACTATGGAGGACCAGCTGAAGATGCGAATTTTTGTTGCTAGCGCCAGATATGGATGATACTGAATTTACCAAAACAAAGACAACATTCTGGAATCCATGAAAAAAAGCCTCGATGATATTTTAGAGATTGAAAAAGTACTGTGGGTCAAAGTACTAATCCACTTTGGATTCAAGCTCGCGCAAATCGGTTGACAGCATCGTACTTCGGGCGAATCTGTTGTTTGAGAAAAACAACATCTTGTGAAAAAGTGCTTATAGAAATGTTGTACAAGCGATTTCAAGGCAACGATTATACTCGATGGGGCAACAGCAACGAAGGAAATGCACTTCAAGTTTTTCAAAATTCTTTCCCACAATTGCCACCACCACGGCAGTGTGGTGTGTTTATTGATAAATACAAGGGAATATTTGCAGCTAGACCAGATGCAATCATGGGTGAAGATTCCTTATAGAAATTAAATGTCCGCTAGGATCAAAACTTTCTCCAGAATATACACCCATTGAAGCTGCTTTGGCAAAAAATAAAATTTCTTGAATGTAACAAGAATAATGAGTGGAAACTCAAGAGAAGTGATAAATACTTTATGCAAGTACAAGGACAACTTCAAATTACTGAGAGAAATTATTGTTACTTTGTATTTTGGACAAAAAAAGGCGAAACAGGGAATGGAACTATTTTAGTAGACAAAATTACTAAAGACGATTCGTTTTGGAACGATACAATGCGACCAAGATTAGAGTATTTTTAATTGAACTGTTTATTGCCGGAAATTGTAGATCCGAGATACTCAAGGAGACTCCCAATTGAAATCCTGTAAGGCCCTATGATGGCTTAAAAAAGCTATGTTCAATTAACAATTTTTTAAGATATAAGTAATTTAGTTTTTTAGTTATGATTTTAAATTTTACTAGTATATCGAAAATCATGCAGTGTCTGTCCTTATACAGTGCATTTAGAAATGTTTGATATTTTATCAGTTTTTAAATGCTTTAGTTCTGTAAGAATTGAGGCTTCCACGGCCGGAGTCATTGTTCAAACGAAAACGTCCTCCGGTCCAATTCCGCTGTTTTACTTCTTTTAATGTAATTTAAATTTTTACTCTCTTCATTAATTCAAAATTATGCTTAAAAGACAATTTGAGACACAAATTTCTAATTTTGTATGAAATTGAAACAAAAATTAAAATTGTCAGTATTGAACTGAAACTCGAGTTATAGGTGTAAAATAAAAACAACTTTTCTTAATGACTATTTCTGATATCTTTACAAAAAAACACCATTTTTGAATATTTTAATATTAACATGACAAATTTGACATGTGCCAAGAACCCCTTCACCGCCACCAATTAGTGTTATTTGGTTTTAAACCAAGCAAAAACTAAACCCTAAGTAATTTCTAATGCGTACTTTTTGGAATTCACTGTATCAATAGTTATGATTAGTAGCGAATGATTTTAATTATATTGATTAAACCGAATGTTTATTATACGTAATTATTGGTCGTGTGCTGCAATTGAAACAAAAATTTTAAAAGTGTAATACTTCAGTTGAAGAAACGTATTTTTAGGTGCTCATCAGTCGTCTTAAAAAAGACGATTTACGCACTCATTTGCGGCTGTAAAGTAGCACTTTTTTTGTACCATTAAAAACATCCAGTTTATTAAAATAATGTGCGGTTGTAAATGTTTTTTTTTATTATAAATTAATGATGAGACATGTACACAAAACTTTTGTTTTCAATAGATACCTAAACATCATCATTAATATTATGCATATGAGCTACGTACGTACGTTTAAACAGTGGCGGCTCGTGGTCAATCATACTGGGAGGTCAAAAATTAATTTAAAAAATAGGCATACTTAAAAAATATAAATAACTCAAATGCACCGCAAAATTTTATACAATCTACAATTTTGTTCAAAATATAGCGATTTTTCGAAACATTCTCATTAAAATCTCTAAGGGATTTTCTATAAGCATTGTCTAGCTGTGTACGAATATCAACATTTCCTACGGTTGCAAAATTTACCGAGCATTTCATGTGCTCTGCAGACGAAACATGTTTTTTTATTTCCTCTTTTAAACGTTTTAAATCTCTGACACCGGGTTTGCACTATAGCGAGTCTGACGAGTCTTTAGAAAATAATAAACAAACAAAACAGTAAAATACATTTGATACTTCACAACCACATATCCAGTTAGCTAAATCGTACATTACCTTGCGAAAGTTTCGATGAACATCTTTATTTTTGTCTTTGCTAGTCTGTCGTAAACTTAGTACTGGCAAAGGACGACCATTTGCCTTGAACTCAACTAATTTTGTAAAATTAAGTTTGTTAGCACTTTTTAGTTGTTTAATTTTCTGCACTACTGATATTTTCTATTATAGCGCATGCACACGCGAATCAAAAATAGTATTTTTACAACACAACACAACAACAGTAAAACATATCAATATAAATTCTTAAATTGATTTAAAACACGCGAAAATCGAATCAAAAATCGAGCGTAGTTGTACACCCTATACGAAGTCAACGTAAACTGCGGGATCCGGCTCATGACCCAAAGTTGATTATTGTTTCGGACGTTCGCGTTTATTCGGGCGCTGCACGTTTTTCGAGTTTTTCCGGGTAGATCTAATTCAATGAGGACAATTCGCACCGCCAGCCCAAGGTTGAAGAGGATGAATTACGAACGACGGCCGATAAATTTTAAGTTATTGTACTTGCGACTTAATTACCTATTTTAATAAAACACGTAATAATGAATATTTTTTTATATATTGTCAAAATTTTTGGGAGGTCATTGACCAAATGACCACATGGACAAGCCGCCACTGCGTTTAAATAATAACTTTTGTAAATTAAATTCGTTAACCAATGTATATTGTATAAACGTAACGTTTATTAGTACGTACGTAAAAACAAAATGTTATGAAATATGATATATAAACCGATAAACGCGTAGAGATCCGCGAAAGACAGCGCTGCGTTGCCAAAGCTTTCCAGACCTGGAAGTTATTTTCGCAATCCGCTAGAGGAGCATCTAACCAGTGACAAATTTACCAATACTTGAAATTTCGATTTTCATACAAACTACCTGAAATTTTTGATTTAATTTTTTTTAATAAGTTTATTAAAAATAGACAATCGTCGGTACAGAAGAAATTTCGTCGCATTCCTTTCACTAAAAAAGTTTTTTTTTCATTAAAATAATTCAGATTAAATGTTTTGTCCCTCCAAAGGTATATTAATTAAGAACGTCATCGTTAAATTTCAAAGTAAAATCTTTACTACTAATGGAGTAATCCGACAATTGGTAAGAGCGGTTTGTGTGTAACTCGAAAGCCGCCTTAATATACTATTTTTAATTATTACTTATTTATGCAACCATATGACGATAACTATTTTTGTTAATTTTTCGATTACCTCTACGTATTTTTTTACAAAATCTTCAAATATCACAATAATAAAACGCTTCAAAGACCATTCCCTCTAAACATTGTGATAAATTTTTTACCAAACAATTTCGTAGTAATAAAATAAGGACTTTATTTTTCTTTCGTTCTCCACTAGCAAAATAAAAAAGACAAAAAGTAAACTTTTTTAGAAAAAAATTATAAATCGTTTTATTTATAAGAAAAATTGTACCCGTTTTTAAAATGGGTCACCATCAAGCTTCTAGGAAGAAACAACATTGACGGTGCTTAAACAAAGAGCTTATACTATTGGAAATATAATACAAAAAAAAGGTGCAATGTTTTCAGGAGCAAAAACTCAATTCTTTCATTCATAAATTATCTCGTGTATTTTATTTACGTTTAGCTCCAGCGTGGGTTTCGTGATACTCGATTTCCAAAACAATCTTAAGTTCAGCTTATTTCGCATATTACCAGTTTAGTTTTGACGACACAAAAAGTATGTACCTTACATATTTAATTTCGTAAGTATTTAGTTGTGATTTAGTCGTGAGCTAGTGTTGAATAAAATATGGGATATCAGTTGCCGTTGGTAAGAGGAAACGATGAACGTGAGATTTACCAGAATTTCGTTAAAGATTTTCCAGGTAAACATTTTTTAATTATTAAATTATATCACTGATATAAATGGCTAATTTTAGTTGAAAAAGTGGTTTTCACGCATTTGTGGCATCGAGAAAATTTGAAAAATGCATTTTGAATTTTTTTAAGTTAGAACCGATCATAAAGACGAATTTTTACAGTACCTACCAATTTCTTTCTCTTTTCTAGTCAAATTTAAATCAGCAATCTAATGTGTATAAGCACGACCCCGCAAAACAATTTTGGTAAGATCTTACTGCCATTGTTGGACTTGACAAATTTTTCAATCTTGCAACTTTGAGCAGCGAGAACTTTTTTTGCTTTTACTGTTACAAGTGGTAATCATATTGAGACACAATTTTGCCCATGTCGGAATTAGTTTTTCAATTTTGCAACTTTTTTGATTACGTCGTACTGTTAGAAGTGGTAATAATTTTTAATAGAACTATACGGGGGCTTATCAGAATAATCAATTATCGAGAAAAAGAATTGTTCCATTAGACTTGAAAAAAATGTCATTCCTTTACAATCGCAGAGGAAACTTTTTTAATTTGCGTCTTACTGTTACAAGTGGTAATCATTTTTAACAAACAGAAAAACACCAAAAACTGCACCAATAGACGCTGCAGTTTAGTGTTCCATTTCTTTGATCAAGGGTAATAATTTTTGTTTAAACTATTCGAGGGGCTATAAGAACACAGTAATCAATTATTGAGGTAAAAATATGTCCTGGTCGGAATTCACAAATTGTTCAGTCTTGCAACTTTTTTGATTTACGTCGTACAAGTGGTAATAATTTTTAATAGAACCATGCGTGGGGGTAACTGAACTGTCAACAGAATAATCAATTATCGAGAATACTTTTTGTTGCTATCGGACTTTTCAAACTTGCAACTTTGAGCAGCGAGAACTTTTAATTTTTCGTCTTACTGTTACAAGCAGTAATAATTTTTAATAGAACTGTACTGGGGGGCTATCAAAACTGTCAACAAAATGATCAATTATTGAGTAAAAAATGACTCTTAAAGAACGTAACAAATTTTTTCAATCTTGCAACTTTGAGCAGCGAGAACTTTTTTGCTTACTTACTGTTATAAGTGGTAATCATTTTTGATAAAACTATTCGAGGGGCTATCAGAAGTATCAACAAAGTAATAAATTATTGAGACAAAATTTTACCCTTGTCGGAATTCACAAGTTTTTAAATCTTGTAGCTTTTTTAATTACGTCGTATTGTTAGAAGTGGTAATAATTTTTAATAGAACTATACGGGGGGCTATCAGAACTGTCAATAGAATAATCAATTATCGAAAGAAAAAATTTGCTCCTACTAGACTTAAAAAAAATTTTATTCCTTCACATTCGCAGAGGGAACTTTTTAATTTGCGTCGCACTGTTACAAGTGATAATAATTTTTAATAGAACTATACTGTGGAGCTACCAGAACTGTCAAAAAAATAATCAATTATTGAGTAAAAAATTACTCTTAAAGGACGTAACAATTTTTTTCAATTTTGCAACTTGAGCAGCGAGAACTTTTTTACTTACTTACTGTTACAAATGGTAATCATTTTTGATAAAACTATTCGGGGGCTATCAGAACTATCAAAAAAGTAATCAATTATTGAGAAAAATTTTGAATTTTGCCCTAGTCGGAATTCATAAATTTTTCAATCTTACAGCTTTTTTTATTACGTCGTACTGTTAGAAGTGGTAATAATTTTTAATAGAACTATAAGGGGCGCTATGAGAACTGCCAAGAGAATAATCAATTATCGAGAAAAAACTTTGCACCTATCAGACTTAAACAATTTTGGATCTTTCAACTTCGCAAAGTGTTAACTTTTTTGCGTTGCGTATTACTGTTACAAGTAGTAATAATAATTTTTGTTAAAACTATTCGAGAGGTTATATGAACTGTCAGCACGTTAATCAATTATTGAGGAAAAAATTTGCCCTGGTAGGAATTCACAAATTTTTTAGTCTTGCAACTTTTTTTATTTTGATTTTTTTGTTCCTATCGGACTTTGCGAACTTGCAGCAACAACTAGAACTTTTTTAACTTGCATCCTACTGTTACAAGTAGTAATAAGAACTATACAGGAGGCTATCAGAACTGTCAACAAAATAATCAATTATCGAGAAAAAAATATCAGATTAACAACAAAATACTCAATTATTGTAAAATACTTTGTCTCTATCAGACATCAAAATATTTTCAATCTTTCAACTTCGCAAAGCGGGAACTTTTTTTATTTACGTTGTACTGTTACAAGTGGTATTGATTTTTAAGAGAACTATGTGGAGGGGGGGGATCAGAACTGTCATCAGAATAATCATATATTGAAAAAATGTTGCCCATACGAGACGAATATTTGATGTTCTATGGAGGTGGAAATTTTTTTTGTAACCAGTTTTATTAAGAGTTCTCACAGCCCCCCAAAGAGTTCTATCATTAAAAACTATATTAGAATAATCAATTGTCCAGAAATATTTTGCCCCTCCAAATGTTTTGAATCCTGTAACTTTGTGCAGCATGAACTTTTTGTTTAGCGTCGAACTGTTACAGTTGGTAATTATTTTTGATGTAATTATTCGGGAACTATCAACAAAATTATTGATTGTCGAGAAAAAATTTTGCCCTCATCGGAAAATTTACTGTAACCAGTTTTATTAAGAGTTCTCACAGTCTCCCAAAGAGTTCTATCATTAATCATTAAAAACTAAAAAATCGATAGCAAAGAATTTATACTACTTCAAAGTTTCACGAAGAAGAAGAAACGACGTCTGTTCTCATCCACAACCAAACTGACTTTATTGTAAAATCCGAAGTGGTGACCCCGACATGATCGACTGATTCTGTTCGTCTTGGGGCTAAAAAGGTATTGGAATTGGTTCTCCATAAATCATTTCAGCTGGTGATGACTATAGGTTCTCGTCATGCGGCTCGGATAGTAGAACTGTTGCTAAGAGTTCGGTCCATTGTTGTTCTTCATGTCATCGAATTGCACTTTTAGTTGGCAGTGATAACGTTCAGCCAAGCCGTTAGCTTAAGGGTGATATGCTGTAGTGCCTATGTGGATTGTACCAAGAAATTTGCTGACTCGACTATGTTGTATTGTTTATTGTCCAAAACGATGGGATGCGTTACATCGCGGTAAAGTAAGAGGGTGTAATGCGTGATCAGCCCTGGTGGCGTTGTCGACGGGGTCCATGTCTCCGTGCATTTTTCGGCGATTTATCCACAGAAGTTTTTCGGCGATTTGTTCACAAATTCGGCGCTTTGTCCATTCGGAGATTTATCCGCACCCCGTTTCATTGTCACAAATAATATGTAGATACAAATTTCAAGGAAATAAGAACTAAAGAACGTTGTAATGAAAACAAAAGACAAACTTTTGAATCCTAACTGTCCAAGAGTATAAATTGTTTTTTTTTTAATTATTACCTACTTATTGTTGCAACCATATGACGGTAGCCATTCTTGTTAATTTTTCGACTATCTACGTACTTTATTACAAAATCTTAAAATATATCTTAATGAAAAAACGCTTATCATTAGAAGACCATTTCCCCTCTAAACATTCTAAAAAAATTTTTACCATACAATTTCGTAGTAATAAAATAAGGACTTTATTTTTCTTTCGTTCTTCACTAGCAAAATAATAAAGACAAAAAGTAAACTTTTTTTTAGAAAAAATAATAAAAACTGAAAACTTGAAGGCTTGCCGTAAATAAATCATTTTATTTATAAGAAAAATTGTACCCGTTTTTAAAATGGGTCACCATCAAGCTTCTAGGAAGAAACAACATTGACGGTGCTTAAACAAAGAGCTTATACTATTGGAAATATAATACAAAAAAAAGGTGCGATGTTTTTCAGGAGCAAAAACTCAATCTTTCATTCATAAATTATCTCGTGTATTTTATTTACGTTTAGCTCCAGCATGGGTTTCGTGATACTCGATTTCCAAAACAATCTTAAGTTCAGCTTATTTCGCATATTACCAGTTTAGTTTTGACGACACAAAAAGTATGTACCTTACATATTTAATTTCGTAAATATTTAGTTGTGATTTAGTCGTGAGCTAGTGCTGAATAAAATATGGGATATCAGTTGCCGTTGGTAAGAGGAAACGATGAACGTGAGATTTACCAGAATTTCGTTAAAGATTTTCCCAGGTAAACATTTTTTAATTATTATTAAGTTATATCACTGATATAAATGGCTAATTTTAGTTGAAAAAAGTGGTTTTCACGCATTTGTTGAGAAAATTGTATTTTGTACTTGAAGATTTTTTTTAAATTAGAGCGATCATAAAGTGAAATTTTTTACCTACCATTTTTTGTTCTTTTCTAGTCAAATTAAAATCAGTATTCTAATGTATAAGCACGACCCCGCAAAACAATTTTGGTAACATCTATCAGAAGTATCAACAAAGTAATCAATTATTGAGACAAAATTTTATCCTTGTCGGAATTCACAAGTTTTTAAATCTTGCAGCCTTTTTAATTACGTCATATTGTTAGAAGTGGTAATAATTTTTAATAGAACTCTACGGGGGGCTATCAGAATTGTCAATAGAACAATCAATTATCGAAAGAAAAAATTTGCTCCTATTAGACTTTAAAAAAATTTGAATCCTTCACATTCGCAGAGGGAACTTTTTAATTTGCGTCGTACCGTTACAAGTGATAATAATTTTTAATAGAAATACAGTATCATCCCCAAAGTCCGCACCCAGTGGCGAACTCGGGCCGAGCCCGATGGCGCAACGCTGCAAAAGGGCACCGAATGCCGAAGACGATTTTGACATTATCGACGGCCTAAGATTATAACATATTTTTACTTTTTAGTATAAAATAAATATTCTATGTAAAGTGGTGCAACTGCTTTCCTATAACATAACATATTTTACATATTTCGATTATTATTGTTTGTTTATTACTTATAGCTCGATGCCATCTACTTTAATATCGGTTTCTCGGTCAAAGCAATAGGTTTATTTTACATTAAAAACACTCCTTGCTTTGTTTTGTATATTCCTTTATCAACGTGTGTATTAAATTTCAACAATCACTAAAAGACATGGACATCTTACCTTGCATGTTACAATTACAAGAGACTTTTGTGTTATTAAAAACATTCAACATTTCTTTCTTCATATCTAGCAAAATTTATCGAACTAATTAATGTGGCGACCGGCAACTAAACAAATTTCATCTGGCATTACTGTATACGCAGCTAGATTCAATTAGCGCCAAACGATTCTTTTCCTGTCAATTCTTAATTTTTGCAAGTTGCAGATCTGCTTGTTCAAACTGCTCTCATTCTTATACGATTATTACCTTCAACCTCCATTCATTGGCGGTCGTTTCTTGAAAAACGAATTAAATTAGAATAAAGCAAATTAATATTGTGATAGTGATTATTTTTAAGTTGTTGTGATAATAAGGTAAGCTAATTTTATATATTGTTTTTAATTTTATTTTATAAATAATTTGAATTTGTTTTGGTTTTAAAATTCATTGGTTCTTACTTCTTAGTATACATTTAAAAAACTTTGTCGAACATTATCAGAATAAATAATCAAAATTAACAAGCTTTGTTAGCTTTGTTTTTTTTTTGTATAATTCTAATTAATTTCAATTTATTCTGTATTTTATTTATTCAGACTGTTTGAATGTATTATTTATTTCAGAAGATGTCTGAAGAAGAAAAAAAGAAAAAACTATCTGGCCATCAAAATCTTCTTAGAAAAAGAAAGCGCGAAAAGATTTGAAGAATAATTATGAAAAAAAATACCCATTTCTTTGGAATAAACAATAAAGATTTGCAGTCATCAGCTGTACCCACTGTAATTGGTAGTATATATCAGGCGGAGGATTCACTTCCATCAACAAGTAGAGACGAAATTTCTACCGACATCAAAGTCCATATTGATATTACAACTACCTCAACTACTGATCCAGCAGCAACAGCTGAAATTGGACTTAACAAAAATGAGTGTACTTGTATACCTATTCCTAACGATTCCGGTTTATGGCCAAATGTATTTTCTTCCTCTTAAATTCAAAGCTTAGTAGAAAACGGACCTTGTCTTTACCGATGATTATCCTAAAGACAAATCTGGTAGAAAATTTTCTTCCAGACATTGTATACGTATTTTACCAAATTCAGAAAATATTAAACGAGATTGGCTATTATATTCAAAATCAAAAAACTCTGTATTTTGTTTCTGTTGCAAAATATTTAACATGGAAAATTTATTTAAAATTACAAAATTAAGTAATGAAAACGGTTTTAGTGATTGGAAACATATAGGCGAACATTTAAATCTTCATGAAAAAGCAAGTTACATTTTGAAAATTTTAAAAATGGTCTGATTTACTGAATCGTTTAAAATCTAACACAACAATTCATTTTGCTTCTCAAAATGTATTGAATTTGGAAACTAAATATTGGAACGCGGTTATTGAAAGGATTTTTTACATTATTCAATTTTTGTCTCAACAAAACCTAGCATTCCGCGGTAGTAATAATAAATTATTCGAAAAAAGTAACGGAAACTTTCTAAAATACATAGAAATGATAGCTAAATTTGATCCCGTGATGGCTGAGCATACTAAAAGAGTGCAAATGCACTACAACTTAAAAATGCTCCCATTACCTCGGAGATAAAATCTAGGAAATAATCTTAAAACGCATATTTTAAATAATGTTAGGCAATCAAAATATTCTTCTATTATATTAAATTGCACCCCCCAATAGTAGTCACCAAGAGCAAATTTCGGTTTGCATTCGATTTCTGAATTTAAATACAACTCAAAATGAATTTTGTGTTCAGGAACATTTTTTAACTTTCTGTCCAATAACAGATACAACAGGAGAAGGGTTAACAACTTTTTTATTAACAACAAAATGGTTTAAGTATTAACGACTTACGCGGACAAGGTTACGACAATGGGGCAAACATAATGGTTTGCAAAAAAAAATACTTAATATAAATTCAAGAGCATTTTTTGTCCCTTGTTGTAACCATAGTTTAAATTTAGTTGTGAACGATGCTGTAAAATGTTATATATTGTGTATAAATTTTTTTTCAACAGTCCAAGAAATTTATAATTTTTTCTCTGCTTCAATTAATCGATGGTCAGTTCTAAAAAAACACATATCGAATTTAACCGTGAAACCTCTATCAGATACTAGATGGTCTAGTAGAATTGATGCTATAACACCTTTACGATATCAACTCTGTTTGAAATAGCTAGCGGGTGTAATAACTTATTCGATAACAGTGCAAAAAACGTATCCACTGGTTTAGGTAAAAAAATAAAACAATTTGGGTTTATTTGCACATTAGTTTTGTGGTACAATATTTTAAGTAAAGTAAATATTACAAACAAAATGTTACAATGCAAAAATTTCAATATTTCTGAAGCATGCACGAGTTTGAAAATACTAAATGATTTTTTTAAAAACTATAGATCAGATAAAGGTTTCTCTGATTTACTTGTTGATGCTAAGGAAATCGCTTCTTTATTAGATGTTGAAGCAAAATTTGAAAATAGTGGTTCTTTAACCCTTTCCGTACGGCAACCTTACACGAAAATTCGGTCCGTACAGACGAAACTTTAGACCGTGCCGAACAGACGACTGTCGACTATGTGCGTCACTATACTCGAAAGTTGTGGAATCATGATTTTTATTGTAAAAGAGCAATGTACTAACATAAATAAACATTTATTCTAGAAATAATAATTAAAAGTTATAAAAATCAAAAATATTTCAAAAAACACTTTAAACAAACATTTTTTATAACTAAAAATTTCTTTCTTCGTGATAAATTCTGAAACACGGAATACAGAGGCCAACATCACAGTCTTTACACATAAACCTAGTCTCCTTACGCTTTTTCACATTATTTTTAGTTTGGGCACAAACTATACATCGTCGTCTTTGCAATTTTCCATTTTTACGGGAAATTTCTTCCGGGAAATGTCTTTCTATCAGTCTGACAGTGCCAACTTCACGTCGACTTGATCTGGTGTTTTCTGTTGAGTATCTGAAAATAAAACAAATTCCATTTTATGGAAAATAAATAGGAAATGTAAACAAACCTCTCCAAAAGTTGGCGAATAACTTCCCGATGAAATTTGGGAAACGGGACCTTTTTGGCATTTTGGGTGCAATACAATGCATGGGCATTCAACATACATAGATCCAGTGTATGGAAAAATAATTTTTTGTACCACTTTATGGTTTTTCGTGTACTGTCTACGGAGCTTATCATCATGTCCGAACGATCAATAGCGCCCATTTGTTTATTATAGTCAATTACGCATAAAGGCTTCTTCTGATATTGTTGTGTTACCCTATCAATTTTTTTGAAGTGTTAATACTTCATTCTCGTGGAAAGTTGATAACATAACCACGTCCCGACGATCCTTCCATTTTAAGACTAGTATGTTCGCACTACTTTTCCAGTCGATTTCTCCCCTTTTCAGTTTTTTTTAAATCGGGCATCTGTTTTCTGTTTTGACGGACAGTTCCGCAAGAATTAGTTTTAGTATTATAAAGAAATGTTGATAACGAGGGGATAGTATAGTAATTGTTACTATAAAAGTATGTCCTTTGTTCAAATACGGTCCCAAAAGCTTGACTACAACCGAACCAGACGAACCAAGATTGTCGATGAGTGTTATGTCAGTGGTTTTTCCGATATACACCAGAAATTCTAAAACGAAGCCCGTTTCACAATCACACAAAACATACAACTTTATTCCAAAACGGTGCCGTTTGGTTTTAATGTATTGCTTGAAACTCAGGCGACCTTTAAATAAAATCATACTCTCGTCGATAACGAGATTTTCGAAAGGGTAAAACTGACTTTGAAATTGTGATTTTGTTGTGTTTATCACAACTCCTAACTTACGCATACGATCATTAGGGTCGCTTTCCGCATTATTGGAAAAATGTAGGTATTTCAGCATAGTAAGGTATTTATCACGACTCATTTTTTCACCAAAAATCGGAGTATGCATCAAACTATCTTTTGACCAGTAATCCTTTATGTCCGTTTTTTTCACATGAGGCATTAGCAAAGTTAGAGATATAAAAACAAAAAGGTCAGAAACAACAATATCTTTCCAGTTCTTTGCCTGTTGTTCTTGCGCATACCGATTTGTTTCGGCTATAATAATAGTGGCAAGCTCTTCAGTAAATAAATTTAAGAAGTAGTTTACCTCTAAAGTCTCATTTATAGGCCGAAAATCTTCTTGACCCCACACAATATCGAAATGTTCAATATTCTCTGAATCGTTATTTAAATTCACTTCATCATTGGTCTCAACTTGGTTTTCTTCTTCCAGATCATCTTCTTGGCTTTCCCATCCCTCGCTTTCACTATCAGATTGAGGTACATATTCACTTCCGCTATCCATAAATGGTTCATCTTCATTTATTTCATTATGATCACTGTCCATAACACTTAAAATATTACGTACTTCAACATCAGATAATCCACAGTAGCTATCGTGACTTGTTTTTTGCTTTTTTGGTCTTGACGAGATCTTCGACGGACCAGCGGCATTCTCCGACGACATTTTAATACATAACTGGCGCGAAAACACAAACACTGCATTCAACTAGCACTAAACTTGCAAGGTTGCCGGACGACGCGGATGATGGACGGTATCGACCATATGCGTTAACCGCCTGAGCAGTTAGTATGCGGTAAACGCAAACGTTGCGACAGCAGTCTGCATGCCAAAACTAAAAATTATATGCGTCGCATCCCAACAGACAGTCGTCCAGGAGACAGTATACATGTCGTCGATCATATGCGACAGCGGTCTGTGTGACACATACCTTCGGTGTCGCATATGCTGCGTCAGCCGTACGGAAAGGGTTAAGAGCAAGAAAAATAAAAAAGCAGTTCAGTTATGAACATGACGACGAAACAATTGCGAGCGAAGAACTAAAATTTAAAGTTAACTGCTTTAATAATGTATTAGATGTAACCATACAATCCATTCAAGAAAGATTTCAATTATTATCAAATTATTCAAATAATTTTCATTTTTGTACGAGATTTCAAAATTTTCTCAATACAAACAAAGTGAGCAGTTAAATTTATGCACCGAATTATAAAATACTTTAACAGACAAAGAAAGAAATGAACGCGATATAAATGGTCTTGAATTATTACAAGAGTATTTACAAAATTTTTGCCCGGAGATTACGTCATCTCCAAATCAGACATTAAATTATATCAATAAAAATAATTTAAATCAATCATTTCCAAACACTACTATAGCACTGCGCATTTTCTTAACTATGCCTGTTTCTGTAGCTACTGCCGAAAGATCTTTTTCAAAACTGAAACTCATTAAAAACTATCTAAGATCATCAATGTCTCAAGAACGTCTTCAAAATTTGGCTAGTATTTCTATTGAATCAGATTTATTAAATACCCTAGATATGCAAGAGTTAAAAAGGTAATTTTCTAGAAAAAGGCGCGCAAAGTTGCTCTTGATAATTAATTTTTATTCATCAATATCTGTTTATTATATTTTAATGTGTTATTTACCTGAATTTTTATAATTATTATTATTAGTGCAATTTAAAGTAATATGTATCTGTTCGTTGAATAAAAATGTTTCTTGAAATGTCCAGTGTTTATTTCTTAGTAATAAAATCTGCATGCAATTTACTCAATATTCACCAAATGGGAAACTTCTTTATTATGGGTTTTTCAATAAAAAGTTATTCTTTATAAAAGTTTGTGTATCCTCTAAAGCTAAAAATGCACCAACACAATGTGGCGAAACACGCGTAATATACGAGGTGCATTCTTTGATTTTGAGTCAAGAGTAAAGGACTATTTACACACGTCAATTACCGTATCAGTACCGTGTCAGTTCAGTATCATTGTTATCCGTGGTCGCTCAGTGATGTCAATACACACACGTCCGTAGTATATAAACAGTGCTTGCAGTGAAATATCAGTGGAATGGCTTGTTTTACCAATAAAGAATTGGCAATTATCGCCATAGCCCTAGATGAGAAGAGGAAAATAAGAGTTTAAGTAAAAAGCGAAAATGGGTACACAAGGCATGGATGACACGACAAAGTGAAGGAGAATTTATTACTTTATATCGGGAATTAGTAGACGATGAACAAAAATTTTTTGAATATTTTAGAATGTCTCAAAATTGTTTTAATATATTGCTGAATAAAATAGAAAGACATTTAATGAAACAAGTGACAGGATTGCAGTGGTTGAGTAATTAATTAAGCTTCTAATTAAGAGTATATTTAGGTAACAAAATGTATATTCTTTTGTCGTAAAATGGACGACCTACGTACATCACGTGCGTACATGCAACTCTGCTTAAAATTTAACGCATGCTTAATAATAATGCATTTGAGCGCATGATCGATTACAACTAAAACTTACTTTTCTCACAACAAGACACGCACTGGAGAAAAGCAATTACCCCGAGGGAACGTTTAGCAGTATGTTTAAGGTGAGTAAGCGTAATTATTGTAATAAAACAGTTTTTATTCAAAGAAAGGTAACTGAGAACATAACTAAACATAAATACCAAATATATGTATGTAATACATATACTAAGTTAAAGGTCTTGATAATTTTTAAAAAGGTTTGAATCGAGTCCGCTTGTTGATAGGACGATGACGCAATAATACTTTGATCAAGTACTCTGGGATGCTGTTGGTCTACATCTGGATTAGGTGACGACAGTGGAGTCGAGGTTCGTGTAGAAGTATTTGAATACACTGCCGGTGATTGTGCCATATCGCATGGAGATGTAACATTTGGATATTGGCTAACACAAGGTGTTTCTGAAGAACTACTTCGATGTTCACCATGCAATGATTGGACTTAGAGTTTTGAGTGTTGATCCTATTCCAGTTAAAAATGCGTCCACGGAGTCTACTTTTTCGAACAGATGAATTGGAAGGTTCTGACTTTTCTTGAAGTAGGTATTCCATCAATTGGGAAGATGCACTTTGTTGGGAGGCATTTACTTTTTACGTTTGTTGGAAGTTGTTAAATACGCTTTAGGCGTAGAAAATTGCCTTGATTCATCTTTAGTTTTGTTTAGTTTCTAGTTCAACAATTGAAGGATTTTCATCATTCACTGCGTTCTGTTCATTGCTTTGTTCTTCTTCATTATGTTTCTGTTCCTGTTCCTTCACCTCGTCTTCTTGTGATTCAATATTTCCTTTCGTATTTCTCTCATCAAAAAATTTATTTAGGAATTCCAACTGCTCCGCGTACTTATACAGTTTTATTTTTTTTGCGGATTGTCCACTTATAGTTATTGTTTTTTTTTAAAGCTTTTCTGTAATTGTCCCTTATATTGTTCCATCTGGTCTTACATGCGGACCCTGAAAATAAATTAGTGGTTAGGTGCTGAACTGTGCAGTCTATACTAAATTAACAAATACTTTTTTGTAGGTATCTCGCTACTGGAGATTCTCTAAAAACAATATCATTCAGTTACCGCATGGGACATTGTACAGTGCATAAAATTGTAATAGAAACTTGCAAAATACTAACAAACATTTTAATGAGTGAAATGTTGCCTCAACCTTTAGAAGAAATGTGGAAAACTATTGCTGATGGCTTTAGCACAATTTGGAATTTCCCCAATTGTTTGGGTGCGATAGATGGGAAACATTTTACAATTCAAGCTCCCCAAATAGCGGATCTCAATTTTTTAATTACAAGAAAAACTTTTCTGTTGTGTTACTGGCACTTGTTGATGCACATTACAACTTCATAGCTATTGATGTTGGTGCTTATGGCAAGAATAGTGATGGTGGTATTTTTGCTAAATATAATCTGGGGAAAGCCCTTCAAAACAATACTTTATCTGTACCACGTCCTGCAACATTACCAGGCATAGACACTGAGGCTCCTTATGTGATTGTTGGTGATGAGGCATTCCCTCTAAAAACTTATCTGATGCGCCCGTATCCAGGAAACGGATTGAGTGATTCTAAGCGCATTTTCAACTATCGTTTAAGCAGAGCTCGAAGGACTGTTGAAAATTCTTTTGGTATTTTAATTCAAAAATTTAGAATATTTACGAGACGAATCCAGGCCAAACCGGAAAATGTAGATAATATAATTTTGGCAGCTTGCATTCTACATAACTTCATAAAAAATATGACACAAGCACATATACATATCAAAATCCAAATGCAAACTTGGATGTTATTCGGCAGACAAACCGACAAAATCTACCTATGCAAGGGAAGTGCAACTAATGCCGCATTTGTTGTAAGAGAATTGTTTACTAACTACTTTATATCAGATATTGGACGTGTGCCTTGGCAAGATGAAAAAATTTAAGAAACGGTTATTTTATAACTTATTTAATTAATAACATTTTAACTTTTACAATTTAATAATAAAGTAACAACTTACCTTTAAGTTTCAGTTCTTTTCCTATATTTCTCCAAATATTGTTTTTAAAACCGGTGTCCATGTATTTTTATTTGACAAATCGTACAATTCTGGACAATCTCGTACTAATTCAATTAATTTTTCATCCATTTTTTTATTTTTCTTAGAGCAACAAAAAATCCCGTTAGCACTTCAGTGAAAATGTCGTAAAATATCGTTGTCGATCTATTTAACATTCACGTTACGGATACTGCAGCGGCACTGACGGTAAAAGACGTTACTGTGTCGGACTTGTCTGAACAGGTCAGTTTGATACAAACGCAACGATATTTTATTTTTCACTGACACTGATAATGAACTGACACGGTACTGATACGGCACTGACGTGTGTAAATAGTCCTTAAAGTGCCCTTATTTCAGTAAATATCAAAAATTTTATTTGAAAAAGTTGTTCTTCATTTAAAAAACATCAAGATTTAAAGTCAAGGCCATCTAGGAGAAATTTTAATTTTTTCCAATTTCCAATAAGAAGAATCGAACTGTGCCTGTTGCGGGATGGACATCATACTGAGATGTAATTTAATTTTGATGTTTAGTGCATCAATATTATTGAAAATGATATTCTTGTTAAGATACTGACTTGTTTTGAGCAATTTTTGGTGTCAACAAAAAATCAAAAGAACTTTGCACAAAAAATGTTGAAGTTTTTTCTAATGAATAAAAAAATTGACCATAATTAGCACAATAATTGGGCAAAATTACAAGCTTTTTTAAATAAACTGTTGAATACAAGATCTCGTTTAATTGTCATTTAAAGCAAATCTTTTTTCTTATAGACACCATTTTAAAAAAATTGAAAAAAATTCAAGTTTCTTCTATATAGCCATGACTTCAAATCTTGATGTAATTTTTAATGGTGAACAACTTCTTCAAATAAAATTTTTTGATATTTACAGAAATAAGAGCACTTTACTCTTGGCTCAAAATCAAATTTTCGAATGCACCTCGTATATTACGCGTTTTTCGCCACATTTTGTTAGAGCATTTATAGTTTTAGGGGATGCACAAACTTTTATAAAGAATAACTTTTTATCGAAAAACCTATAATAAAAAAGTTTCCCATTTGGTGCGGACTTTGGGGATGACCCTGTATAAGGGGCGCTATGAAAACTGCCAAGAGAATAATCAATTATCGAGAAAAAACTTTGCACCTATCAGACTTAAACAACTTCGTAAAGTGTTAACTTTTTTACTTTGCGTCTTACTGTTACAAGTGGTAATAATAATTTTTGTTAAAACTATTCGAGGATATAAGAACTGCCAACACATTAATCAATTACTGAGGAAAAATTTTGCCCTGGTCGGAATTCACTAATTTTTCAGTGTTGCAACTTTTTTGATTTACGTCGTACAAGTGGTTATAATTTTTAATAGAACTATAGTGGGGGGCTATCAGAACTGTTAACAAAATAATGAATTATTGAGTAAAAAATTGCTCTTAAAGGACTTAACAATTTTTTTCAATCTTGCAACTACGGGGGGCTATCAGAATTGTCAATAGAATAATCAAGTATCAAAAGAAAAAATTTGCTCCTTAAAAAAAATTTCAATCCTTCAAATTCGCAAAGAATGGACTTTTTTAATTTTTGTCGTACTGTTACAAGACAGTGGTAATAATTTTTAATAGTAATATACGGGGTGGTATGAGAACTGTCAAGAGAATAATCAATTATTGAGAAGAAACTTTGCCCCTATCAGACTTAAACAATTTTCAATCATTCAACTTCGCAAAGTGTTAACTTTTTTGCCCTTATCATAAAATTTTTCAACTTTGCAACTTTGAGCAGTGAGAACTTTGTTGTTTTGCGTTGTACTGTTACAAGTGGTAATGATTTTTAGGAGAACTATGTGGGGGTGGGGGGATCAGAACTGTCTTCAAAATAATCGTATAGATTGAAAACATTTTGTCCATACGAGACTAGTTTAGGCCAAAGTAGTGTAAGGGTTGGGAGAACGTTTTTGCTAAGTAAGTGGGGAGAAAACAACTTGAGCTGTTAGGAAAATGTCAATTATTTTTTGTGGAGTTGTCGTTTGACCATCAAGGGTCACAGTTCTATTTTATTCAAGTTCAAGTACCAGTAAATTATTGTGTAGTTAATTGTAGTAAAAAGCGTACAAGTTAAAATAAAATATATGTATATATATACAGTCCACATTAACAAGTTTATTCAACATTTTGGTCCTCAAGAGCCGGATTAATTAACAAGTGAAAGTTCGACGAGTTATACAAAACAATTAGTACAAGTAATGACTGTTTAATCATACAAGTAACCAGTAACCACATCAAGTGTAATAAACAATAATCCGTGTAATATTCAAAATTCAAGTAACAAGAAAAACAAGTAAATTCAAGATTCAAAAACGCAAGCAGGCAAGTTTAAAGAAAACGTCCAGCACGTCCAGATAGAGAAACCCAAGAAATTTCAGCAAGTAAACACATCTGTAATAACGGTACATCAAAGTGGGTTATTTATTTCCTTTACCTATTTCTATCTCCTTAAATTTACAAAAATAATGGCAGATTTACAAAAATTAATTACCGAACGCGGACAATGCACCAGATTAAGTTCATTTTTTAATTCAATTAGTGAGTCAGACATAGACGATGTAATTATTAAGCAGTTAGAAAGCAGATTAGTTAGTATCAAACCTATAAATATTAAATGAATTTTATACGTTACAAAATGAAATTGATACAATAAACAAAAAGGAGGATGTTCAAGAAACTGACAAATTCGAAACATCATATTTTGATATAGTTAGTAAAATTGAATGTTTATTAGAAAAACATAAATCAAGTAAAGCTAATCAAGTTATAGTTAATAATTCTAACACTAAACAAGTAGCAGAAATAAGTTTACCAGCTATTAAATTGACTACGTTTACAGGCAAATTTGATCAGTGGCAAGAATTTAAAGAAAACTTTGAAACGTTAATTTATTATAATAATAATTTGTCCGAAACGCAAAAGTTTTATTATTTGCGCAGTTCATTAGAGAGTGAGGCCAAAGAGATAATTCAATCTTTGGATAATACCTCAAATAATTATTTAGTAGCATGGCAGTTATTACAAGAACGATATGACAATAAAAATTAATTATCCACAATCACATTAAGGCAATTTTTGATATTTCCAGTTTGCATAAAGAATTATACAGGGAACTAAGAGTTTTGTTTGACAATGTAAACAAGCATTAGCGTTCCTTAAAAAGTCTTGGTGAACCGGTAGAATCGTGGAGTTCTTTATTAATTTATATTTTGTGTAGTAAATTGGATCCGATTACGCGTGGCGAATGGGAAAAACAGGATATATGTAATGAAGTTTCTAATTTTGAAAAATTTCAAGGTTTTTTAAAACATAAATGCGAGATTCTAGAAAGAATGGAAGTAAAGCTGGATGACCATAAATCTTTTCTTAGTAACAAATCCGCTTACAAATATGAAAACAAAGCCACCTTCAGTGGTCCCAAAAATAAATACGCTTCTCATGTAAACGTAAAATCTATTGAAAACACTAATCCTTCCTCAAGTTTTAGTTATAAATGCTTTTTTTGTCAAGGTTCGCATTCCATTTACCATTGTATTCCAGGGTACAAGCAATTAAAAACAATAGGCTTTGCGTTAATTGTTTAAAACCAGGACACACGGCGCAATTATGTATTTCATTAAGTGTAGGTCATGTGGTCGAAGACATAATACTTTATTACATATAAATAATGAAAATAATGCTAATCAAGTTCAAGAACAAGTACAGGCAAGTCAAGATGAATCAGTAGTAGGGACACATGCAGCAGCTATTAAACATCACAATTTTACAAATGAAATTTTATTAAGTACCGCGATTGTACAACTTAAAGATTCGCGTGGACAATACCATCAAGCGAGGTGCCTCTTAGATAACGGCTGCCAATCCAATTATATATCTAGTAATTTACTTAGTATTTAAATTTACCAGAAAAGTCGATAGATTATGAAATTGTAAGTGTAGGTCAATCAATATCTAAATCTCGCGGAAAAGTTAGTCTAGAAATATTTTCGTTGTGTAGTAGATTTAGAACAGTAATATCATGTTTAGTTTTAGATAAAATTACAAACAATCTTCCTATATGTTCATTCAATAAAAATAATTTACTTTTAGGGAAACACGTTAGACTTGCTGATCCATCATTTAATTTAAGTAGTCCAATAGATTTATTATTAGGTGTAGACGTACGAGGATATATTGAAAAATTCTTAGCCTACTATAGAACCAAACAAAATTTCAATGTCAAAATATTTTATTACTCAACATATTCTCCTTTTAATTGGATATATTTATTACAGCGAACCTGCAACGTCTCTAGACCTTAAAAAAATGTTTCTTCTTGTTCTGCAAACCAGACCTCCACAGCTTCTATTACCTCCTAGTTGGAAGAAAATGTACGACCTTTTAAACTTTTTTTCAGTTGAGGAAAGAGGTGATAGTCGGACGGAGCCAAATCGGGTGAATAAGGGGGGTTCTAGTAATTCAAACCCTAAATCACGAATTTTTTGCATGGCAACATGAGATTTGTGTGCAGGGGCGTTGTCCTGCAAAAACAAAACACCTTTGGATAACTTTCCGCGTCTTTTCTCTTTAATATTTTCCCGTAGAGTGGTCAGTAATGTCGAATAGTAATTTCCAGTTATTGTTCTACCCTTATCCAAAAAATCAATCATGATTACTCCATGGCAATCCCAAAAAACTGAAGCAAGAACTTTTCCAGCAGATTTTAGGATACGAAACTTCTTAGGTCTTGGAGAACCAGAATGTCCCCATTCCATCGATTGTTGCTTTGTTTCTGGATCGTAGAAATGTACCCAAGTGTCATCCATAGTAACAATTCGGTTTAAAAGTCTACATCGTTTTGAAATCGAGCACAGATCGAACGTGATGCTTCTACCCTTGCACGCTTTTGGTCAACATTCAAACATTTGGGGATCCATATGATGAACGCGTTCGCATGAAATATTCAGTGCTTCAGATATCAGTTTTAGCCCAATTCGACGGTCTGATAAAATCATGTCACTGACACAGAAACTGGTCTTCCCGATCGGTCATCATCTTCAATGGAAAATTTACCTCTTTTGAAGCTTGCATTCCAATTTTTGACGGTAGCAAACGAAGGACATTGATCACCAAGGGTATTAAGCATATCTTCGTAAATCTGCTTACCTCTTAACTCTTTTAAATACAGGTACACTCATGAAATTTAAAACTTGGACACCACAATTTCTGTAAACAAAAGTTTGCACATTGTGAAGCGGGCTTAAGGGTATCATTTACAATTCTAACAGCAGGTAGTCTCAGCAGGGGTTATCTTATAGAAGGACTGTAGAATGAATCATTACACTAAGCACGTTTTAGAAAATAGGTAATTTACGTTGCTTACTTAATTTTTTCTTTAAAGAATATATTTGAAGGTATCGCTAATTAAACACCATAGCTCGATTAATTATCGAATCAAAATTTTGTTTAGGAAATGTTTACAAAATAAAATTAGAAATAATTTTGATTTAAAAACGTCTACAAGCAATAACTTTTAAATTAAATCAAAAACTAAACATGGTTATTTGGGTTGACTGATTATTACTTATTTTTAAATAAATCTAACCTACTAATTATTGTAAGTTATTAAAAAAATCATTAAACTCTCTATTCATAATATTTAGTCCTTACAAAATGTATATTTTATGACGTTTCATTTTTTCTGTAGTTAATATAAAAAGTGAAAATAAAAACTAAGGCAATTCTTATTGTCAACGTATATATTTAGTTTTTGACAAGAATTTATTACATAATTATAATTAAGATACCAAGTTATAGTTTAAAATTAAATGAAAACTTTTTTTTTAAATAAAGGTATTACTATATAAATAAATATAAGAAATCAATAATGGGTGTGACCTCCATTATTATTGATACATTCTTGGAGGCGTCTGCTCATTGACGCTATCAAGGTATCAATATAATTAATATTAATCGTTTCCCATGCGGTATCAATGGCTGCAATTAGTGCATTACGGTTTACTGGTATAAAATTTGACCCTTGTTGTCTTCGGATAACAGCAAGTATTCGAGCCCAAACATTTTCGATAATGTTAAAATCTGGGCTTTTGCTGGCCAGGGTAACAGCTCCAAGTTATTTTCTTTATCCAATTGCGCACAACCCGCGAAGTATGAATAGGGGCGTTGTCCTTTAACAACAAAAATACATTATGAAAATGTTAATTCAACAGATCCCGAACTATTTTTGGAGAAAGTATAGTGAAATAAGAATACTTACTTGTTGGAAAATATAATCTTCGTCTGGATAAAACACTTCGACTGAAGGTTTCATAATAGTTTCCAAAATATCTAAATACGCAGCAGAATCAAGACGTCCATCGATAGCCCAACAAACTCCTGGACCCCGCGCGCTAACCCAACCCCACACATTCACAGAAAAATAACCACTTCGTTTTTAGGACATATGTGATTATTTTCGTAACGAGTTCCTTCCATTCTAAAAACTTTTAGTGGTCCATCGTTGCGGCTATTGAACGTTTTTTCGTCGCTAAAAATCACTCGATTCCAAAATTCCAAAGGTTCGTTCACATATCGCCTTGCAAATTCCAGACGACGTCTCATATTTTCGTCACTGAGAACTTCTTTCGCAGCAGCATTATACTTCTTTATTCCCATCTCCTTTAATCTTTTTGTGCAGTTATACGGCATCCTGGAAAATGTGTATCTGCTATAGCCCTGGAGTATGTAGCAAATGGTTGTTCTGTTACGTAATGAAACAACTCGAGATCTTGAGCACGTGTAGATAAATTAGGTCTACCACTTCCGATGGCTCTTTCCAAAGTGTGTTCAAGATTCCATTTTACTCGGTAATGTTCTACGGTGCTTTTTGGTATATCTAACATACGTGAAATTTCACGCACGCTACGGCCCGCTGTTAATTCCGAAACAAAACGCGCTTTCAAATCAGCACCGAGATGAAGTGGCATTTTCACAACACTTGAAATTTTAAACTAAAATGGAATTTACATTTCGTACTTTATTTATTGGTTCACACTACCCCTTCTCAAACAGTAGGTAATTGTTTATTTATTACATACTTCTAATGACCAATGTAACAACCCTTAGAGCAATATTACTCAAAGGAAGTAAATTAAACAAGCAAGGATATTCTATTGTTATTGAAACTTATTCATAAAGTAAAAGCCATTTCCTTATAATGCTAATAGACATGATTTTCCTTTAAGGTATTAAGATTACAATAGAGGACTTATAAACTTTCGAAAATATCTAATTATAAATATTTACACTGCAATTGTCATAAATTTGATATGATATAAATTTGTGTTTCTAATATTACATCACAAACTAACCATGTTTAGTTTTTTGATTTAATTTAGAAGTTATTGCTTGTAGACCTTTTTTAAATCAAAATTATTTCTAATTTTATTTTGTAAACATTTCCTAAACAAAATTTTGATTCGACAATTAATCGAGCTATGTTGTTTAATTAGCGATACCTTCAAATATATTCTTTAAAGAAAAATTAAGTAAGCAACGTATATTACCTATTTTCTAAAACGTGCTTAGTGTAATGATTCACTCTACAGTCCTTCTATAAGATAACCCCTGCTGAGACTACCTGCTGTTAGAATTGTAAATGATACCCTTAAGCCCGCTTCACAATGTGCAAACTTTTGTTTACAGAAATTGTGGTGTCCAAGTTTTAAATTTCATGAGTGTACGTAGATTTATAAAAAATGCTAAAGAACTTAGAGCAAAAGAAATGTAGGTTCATTAACTTAAAAGAATTAGATGATAGCTTTAAGGAATTAGTACTTTTAGCTCAAATTGAATCATTTTACGTAGAATATAACAATTTAAAGCAGAAAAAAGAAATTAATAAAAAAGTAGGATTTTGTCTTTAAATCCCTATATAGATAAGGATGACATCATGCGAGTAGGTGGTAGATTGCAAAATTCCAATTGCACATATGACAAAAAGCATCCAATTATTCTACACCCAAACCATACTTTTACTAACAAAATTGTTGAAAGAGAACATAAAAGATTGTTACATTGGTCCCACTACTTTATTGGGCTCACTTAGAAATCGATTATAGATAATTGCTGATAGAAGTTTAATTCGAAAAATAACGAGAAACTGCATTACATGTTTTCGAGTTAATCCCAAATCATCTAACTATTTAATGGGAAATTTGCCCCAAGTTATAGTCAAGCAATTTAGCCCATTTCATAACACTGGTTGTGATTTTGCTGGTCCAATCTTAATAAAAGATCGAAATACAAGAGGCGCTAGACTAATTAAGGTTTACGATTGTTTGTTTGTGTGTATGTCAGTCAAAGCGGTGCATTTGGAAATTCTATCTAACTTAACCACTGATTGTTTTATAGCTTGTTTGCGTAGATTTGTTTGTAGACGTGGTAAACCTTTAAATATTTATACTGACAATGGCACAACTTTTGCTAATAAAAAACTCAAAGAATTGTTAAGTTTCTTTAAATCCGATTCAAATAAAATTAACGATGCTATGAGAAATGAAAATATTAACTGGAACTTTTTTCCAGCTAGATCGCCACATTTTGGTTGTATTTGGGAAGCGGGAATTAAACGTATGAAATATCATTTAACAAGAGTAACTCATAATGCACATTTAACGTATGAACAATTTGCCACTATTTTATGTCAAATCGAGTCCATTCTGAATTCTCGCCCCTTATGTTCTTTAACCTCAGATCCTGACGACCTTGAACCCCTCACTCCAGCTCACTTTTTAATAGGAAAAGCTTAGTTTCGTTACCGGAACCAAATTTAATTGGTGTACAAGAAAACAGATTAAAAATTTACCAGCGCTTACAACAAATAACACAGCATTTTTGGCGAAGATGGCAAGTACATATCAAAACTTCAAGGAAGAGTAAAATGGAAGCAGAATTTATCAAATCAAGTGAAGGTCGGTAGTTTGGTTGTAGTCGAGGAAGACAACACACCACCGTGTAAATGGAGTCTTGGCAGAATAACCGAAGTGTGTCCAGGTCAAGACAACATTGTACGAGTTGTGCACGTCAAAATTAAAAACAAAGTAGTGTCTCGTGCAGTGTCTAAAATTTGTGTTTTACCTGTGGAGACTAACGAATGAAACTATAAACGCAATTAAATTAGTATAGTTTTAGTTTATAAATATTTTGTAAATATGTTTGAAATCAGATATTTCAAGGCGGCCGGTATGTTTAGGCCAAAGTAGTGTAAGGGTTGGGGGAACGTTTTTGCTAAGTAAGTGGGGAGAAAACAACTTGAGCTATTAGGAAAATGTAAATTATTTTTTGTAGAGTTGTCGTTTGACCATCAAGGGTTACAGTTCTAGTTTTCAAGTTCAAGTACCAGTAAATTATTGTGTAGTTAATTGTAGTAAAAAGTGTACAAGTTAAAATAAAATATATATAAACGATAAGGTTTTCGACATCTAGTGTTGACTCGTGAAAGCGTTCACGTACGTAAATGTTAGCAACTTTGCCGACAGGTATGTAAGTCGATTCTTCAATAATTAATAATAATGTAACTGCTTTACATACCTGTCGGCAAAGTTGCTAACATTTACGTACGTGAACGCTTTCACGAGTCGACACTAGATGTCAAAACCTTATCGTTTAAATATTGTGCTCCCTCCAGTAGGGCATATAGTCGACAGCGCGCGTTTGTACAATAGTGAACTTACACTCGAGTTCTCTCACTCCCGATGAGTCCCAAAAGGACGAAACAGCTGTCGGGTGATTCTCAGTGTTTGTTTGCTATTGTACAACCTCTTGCGTACTTTACTGCAGGCGATTCGAAATTTTTATACTTGCCAACTGTTAGGTTGGCTATAATTATTGAAGAATCGACTATGTAACTGCTTTACATACCTGTCGGCAAAGTTGCTAATATATATATATATATATATATATATATATATATATATACAGGGTGTCTCAGATAAGGGTGGCAATATTTCAAGGGTACATAGAGAAACTCCAGATTAGAGATTTGAGATAATAAATCTATGTCCGGAAATGCGTTGCTTCCGATATACAGGGCCTTGAAAAAATTCAAAATTAATATGTTTTGTCTGTATTTTGAAAACGCGTTGATCGATTTTCTTAAAATTTCCAGAGTATGTCAAGCAAAGTATTGGTCATATTTATGTGCCAATCCGACTCTTCTAAAAATTTCCAGGACCGGACTTTCGGTTTTTCTCACTTAGTTTTAAGAGAAAATGTAGCACGCCACTGGTTTTTCCAAATATTGGAATCAGTTTTCACATTCCCAATCAATTTGGAAAAGAAACGCTCTCTTGTTTTTTCTTCTCCGACGCGTCGTTTCCGCAAAAAATAAAATCCATTTGGATGTCTTTCAAAGAGCTCATTATCGAAAAACTTCAGGTGACAATAAAAACGTAGTGAACAATGAATATTGTCATGGCGACAACGAAAACAAAATTAATACCGCAACTGGCAAGAGGTTTGAGTATCGTTGTCTTCACCTGAACTTCAAAAACACTTGACTACCATATTAATTTTGAATTTTTCAAGGCCCTGTATATCGGAAGCAACGCATTTCCGGACATAGATTTATTATCTCAAATCTCTAATCTGGAGTTTCTCTATGTACCCTTGAAATATTGCCACCCTTATCTGAGACACCCTGTATATATATACAGTCCACATTAACAGGTTTATTGAACAGAGATGAATATTTGATGTTCTATGTGAGGTGGAAATTTTTTTTGTAACCAGTTTTATTAAGAGTTTTCACAGCCTCCCAAAGAGTTTTGTCATTAATCATTAAAAACTATATTGTTAAAATCGATTGCAAAGAATTTATACCACTTCAAAGTATCACGAAACGTGAAGTTGTCCTTGTAAATTCAAGTCTTATTTTGATTGCGACAGAACTATTTCTGAAATCGGTAGAGAACTCTAGAACTATGGCGAAGGCATTCAGAACAATTTTTTTAAATTTAAAAATGGGTTAACTTCACAGACTTTTCATACATCTACATTTCTAGTATACTAATTTGGATTCTTTAGTTATTCACTAACAGATTTTGTACCTCCTGCCCTTCTTTGAAAAACCACCCCTGCTCACTCTACCCAAAAAAAAATAAAGTACACATTTCCCCGAACAGAATTAATCCATACTACAGCACTTTGGGCTTAAAAGGTATTGGAATTAGTTCTCCATAAATCATTTCAGCTGGTGATGACTATAGGTTCTCGTCATGCGGCTCGGATACCTAGTAGGACTGTTGCTAACACTTCGGTCCGTTGTTGTTCTTCATGTCATCGAATTGCACTTTTAGTTGGCAGTGAAAACGTTCCGCCAAGCCGTTAGCTTAAGGGTGATATGCTGTAGTGTCTATGTGGATTGTACCAAGAAATTTGCTGAAGTGATTGAATAATGCGGATTCGAATTGGCTGCCTTGATCAGTCGTAATGCGTAGAGGCACACCAAATCGTAGAATGTGTGGGCGGTCGTCTCAGCCTCGTTGCTTTCGATGGCGTATACTTCTGGCCGGTGCTGCTGCATATAAGAAGTGTTAAGATGCTGGCTTCAGGGGAGGGATTGTGCTGATGCGTGTGCTTTATCCGACAGGGTTAATACGTTTGAACTGGCTATGATAAGCTTCATAAGGTGTAACCGAATTGTGCTTGTACGTGTATCCGACAGGCAGTACCTCGAAGACTTAGGGCAGGCAGTTTTAGGACTTCGTGATGTGTGTAGGCGAGCATGCGATTCCGGTGCAGTTGTACCTCAAAGACTAGAGCTTCTGGGTGTATGCGATGTGATCGTTGACGGCTACGTCGTAACGACAAGTAGGGCGCGTCTTGATCTGGTCGTCCTCTGAAGCAGCGACGAACTTGTTAAGTTCAGCAGGTGGAGTGTTGTCGTCTGAGATACAGCTGAGTTGAATTTGTTGTTGTTGCAGCACTGGTCTTTCATCTTTGTTGCGTTGTTTATTGTCTAAAACGATGAGATGCGTTACCTCGCGGTAAAGTAAGAGGGTGGTAATGCGTGCTCTTCTAGGATCTTTAAATTCGATGCTTAATTTACTTCGTTCCCAAACTTTCAGTTTTCGAATTTATTTCGATCAATTTGAAGTCATGAATCCATGAAATTTACCATTATTATTAGTGTCTTTATTTATCAAAATTTCGTTTATAAGAACTATACTACCGAGTTTTTTTATTACATGATGAGTCGTTCGGATTGTATTTACGACTGACTATGGCATTTTAGTTTGCACTTGAATTAATGATTTTATCCTTGACCTTAAGTTCATTTTCACTTGTTTTTACACCTGCACTCATAATTTTAATCTTTATCACGTCTGCTAGACGCCATACTAATTTGCAAACGTTGCAAATCTTTTATGTCACACACATTCAACAAATTTAATGTTAATCAAAATTTAAACATCCGTCCGTAACCATTTATATGTAACTAAACGAAGGTATTATTTACACGAATAAATTTAATTGCTTTCTTAAATTCATTATAGGTCGGTTTTTAGAAATCTTAACTAACTTTAATACCTTAAATTTGCGTTTGATTTGAGTATAACATTTGCTGTAAATCCAATTATTCAACATTTCAATTCAATTTTTTTTTTTTTTATTATTTAAAATAACTCTTTCAGCGCATTATGTATATTAATATTTGAGCGTGGTACAATTTAATGTAAAGTTTTCCAGTCGTGTATTTTTTTCTAAATTTTTAGGTCAGTATTGCAAATGCAAACTGCATTGATCTTCCAAAAATCTAAAACGAAAACGAAAAACAACGAAAAATCGGTATATTTTCGTCTAATCGCAAAGGAAGTTTCTTCCAAAGACGAAAATCTTGAAGAATATTTGAAGTTGTTCAACAAGAGCTTGCGCTACGCCGTATACGGCAGCGAAAATTACGCTTTCGCTCTGGCCGACAGATCGGCCATCCTGTTTAAAATGTGCGAATACGAAGTAAGATCTTAAAATAATCTTCAACAAATTGCAAACCAAGTTTTATCTTCAGAAAGCGATGGAAGATATCGACATATGCCTGAATGGTAACTTTCCAAAGAGTTTGAAAGCAGAACTTTATTTGCGGAAATGTGAATGTTATAAAAAATTAGGGGACCGCTACAACTTAAAAAAAACTGCTCGAAAATTTAAGTTATTCGTAACTCTTGAGTTTACCGGAACAGTTGTTGGTAATTTAGTCTAAATAATTTAGAGAATGTTGAATTCATACCATTTTGTTTAGATGAATTTATTCAGAAACTTCAGAATTTACTATGCGGCACCGAATGTGGGAGTACATATTCATCAGATGATGTTTCTTTTGAGTTGCCGACCACGGAGAGAAATCTCCAGGTTCCGGAAGCGTCAATTGATCTGATGATAGAGTAAGTCGCTTAAGTAGTTTTTATGTACTTGACGTTTTGACTTCAGAAAGACGAAAATGATCATCTATATCTTTCTTCACCACGTAAGATATCCAAGGGTCAAGTTGTACTTCTAGAAAAAGCGTACGCATTTTCTCCATGGAAGAACGTTCAGAATTTTTGTCAATATTGTTTGAAGAAGATTATCAGCGGTATTCCGTAAGTTATTTTACTTGCAATTTAGTTTGCGAGAACATTCGTTTTTGCTTGATTAGATGTAAAAAATGCGCCAAGTATATGTATTATGGAGAAAGCTGTGAAATTTCAGCATGGACTGAGTTTCACAGATGGGAGTGTTGCGCAATTCAAGCAAACTTCTTCAAAAACAATTCCGAACTGCAATTGGTACTTCGAATTTTATTAAAAGCGTGTCATAATGGCAAATTGCTGACGCAATTAGTTCTAAACACCAAGTATTCACTTATTCACAATTTAAATCCCATCCTGCACAATCAAGAATATCTGCAAGTTTGCGCTGAGGTTTGTAAAGAACATTTTACACCATACAATATAAAGCTTTAAATTTTTAGAACGCAATGTTTCTGGTGTTTTATTTGAAGAGGAAGACAATTTTTTTGAATATTTGGCTAAGTTGTGCGAGTCGAGCGACATAGACAAGTTGATAACCAACTTTGGGGCTCTGATTATTCGACATCTTACTCAATTAACCAGCAAAAAGTTATTGATCATTGACTATTGCAATTTTAACCATGAGAAGCGTTTTACGGGAAAGGCAGTATGTTCTTCCTTTGCCTACATGAACCATTCTTGCTATCCAAACACGACGTTTTAGTTAGTGATTAATTTTTTGAGTTTTTAAAATTATTTTATATGCTATGTTTTAGTTTCCATAATGACCACGTCGTGGTTAAGGCGCTCGTCGACCTAGAGCCGAATACAAAGCTTACTTATTCGATCTTCATGCAACAAAGGGGGTTAATGGCCGAAAGAAAAAGTATTTGTGGGATTACTGTAAAATAAAGTGCGAGTGTGCGCATTGTGTAAATCCTTTACTAAATATGGTAGTATAAAGAATTTCATTGTAGATCTGTGGCTTCCACTGTGGGAGTCGTTATTAATTCTCGAAATCTTAACGTTTTGTCCACTATTCTAAGGGACTTCGTCGTAAATGTATGTACGTATTGCAAAGGTTTACATAAAAATTTAATTGAAATTCGAGACTCCCCGAAATTATTCCGATTAAACTCAAGCTCTTGGATTCGCTTAAACGAAATCTTTTATAAAATAACTTTTTCAGTGCATGTTTACTTCCCTCTATTTTCAATAATAAAAAATACTCACTAACCTTACGCAGCAAAACTAACGGTACGAAACAATATCTAATAATAATAATTAATAACCAATACCTTTTACTATTAATATTTATTAAGTTAGTTTCATGCTTTTTAATCATTGCTTGTATCATTTTTTTTTCAATCTTTTATTTTATTATTATTTTGTTTATCCTCATTATAATCAGCATTTTCTTAAATTAATTCATCCATTTTCCTATTCTCACAACAGATCGTTTCTCATATTCTTACTCAAAGTTTTACTTGTTCATGATCATTTCGTATGTTCGTTCTTTAACACCACTTTTCTTTTCTTATTCATCCTTTATTTCTTCGTAGATATCTTATTTCATAACTTCATTTATAATTCATCTCATATAACTCCATTTCACATTTCACATTTCTTCATAATTCTTCATATGGTTTCTTATCGTCATTTACATACTTCATAATATGTTGTTTTTCCATTCTTTTTATTTTGACGTTTTGGTTTTATTCTATATTTCAAATTTTCTATTCATTATCATTTTCAGTTCTATTTATGTTGTGTTGACCACTTTTCATTCCTTTTTCTTCATCATTAACATTTTATTTCTCCATTTTCATTTCTAATTTTCTTTTTTCTTCTCGTTTTCTTTAGCATAATTATCTTCTATATTTAATACGATATCTTCTATCTCTTTATTGTTCAAATTCGAGTAGTTTTCAATTTGTTTCTATTTCAGTTTCATTTTCATGTTGAGATTGATCTTCCATATTCATTTATTTGTATTTCCATTTCAATTTTTTTCTTTTTATTAAAATTCTTCTACTATATTCTTTCTTCTTGCACTATTGTCATATCCATATTTCTATATTTATTTCCATTTGTACTGCAGGTATTTCATTCATTTATCTTCGTATCATTATTATTATTTCCAACTTCTCCTATTTTAATCTCCATTTGCATCGTTGTCAATCGACTTCTATCTTTTCGTCTTCTTGATACGATTCCTAATATTTTCCTCTTATTCCGTGTTTATTATATTGTTTATCATTATCAACCATTTCTTATGTCTTCTTTCATCTTCTACATTCTTTCTCTTCTTCTTTTTTTTTTCGCCTTCTCTCTTTTCTTCATGTATTATTTTTTTCTCTTTTTGTCTGTTTTCATTTTCCTCTTCGACTTCTTTCCTTTTCTATTTCTTGTTTTCTTTCTTTATCTTCTTGTTCTTTCCTCCACATTGTTTTGTCCAGGTTCAACATGTTTTGTTTACATGTTGCGTTTAACATTATTTTCTTTCCGCCAAAATTTGTCTTCAACTTCTTGCGTTGTCACTGAATCTACATCCATTTTCATAATTTTACAAATATTTGTTAATATTACGGCAGACATGTAGAAATTTGGTATGATGTTTGTTTCTTCTTAAACTTTAAATTTAATTTATTTTCCGGCCACTTTATTTTCAAAGATATGGAAACCGCACAATTGTTATTAGCCGCTTATTTTTCACGGGCTTTAAACGATTTTTATATCTTTTTTTTTACATTTTTATTTTTATATAAATTTAAACATCCGCTCTTATTAAATCTTAATTGCAACTAAACGAAAGTATTATTTACACAAAATTTAATTTCTTTTATCCTTTAGAAATCTTATCTAACTTATCTTTCAACGGAAATGTTTTATGTAAACTTGATGTTGACCAGTCAGGAATTTCTACATATTCAAAAGCGTTAAATCTTTATCAAAATTTAAACATCCGCTTTTATTAAATCTTAATTGCAACTAAACGAAAGTATTATTTACACAAAATTTAATTTCTTTTATCCTTTAGAAATCTTATCTAACTTATCTTTCAACCGGAAATGTTTTATGTAAACTTGATGTTGACCAGTCAGGAATTTCTACATATTCAAAAGCGTTAAATCTTTATCAAAATTTAAACATCCGCTTTTATTAAATCTTAATTGCAACTAAACGAAAGTATTATTTACACAAAATTTAATTTCTTTTATCCTTTAGAAATCTTATCTAACTTATCTTTCAACCGGAAATGTTTTATGTAAACTTGATGTTGACCAGTCAGGAATTTCTACATATTCAAAAGCGTTAAATCCTTATCAAAATTTAAACATCCGCTTTTATTAAATCTTAATTGCAACTAAACGAAAGTATTATTTACACAAAATTTAATTTCTTTTATCCTTTAGAAATCTTATCTAACTTATCTTTCAACCGGAAATGTTTTATGTAAACTTGATGTTGACCAGTCAGGAATTTCTACATATTCAAAAGCGTTAAATCCTTATCAAAATTTAAACATCCGCTTTTATTAAATCTTAATTGCAACTAAACGAAAGTATTATTTACACAAAATTTAATTTCTTTTATCCTTTAGAAATCTTATCTAACTTATCTTTCAACCGGAATTGTTTTATGTAAACTTGATGTTGACCAGTCAGGTATTTCTACATATTCAAAAGCTTTAAATCCTTAAATCTAAATTTAAACATCCGTTTTTATTAAATCTTGATTGTAACTAAACGAAGGTATTATTAACCCAAAATCTATTTTTTCTATTTTGAGTCGTTTACAGTGCTATAAAAGCACCCAAATGAGTTCTTATAGAAATTTGAGTTCTTCTATAGAAATAGAAGAATTTTTATTCCAAACGGTGGTAACACTGATAACGTCCAAGCTGTCATTACGTTCGGTGTGCATTAATTTAAATCATAATTAATGTTCAGTAGATTTATTTATCTACTTATTTTTATTTTCACCCATTTTTTTAAATGAAACTATGATAAATGTATTAATTAAACTGAAACCAGCATTTAAACCAAAGCTTAATGAAAATATTGCCACCTTAGCAATTACACTTCGGAATTCCCTAAATTTAAAAACTCGCAAAATTTTATTTAAAATCAATCTGAAAAGCCCAAAATAGAAAAAATAGTATAAAGAATTCGTTTCAGAAGGCATTTAGCGACTGTACTCGTTTTATAAAATGCGTCTTCTGAAACTAGTTCTTTAATATACTATTATTGATTCTTTATAATTCTTATAATTACCTTAAATTTATGTTTGATTTGAATAAAACATTTATCATGAATTCAATACCAATCCAATTTCGATTCTAAAATTTTTTTTATTATTTAAAGTAACTTTTTCAGTGCATTATGTATGGGAGAGTAAATGTTTCAGAAAAGTGGATCAATACTATGTGACTAGTAATACATTCGATTTTATCTCGTAGTGTCATTGTGATATTAACTGCATGTTTGATCGAATGGACGATTTGACACAAAGTTGTGACATTTATCCCAAGTAATTGTACAGGTGGCAAGGTAAGCAATTGCAATCACATCACTCATAGCACGAGCATAACCTAGGAAAAGCCTTTTCTAACTACACTAACTTTATTAAAATTTTTGGAGTTATCGACGTTTATTTCCGAACATTTTTTACGGAAATCTCTTAAATTTTAATTTTTAAACTAATTTTTTTGGAATTCTTTTTTATTCATCAGAGTAAAATCATTCTTTTTGAAAATCATTTCCAAAGTTCGATACTACTTCACTTTTGGCTCAATAGAGTAAAGTGTGTTTTGCTGATTTTCGTCTCTGTATGAATGATATCACTGTGGTTTTCTAATTGGGATCTTTTCCTGTACGAAAACAGTGGTTATGCCTTCGTTTGTGAAATTTGGAATGAAAAGAAAACCATATCAATGCACCTATTGGATTAGGTCTTAGATGGTTTTGGTTCCTTTGGGTATGGTGGAGACTACAATGTTCTCCAAGCTCTTTTCCGGAGGCTTTATATGCTTTTTATTGTTTCATGCGATATAATTGTTATCTGTGTGTCATTGACTAGGCTTCAAGTTAGATTTTTAGACCCCGCTTTTTTTCTGCTCGTAGATGAGGCAAAGGTGGTGTTTGTAGAGTATCTATTTTATAATGTAATTTTGATTCAGACTATCTACTGAAACTTTTGAGCTGTATGCCAATTTTTATTCTTTATTAATACCATATTAGTCTAGGATTAGCATGAGAAGAGTAGATCATTACCACGTTTAAGTAGAAGTGGTACAAAATATAATTTACAATAACCTTGGTTTCATATTTTTAATAATGAGAAAATAAATTCTTCCTGATGAAGACCTTTATCAGTGGCCGAAACGTTGTCAACTGTATCTCTTAAAAAAATGTTTTCGATTATTTATCTATTTTGTTTTAGGATAAAATGGATTCTTACTTGTGCGTTAAATGTGGAGGACCTGCAATAGCTGATAACTTTAGTAACAAACAATACTACAAATGCTTATCTTGTAAATGGGCGTTTCAAATGCCACAAAATATTCAGTTTAATATGATGTTGGCTGACTACTATTTACGTGCTTGTGAGTTTAAAATTTTTTTTTACTGTAGCTGCACACAGTAGGTAATAAGGATTTGGTGAGTTTTTGTTACCGAAAGTTGACTACCTGAAGTTTTGTTACCGAAAGTTTGCTACAGAAGGTTTGTTACGGAAGAAGTTTTGTTACATAAGAAGTTTTGTTACCGAAAGTTTGCTATAGAAGGTTTGTTACATAAAGTTTGTTATATAAAGTTTTTTTTTAAAGAAAGAAACTGTACTAACTGTAACCTACCAACCAACACCGTTTACCACCAAACACATGAAAACAACTTAAATTGATTAAAACAAATTTTATAAAAAAAAGTTTTTTTTTTTAAAAAGAAATGGTAATAACTGTAACCTACCAACCAACACCGTTTACCACCAATCACATGAAAACAACTTAAATTGATTAAAAAATAAAATATTTTTGCGATTTTAAATAATATTTACAAACTATATTACACATATGTCAACAGTTTAAGATCTCACTAAACAAAAAGCTAATTTTCGCAGATGTTCTGCAGCAGAGTGATTCTCGTTTCCGTACTCAGTCACGACGAGTTTCAATTTCTCAGCACTTTTTATATCGCACTTGGGGTGGCTCAATGTTCCCATTCAAAAACTGCTGGATCTTGGTTTCTACAAGGGCTTGCTGACTCTTTAATCCGTTGATTAGTTTATATATTGTAGGGTGAGCTACATCAAGTAGAGATGACAATGCTCGATTGAAACCCTCGCAATTATTGTTCGTTTTGGCAAATGTCTTTGTTCATTTTTATACTGACGCTATAGTAAACATAAAAATCATATGTAAAAAAACTTCTTCCGTAACAAACCTTCTATAGCAAACTTTCGGTAACAAAACTTCTTATGTAACAAAACTTCTTACGTAACAAACCTTCTATAGCAAACTTTCGGTAACAAAACTTCTTACGTAAAAAACCTTCTGTAACACGGTTTCGGTAACAAAACTTCAGGTAGCTAACTTTCGGTAACAAAATTTCCCATTTCCGGTAATAAGACACGTGATTCGTTCGAGCTTTCCAAACGATAATGTTGCAAGTAAGGACGAAACACATTTGTGAGGGTTTGTAATTATAGCTATTACAGAGTATTGTCTGCAGGTATTTAATTCAGTAACTTCTTCTATGTTTTAGTTCGTAAGGAGAACGACATCAGCATGGCACATTCGGCCTTGGCCTTAAGAAAAACATTTTTAAACCCTTACCACCATCTCAACGGCCATCTATACCAAGAAATGTTCCATTACTACTTAGAACGACGTAAGAAAACATTTCGTTGCTAAACTTGTGATTTCATCATAATATTTTAGATCAATATGAAGCCGTTGTCAATATTATGAAACTTCAATTTGATCATCACCAAATCAGATCGTTCGGTAGAACTGTGGAAAATATCATATATCATATCCGTTATTGCACTGTAACCTTGTATTGTTTATCACAAGTAGAAAATTTTAGTGCCGGTTTCGTTAAACGCGCCTTAGATAGCGTTAGAGATTCTTTGGAAGAAGCCTTAGAATTAATTTTTTTGTATCCTCCGCTTTCAGAGAATTTAAAACTTGTTCAAAAATTATACGAACACTTGCGGAAGAACACCATTAACTAAAGACTTGTTTTTATTTTTTTTTTACTTTTATGTTTGATGTTTCTTCGTACATGTTTCAGTTCAATAAACTTTGTGTATTTTTAGAAGTAGAACAATAAAATATTGAAAAATGGCCACTTGTTATTCATCTTGACAAAAATACTTATTATATCTGCAATGATGATCAAATTCTAGCACGGTTATCATGAGAATATACTGCTGAGGAGTTAAAACTTCTTTAACCAAATCAATTGTGCCAGTTTTGAGCACCTTAGTGGTGATTCTTGTTCAGTTTGATTTTTCTACGTCATCGCTAAACACTAATTGAGGGTGCTTGTTACATTGATGAAATGAACTCGCAATCACTTGCTGAGGAGTTGGTCGTTACCTTGACCACTTGAAAGATTAGCAAATAAACGATTCACCACATTGTTGACCAAACTCCAAAAGGTTTACAACCCATTGGATCAGTTAAATAAGTGTCTAATAAAACACTACCCCTAACATTTCAGGTGAAGAGTTTCTTTATTCAACATCAATGCGGTGTTACTTCCCTGTGATGAAGTTTTTGGTTATATCCTGGGAAAATGGCAGTCATGTTTCCCTTCAGTAGGTGAATGTTGGCGAGTATAAATTTATCCGCCGAACGTGGGACTACTACAAAGAAACCTACTCCAACAGCGATGCCAAAATGCGCGCTAAAACTCCAGACTTGAACCAGCTACCAATTCCTGTGTCGCACAACAAACTACGGGGGAAAACATCCTCAAGCAATTAGCATCCCTCCAAGCCAATCAGCCAACCTTCTCCGGAGACCCCCTCTAAAACCCGACAAAGTTTCTCGACCACCTAGAAGAGCATTTTACCACGGTCAAAACCAAACCTGAGGAGCAAATCAAGATCGTCGAGAACAACTCAAAGAGAAGGCCCCCACCTGGTGGACCAGTTATACCGCATTCGATTCGTCTTACGAGAAGATGAAACATCTGATACTGAAAGTCACTACAACAGCGTCTCTGCTCTCGCCAAACTTCGCGAGAACTGTATACGAACAAACAACGCGCCGAATCGGTCTTTGCAACGGCCTTTTCTGGTCCAACAGGAGCCGACGACAATGTGGCAATGTACAACTGTAGGAAAGTTTGGAGGCAAAAGTCAAATCTTTTCTGGCAACCCAAGTTCTCAGCCCACCAGCCAACTCCAACACCGGACGAATCTAATACCGGTACCGGCCAGAGCACCTTCTCCGCCACTTCCCAACCGCTATACTGTCCGGAACGCCATTTTCATCGGGACTGCCCCGTGTTAGACGCTCGATATATAGATCACGTCCCGGAAACAGGACGGCCGAACCGCAATCTCGGCCATGACCTTACAGATACGAAAGTACAGACCACCACCTTCCAAAGGTCCACTGAAAATAGGCAAACAACAACACTCAGCCTCACTCGACTCCGGCTCGACACCCAAGTAACCTCCCTGGTGGTTGCCAATCTAACGGCACCGATTATACTCTGCCAGCAATGGCTTTGCGACCAAGAAGCCATTATGGGCTATCATACGTTCATCTAGGCACGAACGCCCACCAAACAATCTTTTGGACTCGGACATCATCGAAATCGTAAGCAAGAAGAGTGGTACACCACGGTTCTGTGTCTATCGGCACCTCAACTTTGCCACGAAGGATGAAAGCTGCAACCTACCGGTTATCCACGAGACTTGGTCCAAACTAGGATGTTCTTCACGATCTACTTGAAGTCTGGATATTGATGAGTTCCTCTTGAGGATGAATCCAAGACCGTCGGTTTGACAAAAAAATGACCCAAAAGATATTCCTGGACCACCTACGACGTTACGCGTTGGTCTATCTCGCCGACATCATCGTCTAATCCAACAATTGGGCGGAACACCTGCGATTCGTGTTCGAGCTACTATAACAACACCGATTAGGTCTATCCCCGTAGAAGTGCCAAGTCGGCGTGAGGACAATCACTTACAATCCGTTAAACGACCTGAAAACAAGTGTGGAGTTTATTACGTGGAATCGTGGAAGATGGTAACTTCTACAGACGCATCCCTAGAGAGGACCTGCTGCTTGTTCCAGCCAGTGCACAGGAGGCGGTATTGCACTTGCATTGACTTTTTTCACTTTAATTCACTCCAATTATTCACTTCAATTCACTTGTTAAAATTTGTTCAGTTAGTTCACTTTTTTTGAACCGAAAAGAACCAGTTTCAATTATTTTGGATTAAAAAAATTAACTTTATTTACCAGTGGTTTCTAACAGATATGTTAATTAAAAGAAACGATATGCGTTCATATGAGTTTTTGCATGATTCACACAGTTTGTGTCGTTGGTGGTCAAGGTCTACTATAGAGTGCTTTAGGTTTAAGAAGGAAAGGAGAACAACTACAGCAAACCATTTAAAAGATAGAGAAACAGAAAAAGAATTTATTACAGGCATATTTTTCAAAAAAATTCCAAACAATAATTTCTTGTTTTCCGTAAATTCGTTAGTTATAGAGGTGTATGCTCTTATAGAGTCTTGATGAAGAGTGGGTGAACAAAAGCAGCTCAGTTGGTTGCAGTTGTCGACGTTTTGCCCACCATTGTGTGGGCTCTATCAAGGCTATCTACAAGACTGAGTTTAGTTTGATTAATTGTTTAGAGCCAAAAGATAACGGTACAGAATTGTTCAGAACCTACCCAATAGTGGGCGAAACGTCGGTAACTGCAACCGAGTTGTTTTTTTACTCCACCTCCACCTAGAAAGACATTTATGTGCAAAGCTTGTTTTGTGCAATATTATTTTTAATTCTGATTCACTTTTATTGACTTCGTATTCACTTTATATTCACTTTGTACAAAATTTTATTCAATTAATTCACGTAAAGTAACCCCAATACTTGGTAGAAACCCTGAGCATACCATGACTCACCTGATGCGGATACCCGAGAACCGATGAAACTACCCAAGCGATTACAGACCACTGCTACTGGCCAAACTCGAAACGGACATCCGGGAATCCGTTCACGATTGTTGGATATACTCCACAACGAAGGGAGGACCCATCCAAGACGCCACCGTTGGTACTATTAAGTCTAGCCGGCAATGGGAATCTATATCAATTGTCTTTTGATGGGGCCCTACACATTAAACACTGGCTATAAACACATCCTAGAAGCAAATTGGTTTAGGCTTTTGCGACCTGTTAGTTGACTCTCAACCAGATCTGGAATCCAAACACCGGAACGGCACCTTACGAAAACCCGCATTTGACCGGCGCGATGCAAGCCCCGCCCCCTTTAAACCAGCGTAAATACAACCTGCGAAGCCGAACTCAGCAGCCTACATCCAACATCGGAGATGGAAGGACCTCTGAAGAAGCTGACCTTGAAGACTTTACTTTTCTGTTCCGGTCTAGCCACAGAAGTGCGCCATAACGCGCGTTAGCCAAACGTTATAAAAAAATTCCAATTAACGATGGCTGTTAGACCCAATCTAAAGAACACTAGTTCACATCCTAGCGGCTACTGATCTTTCTGTATGTGGGTGAAAGCATTTCCGCTCACGTGGCAACCGTAAGAGGTGAACGCACGGTTTTCCTCGCATCCTAATAAGCGATAACGGACCACAGTTCATGTTCATCCGCAGTGGCGGCTTGTCCATATAGTCATTTGGTCAATGACCTCCAAAAAATTTTGACAATATATAAAAAAATATTCATTATTACGTGTTTCATTAAAATCGTTCGTAATTCATCCTCTTCAACCTTGGGCTGGCGGTGCGAATTGTCCTCATTGAATTAGATCGACCTGGAAAATCTCGAAAAACGTGCAGCGCCCGAATAAACGCGAACGTCCGAAACAATAATCAATTTTGGGTCATGAGCCGGATCCCGCAGTTTACGTTGACTTCGTATAGGCTGTACAACTACGCTCGATTTTTGATTCGATTTTCGCGTGTTTTAAATCAATTTATATTGATATGTTTTACTGTTGTTGTGTTGTTTTGTAAAAATACTATTTCTGATTCGCGTGTGCATGCGCTATAATAAAAAATGTCGGTAGTGCAGAAAATTAAACAACTAAAAAGTGCTAACAAACTTAATTTTACAAAACTAGTTGAGTTCAAGGCAAATGGTCGTCCTGTTCCAGAACTAAGTTTACGACAAACTAGCAAAGACAAAAATAAAGATGTTCATCGAAACTTTCGCAAGGTAATGTACGATTTAGCTAACTGGATATGTGGTTGTGAAGTATCAAATGTATTTTAGTGTTTTGTTTGTTTATTATTTTCTAAAGACTCGTCAGACTCGCTATAGTGCAAATCCGGTGTAAGAGATTTAAAACATTTAAAAGAGGAAATAAAAAAACATGCTTCGTCTGCAGAACACATGAAATGCTCGATAAATTTTGCAACCGTAGGAAATGTTGATATTCGTACACAGCTAGACAATGCTTACAGAAAATCCCTTAGAGATTTTAATGAGAATGTTTCGAAAAATCGCTATATTTTGAACAGAATTGTAGATTGTATAAAATTTTGCGGTGCATGTGAGTTATTTATATTTTTTTAAGTGTGTCTATTTTTTATATTAATTTTTGACCTCCCAGTATGATTGACCACGAGCCGCCACTGGTTCATCGAATGGGACGACGCGTTGAAGGAATGGAGATGCTTACATTTGACGACGCCAAACCAACCCCACCTCGAAGTGCGCTCAGCAAACTTATATGTGACCGGGTCCTTCCTATTATACTGTTCAACTTAAGAACAAATCGAAACGCCTCCACGGAGACGACGCCGAACCGGGCCATACTAGGTTACTATCTTCCATTTCCGGTCAAGTAGAACCAAAAGAAACCTCACGAAAACCGCATCAGCGAGATCCACGGCAACCAACAAGCACAAGATACGCTAACTTTGGTCCAACACAAACTCAATTCTTCTATCGGACAGAGAGTGTTGGAAAGATCACGACTTTACTTTTACGGATTTGTTGAACTCACCGGAACCAACACCTACTGGATTCAAAGACCAGAGACATGGCGAAAGTGTATGTCCATGACATCCGACCAACACCCAGACGACCTAAGCAAAACTGATCGCCGACGAACACTATCCCAGCCAAACGCATTCCTCCTCGACCCTTCAGAGGTAGGCCAACCCTGCGATGCAACTCTGAAAACCCGGCCACTATTCCTTTGAAGCAGTGGGGGACTGTTACCGCTTAGAGGACGGAGCCAATACCCAGGATGTAGCAAGTATATTATCTTTCAATTCGTGGATCTTTAGCGGGTTCCTTCTATCTTTTTTTTTTGTATGTTCAGTGTCAAACTTTAGCAGTTATGAAAGTATTCTTTTCATAACTTCTGCTTGATATATCTGTTTTCATTTTCTTTTTATGTTTTTTAAGACTTTAAAGAAAAGCTTTTCATTTCCTTTAGTGACTTTTTCTAATCTGTCTCCAAAGGCTTTCCACATCTGTTTTTTTGGTTTCTCTGTTTTTTCTATGTTTCGTAATTATTTTCTGTTCTATTGTTTAACCTTGTCGTTTGCTTTTTGTCCTTACTCCTCTTTAATGTTCCACGTGCTTTCCATTTAAATACTTCTGTTCGGAACGTGTTCCAAACGATTTGCAGTTGTAATGTTTATAAATAATAATAATAATAATATAACTTTATTGAACGTTCAAATAATGATGAGCAATGTAATGGTGGTGAAATAAGTCCCCTAAACCTAGTAGATATATTATGAATGTCTGTTCGAAATCTTATCTAATTAGTCTGCTTCCTTCTCCGATAATTCTTATTTTGGCGGCACCTCTGCGGGTGGTTAAACCTACTCAATTTTGTTTTCTCGATTAAGAATGTCTAGTTCAAAGCCCTCCCTCCCTAATACCTTTTACTGCTGCCGGTTATCCTTTTGAAGACTTTCCGCATATTTTCTCAGTAGTGGCAACCGCCATCCCTTTTTTGCAACCACTAGCTTATTAGCTACTAGACTAATTTATAAGAAGTTAGACGTGTAAATAAATATTTAATTCCTTCTGCCAGTGTCTGGCTCTACACAAACAAATCTAAGGGCGAACAACTTCATATAGTTTCTTCTAAGTTTTTATTCTCTGTTTCTTCTTCAATCTTCTCTAGTATCTAATACTCATTATGTTTCCACTCCTTTTTCGTCTCCTCTCGGTCCATATACCGGTATTACAGTTTCCACCTGCTGCGAATCATTCTGTTTAGATTACTTTTAATATCCTTGGATACATCCAGATCCCAATTGTGCTCTTCTTTTATATCCACCCACTCCATATTAGGAAATGCCCCGTCTCCAATTTCGTTATTTTTAAGTATTTTTTTTTGACTTACTTTTCCTAAATTCGTTTAAATTGGAAACGTTCCGAATTCATCCGAAGTAATTTGAAAAAACCAGATTTTTCACGAACATTCTCATTGACACTTTTTCTCCTCTTAAGGCTGTTCTCTCAGGGAGCTATAAAGTTTATGTAAATTTATCTCGCTTATTTTTAGAAATGTTTTCCTGATTTTGCACAAACATATAGCTAACATTATTATTTATGTCGTGTAGGAGCTATTTATTTTTATTTTCGTTTTCGTTGTATTTAATTTAATTAAAACGTAAAATAACAGAAAATGGATTTCTTATAAGCCCAAATTTCGACCCCTGCGCGACATAGATAATAATTTTCTGACAACCCTACTTTTGGTTTTTTTAATTTTTACTTAAAAACCAATGAGAAAAATTAACGTTAAGTAAACGATAAATACTGAAAACTCTTGGAGAATTGTGAAATGAATGTACTCGAGGGCGAATTTTTCTGAGCGCAACAGGCCAGACTTGGAAGCCGATTAATGTTAATAGATAAATAATATATTGTTGAATTGTTGATGTCAATTTTTTTACATGACGTGCATTTTAAACAGTTTTAGAAACAGAAAAAACAACAAATAGCTATTTATGTAACAAGAAATAAAAATAGTGAATCGCCTACTAGAAATCTGAAATTGTCCCGAGTGATAAAACAGCCTTAAAGATTTTCGACCCGACAGACGTTTAGCTTCTTCATTAACTAATATGTTTCTTTAAAATAGCCAACAAATTAATTTTACACTCAGTAACTTCATTTTTTCTGAAATCCATTCAGTTACTTATTTTTTAATATATCTTCACCCATGGAGTGCGAAGACCAACCACGTGTTAAATTGGTGTGAAATTCGACAGGTGGAAGTTCAATACAAAACAAGAGAAATTGGCTGCTTTATATGTAAACAAGTGGGTCATAGTGAAAATAAATCTTACAAAGCCCCAGTCGACGTCGACAGAATTTGGATATGCAGGATAAAGCAGATAGATCAGACGAGATTGTAGGGGAGTGTCTTAAAAGGGAGGGATATAGAACTTTCAAATAAATTACAGACCAAATGATTTTGTCTGAAGAATCGTTTTCAGGGGTGAAGAAATGCAAGATCAAAAAATTAAATGTAGAAACAGAATACCTGTGAAGATAATGGGCGCAGTAGCTTGAAGCATATCGAGATTGCTTTCTCATGAAAGTGGAGGAATGCAAATATCCTGCAAATGGAAATCGTTGATAAGGAAAACTTGTACTGTAGAACTTCTAGTGGGTTTGAAACCAGTTCACCTATTAAATTATGTTACAAGTAATTAGGATGAAGGATACGATAGGTAATCGAAAAAAGAAATTGATCAACGTTAAGTTATTATTTAAAAAAATATGTAATAATAAATAAGTTTTAAATATATTAGTAAAAAATATTGCCTTTTCATTTTTTAGTATCTGTTGGTTGTCTCCTGCAACAAAGATGATTACAATTACAAATAATAGAACAAAAAGCAACAGAAGAATTAGGCACATTCAAATGTCAGTTAAGTATGCCATTACATGGCCGACCTGATAATGCTTAAGTGTCACTTCATTGCCATAACACTGTCGGCGGCGCTTAAGAACTTAAGCGCAGTTGTTTATTTAGATATTTTAGTTACAATTTAATTACAAGTAGAATGTACAATTATTACAAAGCAAACGAGATTTACTGTATAAAACGTTTTTGTTTCTTTTTCCTTGCATTTGAAGAAAAAATAGTACAGTTTATGCGGAGCTAAGTGGCTTTTTATGCTTCGGCAGCCAATCTGTGCGCATCACTTAGTTCCTTATAAAATAGTATACTATTATTGCATTTTTAATTCCAACAAGTGTATTATTGTTTCCTTCTATATTTTATTAACATACAATTTGTTTGTCCGGATAAAAAACTACGGGAATTTTTTTACGGTTTTCAGTTATTAGAAAAACACGCAACGAAAAATGAAAGGGAGGCGAGGATTTGATTAAATACTTACCCAACGAAAACAGGTAAATGTGAAGTCTTAGCTGCGCTCGAAACCGATTGTTCAACTAACTGGTCCTCGCTCTGCCCTTTTTCACTTTTATTTTTCGCCTTGCTGACGGGAATGCGGCTTACAGTTTTCGACGATAAATTTAAGCTTCTGCGATTCGCCACCTTTCGTTCCGGTTTCAACAAACAAGTTTCGGATAACACGCTCGAATATCTTTTGTTTATTCTCTTAACGCCTTTATCAGAAGCGTCGCCATTGTGAGGTAGTTTACGTAAATTGACCTTGTCATCATCCGTTATGTTCCCACTTAAATTACTCACAGCTTTAAGAGCGACGTTAGAAGTTTTGCAAGTAATTAACGATTTCGTGGGCAAATTGACGCCGGCATCGATGTAAAAGTGCTGTTCCAAAATGCTCATGTCGCTGTAAGCGCACGTATAGTGATAAACTCAAAACCGTTCCGTACTTACCTCATTTGGTTCGACAACGAAGGCATCGACTGTTTGGTTCCGGCCCTTAAACAGTGACCTTTCGAGGTTGGAATCAGCTCCGCTCTAATACTGCTTGACGAAATTGGGCCCTTGCCGCCAGTACTAACAGGAAGTCTTTTTTTAAACATCAACGGCACGCTAAGCCTGGCACCCGAACTAATTCTATCTTCTTCGTCTCTGCGTCTTTTTTGTTCCACCTTGTACTCTTCTTCACTAAAATTTTCTACCTTCATGGTCGACTGAAACGCTTCCAAAACATCGCGGTCCATCTCACCGTTTGCATATCGATTAACGACTTCGTCGAGTCTTTCGCAAAGCACCGCGTCTTCGGGTAGCGTTATCATGCGCTTCAAAAACGCGAATTGATTAGCAACGCACAAGCGAATGTTTGCCACTGGATCATCTGCCAAGTCTAGAAGGTGGTCGAAGAAGTACTTTTTAAAGTACCTGTCGCTAAATATATCTATAGCGGATGCGCACAGCCTCACGTATATCAATCTCGTATAGTAGGAATCGGACCGACCCAATCTATTAACCAAATCCTGTCTAAAGCCAGCGCCTATGTGTTTCCTTCCCGTTATATCGCAAGAACGTCAACAAAGTGCGCACAGCTTGCGCGCGCACCGGCCTCGCCCTCTAAAAACAAGCACGAGTTACGACCACGATCGTCGAGAGTTAAAAATAAATGTGCATTCGAGTGAGAAATAAAAAAAAACATACTCCTTCTACAGCGCAAGTCAAAAGAATTGGTGTAAAGTGTTGGTGAATAAAATCAGACGGCATGCAATTTGGCAAATGTTCAAGCTGGTGCAAAAATAATCTAAACAATCTCCAATTATTTCCGGATGCTAATTCGTATTGACATTTAAGTAAGGCCCGACCAATTTCCAAAGTCGCCTCGTCGGAGGTTTGTCTTGACAAGGTTCCGAATTGGCAAAAGAATTCCAACGTCGCGCCCAAATGCGGTACAAGCGAATATACGACCTCTTCGGAGCCGTCTTGCAAAAGGTTTACGAAATCGGTTACGATTAGTTTACTGGCGGCATCTATAATTGAAGTATTACGATTAAATTAAGTGTAATGAGAAGATGTGGTAGACAAATTAAGCAATCGTCATATTTGAAAATTAAATATTGTGTGAACACACAGGGTTTCTCACGGCAGGCGTTCGTTAGAAGTTTTTGTGGTTAGAAACCACTTGTAATTCTGAAATTTCATACTTAAGGGTTATTCAAAATTTGCTTTCGTTTCAAAATATTTTCAAGGTCATACCACTTTTTGGTTATACCGGAACTCGCTATCAACTTCCTTATTTTGAATAGAACACCCAGTATATTATTCGATTTTTGGATTCCTGAAAAAATTTCAAGATGAATTTTGCCAGGTTTCCCTATACCTATTTCCAATCGTTTCTTAGATAACTTGATTTTCTTAAAAATTTTTGAAATATGTAACCCTATTTTCAACACCGGGTCGGTTACCTAATTTTGACTGCAGGTGAGCGCGTCTGAGATAGAGTGTAGCACAGGAATTCCAATTTCGGAATCCGCATCAACAATAAATTTATCGCATACAGGGTATCCATAAATCAATGGACAATTGCATAATTTTCAAAGTTGAAGAATTTCGTTTTTTCAAATGGGACACCCTGTATTCATTGGGTGACCGGATGCAGAATTTTATTCTGCATCGATTTGCTATAGGTTTCCCTATGCCTATCTCGTTAATTCATATTTTTCATCAAGAACAGATTAAACTCTGAAAGTTTTACATAGTAGGCTTACTTCGACAGGAATAATTGCAACAATTTCGATTTCATGTCAATGCAGTGTCACCTCGCAGATTCGTGAATTATCTGTTTGAAGTTGTAGTGATTTTGTTGAAAGTGCTGTTCAGAATGCGGAATATTGATGGATATTCCAATAATGATTCGTTAAATTTGTTTTATACACATGGTGAATGTGGACGGATTGTCAGACGGAAGTGCAGATTATTTAATGAACGATACCCAGACCTGCCAGAAATGACTCCCGGGAAGTTCGCGAGAATCCCAACTCGATTCTTGGCAAGTGGGAGTGTGAGGGCAACTAGAAATCACCCAAAGCCCGTTATTGATAATGAAGATAACGAGGTGAATTTGTTGGCTTCTTTTCAAGCATATCTTATCCACGAAGTCGACTTTTGTTAGTTCATGTGTATCAAAATGACTGAAGATTCAAGATTTCTTCATAAGATTATTTGGAATGATGAATCGAAATTCAGCAGGCAAGGAATTATAAATCGCCACAATAATCACCATTGGGCACAAGATAATCCACCACGATCGCTTCAGTTTGAATGTGTTTTGTTTAGTAATGGATAATAGAGTGGCTTATCATGTGTACAATGTGAATTTGAATGGGGCTAAATATCTGGAGATACTACAAGTGTTTGAAAGCGATTTCCTGAATACTTTACCAGCAAATGATAGAGCGAATAGTTGGTATCAGTTGGATGGTGCTCCAGCACATTCAACTATAGCTGTACACCAGCAGTTAACCGTGATGTTGGAGGATCGGTGGATTGGCCCACAAGGACCCTGGAACTGGCCACCCAGATCACGCAATTTGACGCCCTTGGATTTTTACCTATGGGGCCGCATAAAGGAACTAGTGTACTCTACGCCTGTGCAAACTAGATAGGATTAATTGAACCGTGTTCATACTGCGTTTGATAATCTAAGACCAGAAGAAGTTAAGAGGTCGGTTTCACGAGGAGTACACTCATGAAATTTAAAACTTGGACACCACAATTTCTGTAAACAAAAGTTTGCACATTGTGAAGCGGGCTTAAGGGTATCATTTACAATTCTAACAGCAGGTAGTCTCAGCAGGGGTTATCTTATAGAAGGACTGTAGAATGAATCATTACACTAAGCACGTTTTAGAAAATAGGTAATTTACGTTGCTTACTTAATTTTTTTCTTTAAAGAATATATTTGAAGGTATCGCTAATTAAACACCATAGCTCGATTAATTATCGAATCAAAATTTTGTTTAGGAAATGTTTACAAAATAAAATTAGAAATAATTTTGATTTAAAAAACGTCTACAAGCAATAACTTTTAAATTAAATCAAAAACTAAACATGGTTATTTGGGTTGACTGATTATTACTTATTTTTAAATAAATCTAACCTACTAATTATTGTAAGTTATTAAAAAAATCATTAAACTCTCTATTCATAATATTTAGTCCTTACAAAATGTATATTTTATGACGTTTCATTTTTTCTGTAGTTAATATAAAAGTGAAAATAAAAACTAAGGCAATTCTTATTGTCAACGTATATATTTAGTTTTTGACAAGAATTTATTACATAATTATAATTAAGATACCAAGTTATAGTTTAAAATTAAATGAAAACTTTTTTTTTAAATAAAGGTATTACTATATAAATAAATATAAGAAATCAATAATGGGTGTGACCTCCATTATTATTGATACATTCTTGGAGGCGTCTGCTCATTGACGCTATCAAGGTATCAATATAATTAATATTAATCGTTTCCCATGCGGTATCAATGGCTGCAATTAGTGCATTACGGTTTACTGGTATAAAATTTGGCCCTTGTCTTCGGATAACAGCAAGTATTCGAGCCCAAACATTTTCGATAATGTTAAAATCTGGGCTTTTTGCTGGCCAGGGTAACAGCTCCAAGTTATTTTCTCGTATCCAACGCACAACCCGCGAAGTATGAATAAGGGCGTTGTCCTTATGAAATACATTATGAAAATGTTAATTCAACAGATCCCGAACTATTTTTTGGAGAAAGTATAGTGAAATAAGAATACTTACTTGTTGGAAAATATAATCTTCGTCTGGATAAAACACTTCGACTGAAGGTTTCATAATAGTTTCCAAAATATCTAAATACGCAGCAGAATCAAGACGTCCATCGATAGCCCAACAAACTCCTGGACCCCGCGCGCTAACCCAACCCCACACATTCACAGAAAAATAACCACTTCGTTTTTAGGACATATGTGATTATTTTCGTAACGAGTTCCTTCCATTCTAAAAACTTTTAGTGGTCCATCGTTGCGGCTATTGAACGTTTTTTCGTCGCTAAAATTACTCGATTCCAAAATTCCAAAGGTTCGTTCACATATCGCCTTGCAAATTCCAGACGACGTCTCATATTTTCGTCACTGAGAACTTCTTTCGCAGCAGCATTATACTTCTTTATTCCCATCTCCTTTAATCTTTTTGTGCAGTTATACGGCATCCGGGAAAATGTGTATCTGCTATAGCCCTGGAGTATGTAGCAAATGGTTGTTCTGTTACGTAATGAAACAACTCGAGATCTTGAGCACGTGTAGATACTTTAGGTCTACCACTTCCGATGGCTCTTTCCAAAGTGTGTTCAAGATTCCATTTTACTCGGTAATACCCTACGGTGCTTTTTGGTATATCTAACATACGTGAAATTTCACGCACGCTACGGCCCGCCGCTAATTCCGAAACAATCCGCGCTTTCAAATCAGCACCGAGATGAGGTGGCATTTTCACAACACTTGAAACTTTAAACTAAAATGGAATTTATTGGTTCACACTACCCCTTCTCAAACAGTAGGTAATTGTTTATTTATTACATACTTCTAATGACCAATGTAACAACCCTTAGAGCAATATGACTCAAAGGAAGTAAATTAAACAAGCAAGGATATTCTATTGTTATTGAAACTTATTCATAAAGTAAAAGCCATTTCCTTATAATGCTAATGGACAGGATTTTCTTTTAAGTATTAAGATTACAATAGAGGACTTATAAACTTTCGAAAATATCTAATTATAAATATTTACACTGCAATTGCGCTTTTCCTTAATAATTTCTTAGCAATAACATACACGTTCTTGGTTTTAAGTTGTCATAAATTTGATATGATATAAATTTGTGTTTCTAATATTACATCACAAACTAATCTTTATTCGCCAAAAATTGTTGCTTAAGTTGTAAAGCTTCGTACACACCTGAACAACAAACCGAGCAACAAACATAACAACGAACCGAAAGTCAAACAGAACGACAAACGATCTTTTATGATTTCCACAATCCGAACAACAAACGGAACGTTTGTGCTGTTCCATAATTATTTTCAGTAGTTTTCAGTTCATATATATTTATTATTGAGAAGAAAAAATTGCGGAAAACAAGAAGATAGTGCCAACCAAATTTTTACGCACAAAGAAGAGTAAAAATTATAATTTACTTCGCTTTTTTTTATTTTGGAAATTTCCCGCCCAAATGATGCTAATAGGGACATCATTTTTTCTTGCATTCTTAAACACTGATTAATTTAAAACATTTTTCTTCTGTCAAATCCATAATATTACCTAAAACACAACAAACCCACAAAAGGGAGGACAAAAAATAAACAACAACCGTTCGTGGAACAATCAGGACTTGCGAATCTGTTCTAAAATTCGTACGTAGCACCGTCCAAATTAATGTTCCGATTGCCGTTCGGTTCGTTGTTCTGTTTGTTCCTCGGTTTGTTGTTCAGGTGTGTACGAAGCTTTACAATAAGCATATTAATATGAACTATATCTTATGAAAGGAGAGTTATGTAACTATAATTAACGACTTAACGTTACGTTAGTAGATTCCATTTACTATTTACACATATTTTCTTGGAACATTCGATAATTAACTATCGGGATATGATGACCCTATACTTCGCAGGTTGTGCGCAACTGGATACAAGCAAATAACTTGGAGCTGTTACCCTGGCCAGCAAAAGCCCAGATTTTAACATTATCGAAAATGTTTGGGCTCGAATACTTGCTGTTATCCGAAGACAACAAGGGCCAAATTTTATACCAGTAAACCGTAATGCACTAATTGCAGCCATTGATACCGCATGGGAAACGATTAATATTAATTATATTGATACCTTGATAGCGTCAATGAGCAGACGCCTCCAAGAATGTATCAATAATAATGGAGGTCACACCCATTATTGATTTCTTATATTTATTTATATAGTAATACCTTTATTTAAAAAAAAATTTTCATTTAATTTTAAACTATAACTTGGTATCTTAATTATAATTATGTAATAAATTCTTGTCAAAAACTAAATATATACGTTGACAATAAGAATTGCCTTAGTTTTTATTTTCACTTTTTATATTAACTACAGAAAAAAATGAAACGTCATAAAATATACATTTTGTAAGGACTAAATATTATGAATAGAGAGTTTAATGATTTTTTTTAATAACTTACAATAATTAGTAGGTTAGATTTATTTAAAAATAAGTAATAATCAGTCAACCCAAATAACCATGTTTAGTTTTTGATTTAATTTAAAAGTTATTGCTTGTAGACGTTTTTAAATCAAAATTATTTCTAATTTTATTTTGTAAACATTTCCTAAACAAAATTTTGATTCGATAATTAATCGAGCTATGGTGTTTAATTAGCGATACCTTCAAATATATTCTTTAAAGAAAAAATTAAGTAAGCAACGTAAATTACCTATTTTCTAAAACGTGCTTAGTGTAATGATTCATTCTACAGTCCTTCTATAAGATAACCCCTGCTGAGACTACCTGCTGTTAGAATTGTAAATGATACCCTTAAGCCCGCTTCACAATGTGCGGACTTTTGTTTACAGAAATTGTGGTGTCCAAGTTTTAAATTTCATGAGTGTACATGGCAGAATCATAAATCAAAACGGAGGTCATATGGCACAACTATTATGAATTTACATCATACAATCGTTCATGATCATAGGCCATCATTCGTTATTTCCTATCACGTAATTTTTTTATGTTTCGAATTTGTTGTTACGTTCTGAGTTTCTTTGTGCCTGTTTTGTTTACATTTACTAGTTAAAACAATTTCTTGCAGTTTCAGTTATGTTTATTTTCCTTCGAAAGACTAACGGAACGTACTTTTATGCTGAAAAATCACACCAAAATCGAAAAATATGAATTAACGAGAAAACCGTTGGAGATAGGCATAGGGAAACCTGTAGGGAATCGATTCTGCATCCGATCATCCAATGAATACAAGGTGTCCCATTTGAAAAAACCAAATTCTTCAACTTCAACAAAATTATGCAATTGTCCATTGATTTATGGATACCCTGTATGCGATAAATTTATTGTCGATGCGGATTCCGAAATTTGAATTCCTGTGCTACCCTCTACCTCAGACGCGCTCACCTGCAGTCAAAATTGGGTAACCGAGGCGGTGTTGAAAATAGGGTTACATATTTCAAATTTTTTAAGAGAATCAAGTTATCTAAAAAACGATTGGAAATAGGTATAGGGAAACCTGGCAAAACTCACCTTGAAATTTTTTCAGGAATCCAAAAATCGAATAATATACTGGGTGTTCTATTCAAAATAAGGAAGTTGATGGCGAGTTCCGGTTCCGGAAGTGGTATGACCTTGAAAATATTTTGAAATGAAAGCAAATTTTGAATAACCCTTAAGTATGAAATTTCAGAATTACAAGTGGTTTCTAACCACAAAAACTTCTAACGAACGCCTGCCGTGAGAAACCCTGTATAGATAGACGTCAAACCGACCATGGATACAGTTATGTTATTGGACGAATTAGAAGTGTCATGTGTTTTCAATTGCGTTCTTTACTAGTGGATATCGGAAGTTTCTAGAATAATTTATCTATAGCTATTTGTCTGGTAATTAATTACTTTTGGGCGCATACCGTGGTTGAAACTATTGTGAAATATACACCCTTCAGTTTAATAGCTTTAGGGAGACAAGGTACGTTATATTGTAGTATTCAATGGGTTAAGGCTGTTTTATCACTCGGGACATTTTTAGATTTCTAGTGGGCGGTTCACTATTTTTATTTCTAGTTACATAAATAGCCATTTGTTGTTTTTTCTGTTTCTAAAACTGTTTAAAATGCACGTCATGTAAAAAAAAATTGACATCAACAATTCAACAATATATTATTTATCTATTAACATTAATCGGCTTCCAAGTCTGGCCTGTTGCGCTCAGAAAAATTCGCCCGCGAGTACATTCATTTCACAATTCTCCAAGAGTTTTTAGTATTTATCGTTTACTTAATGTTAATTTTTCTCATTGGTTTTTAAGTAAAAATTAAAAAAAAGTAGGGTTGTCAGAAAATTATTATCTATGTCGCGCAGGAGTCGAAATTTGGGCTTATAAGGAAATCCATTTTTCTGTTATTTTACGTTTTAATTAAATTAAATACAACGAAGACGAAAATAAAAATAAATAGCTCCTGCACGACATAAATAATAATGTTAGCTATATGTTTGTGCAAAATCAGGAAAACATTTCTAAAAATAAGCGAGATAAATTTACATAAACTTTATAGCTCCCTGAGAGAACAGCCTTAAGAAAGGATAGAAACATTTAGAAAATGACAATTGTCGAAAACCAGCATAGAATTCTCATTTGTCACAATTTTCGCCTTATTGCACGTGTTAAAGAATACTTTAAGGGCGTGTATCGTTTCAATTTAAATGTATGTGTTTTTAAAATGCTTCTATCCTTTCTTAACCCATTGAATAGTACAATATACCGTACCTTGTCTCCCCTAAAGCTAATGAACTGAAGGCTGTACATGTCACAATAGTTTCAAACAATGCCACAGTAGTGGTTCAAAACACCAAAAAGCTGGGCAAAAGTTTAAAACAGTCTAAAAATCTTTACTTGGAGGTTTTTGAGGTCACTGATTTCGTATTTGGTATAATTTTTTTGAAAAACAAAATGGTGGATCCAATATGACGGACGTGAAATGCAAAATCTGCTTAAAACTTTATAGAAATCGTTACTAGGGGGTTTTTGAGGTCAATGATTTCGAATTAGATAATATTCTTTTGAAAAACAGAATGGCGGATCCCATATGGCAGACGTTAAATGCAAAATCTGCTTAAAACTTTATAAAAATCGTTACTAGGAGGCTTTTAGAGTCACTGATTTCGAATTTGATATTATTTCTTTAAAAAAACAAAATGGAGGATCCAATATGGCGGACGTAAAATGCAAAATCTGCTTAAAACTTTATAAAAATCGTTACTAGAAGGTTTTGAGGTCATTGATTTCGAATTTGACATTATTTTTTTGAAAAACAAAATGGCGGATCCTACATATATGGTGGACATAAAATGCAAAATCTGCTTAAAACTTTATCAAAATCGTTACTAGGAGGCTTTTAGAGTCACTGATTTCAAATTTGATATTATTTCTTTAAAAAAACAAAATGGAGGATCCAATATGGAGGACGTAAAATGCAAAATCTGCTTAAAACTTTATAAAAATCGTTACTAGAAGGTTTTGAGGTCATTGATTTCGAATTTGACATTATTTTTTTGAAAAACAAAATGGCAGATCCTACATATATGGTGGACATAAAATGCAAAATCTGCTTAAAACTTTGTCAAAATCGTTACTAGGAGGCTTTTAGAGTCACTGATTTCGAATTTGATATTATTTCTTTAAAAAAACAAAATGGAGGATCCAATATGGCTTACGTGAAATGCAAAATCTGCTTAAAACTTTATCAAAATCGTTACTAGAAGATTTTTGGGGTCACTGATTTCGAATTTGATATTAATTTTTTGAAAAACAAAATGGCGGATCCTATATGGCTTACGTGAAATGCAAAATTTGCTTAAAACTTTATCAAAATCGTGACTAGGAGGTTTTTGAGGTCATTGATTTCAAATTTGATACTAATTTCTTGAAAAACAAAATGGCGGACGTGAAATGGAAAATCTGCTTGAAACTTTATCAAAATCGTTACTAGGGGGTTTTTGAGGTCACTAAATTTAAATTTGATATTAATTTTTCAAAAACAAAATGACGGATTTAATATAGCTGGTATAAAATGAATAAAATTAATTTAGGAATTTGTAAGGTCTGTGATTTTAAATTAAGTTCATTTAGAACGAAATAGGTAATTTAGTATAAGAAATTTAATGCAAAGAAATAAACATTCAATAACAGAGAAATAGTAACTGTGGAACTATTGGCTTTATTGTAGTAGGTAATAATATATTGTTTTTACTGAAAACATGTATGTCTTATGGTTTTCTAACGTAACAAAAGATTATTCACTGTCACTGGAAGTAGAATAATCAGTTTCAGGGCTGATTTCTCCAGTTATTTTACTCGGATAGTTTAATAGCATTGTAGCTTCTGCTGATAGCAATTTAATTTGTTTTGTTGGAACTTGGTGAAAGAATGAAACAATAGGATAAGACATAATCAGAAGTCGCAAAAATACATCTTCCATTGTTTTTATCCCGCTGCTTTTTCGTGAAAAATCATTGCGAAATTTTTTAATCAATTTGTAACAGGACTCCTGTGCTTCCTCTGACATCATTCCAATCGGAAGGAGTGAAGTACGAATTATTTCAGGGCCATGAACTAGAATTTTTGAACGCTTGTTGGCATATAATACCAGGGATATAACTCCACAAATTTCCGGGCTGTGGTTTCTGCATATTCTTAAAATCGTTTGTAAAATGACATGAAAACGTTCAATTATCTGTTTGTCTACTCCAGTTATCGAGGAAGATAAGGTTGAATTTTGGAAAAGCGCCTGGCGGTATTTCTGTTGTTTGTGTTACCATAGCCTTGCTTAGGTTGGTCCATCAAGAGCCCCATCATTGTACAGAAATCATTTTGTATCTCCTTTTTACGTTCTGCGAGTTTCTTTTTGTCAACACTTGTTCGAACCTGCCACCGTTTTATTTCTAATCTATATGAAACGTGAAGAAGACGCTCAAAGAAACAAATCCAGGCGTGTAAGATGGACATACATATTTGTTTCTTTAAAATTTTATCAATGTTGTTGAATTGACTTGAAGTGCAGAGACAAAGGTGACATCGTTGAGCAGAAGAGGTATCAGTTAACGAATTACAAACTTTCCCGTCAATCATAGTTAGAGCCAATGAAAATGACTCTTGAATTTTCCTTTCACGTATTATACTTTCGAAAATTTCAAGACTTTTTTCTTGTTCATTTATGTCATCTACTACTTCTTTCGTGAGTTCTACTGTTTCATGCTCAAATTTTATTTTCAATGGTCGGATGAAGGACGCGAATTTTTCCAAATAATATGTTTATTACTGGTTTCAGGATCAGTACATTGAAGTTGCAGGAGCACCAGAGAAGTGAAAAAAATGTGCTCGTCAGTTTTGCATCCATCATCATTTTCAAATTTTTGTTTAAACCTACTTTGACTTGAAGTCCCATCACAGCCCCATTTACAAATCAAAGTAACTTTTTATCAGTGTCCAAATTTTCAAGTGTGTCAGTAGAACTTGCACGTTAACTTCGGAACAAGTTTCTGTAACTTTCATTTCTGATTTCGATGGATGCGACAGACTGGTTTTGCAGCAAGGATATTGTGATACGACGGAAATAATTTAGACTGGTGATCAAGACTTGCAGAACGTACTGCTAAGTATTGACTTTTTGACAAGTTATTATTAATCAATAACGAAAGAGCTTCTTCACCAGAAAATGGTACTTCGCGTGATTCGTCAAGAGAAGGTCTGTATTTTGAAACGCATGATGAAGTTCCTAGCACAACGTCTTCGACGATTTTAGCTGCATGTAATTTTCCATCAGCACATAGTTTCATTTGTGTAGCGAATCCCAATTCTTCTACCCTGTGTTCAATGCAAATTTCCTCAGTTTTTCTTCGCTTTGTCCTGCTGCTTGATTCTAAAAAAATTGCAGAAGGTCGTCCAGTTATCGATGAGCCGATGGCCTTCGTTTGATGAATATCGTCATGGATGGATGCATTATCAATGATTGGCACTTCAAGCAAATCTGCGTACCTACTTAATTAAAAATTTCTCCTCAACTCTACTACAATTCTGCCATTTTTGTTTCATTTTCGAAAGTGTCGAGCAAGTTTTTAGTTTAGCGATTTCCTTTAAGTCGAAAGTATTTTCTCGAAGGTTTGAAAAATAACTTGCAATAATCATTTAAACTTTTCGATGACATATGCGGTTTGACGATATGGAATATTTCCTTACGAGTAATCTTCAATAATATAAACAATTAAGTAAAGAATCTGTCATGAGGGACGGTGATTATGAATCTCGCCAGAAATTTGTAACTCCCAAAAAATTCCTGATAAACTAATTTTTGGCGAATCGAAAAATCTTTTATAAATCTTCTGCTATATTACGTTTCATTTAGAATTTTAAAAACAAACATCGGATCATTGATCTCAAAAACCCCAAGAAACAAAATTAAAACGAATCCGATCATTTCCTTAAGAACTTGTCCGCCATATTAGATCAGCGAACTTGAAAACCCCCGAAGAAGCAATTTTTATGCAAATCTAATAAATTTAATAAAAAATCTTCCGCCATATTGGATCCGCTATTTGGAATTTTGAAAAACAGACAGCGACCTCGATAACCCCCAAGTAGCAATTTTGAAGCAAATCTGATCAATTCGTTTAAAATCGTCCGCAATATTGGATCCGCCATTTTTCATTTTGAAAAACAGACATCAGATTCGTAATCAGTGAACTTGAAAACCCCCGAATAGCAAATCTAATCATTTTTTTAAAAAATCGTCTGCCATATTAGATCCGCCATTTTGAATTTTGAAAAACAGGCATAAGATTCGTAATCAGCGAACTTGAAATCCCCGAAGAAGCAATTTTGAAGAAGCAAATCTAATTAATTATTTTAAAAACTGTCCGCCATAATTGATCCGCCATTTTGAATTTTGGAAAACAGACATCAGATTCGTAATCAGCGACCTCGAAAATCCCCAAGTAGCAATTTTGAAGCAAATGTAATCAATTCGTTAAAAAATCGTCCCCCATATTGGACCCGCCATTTTGAATTTTGAAAACTTACCTCCAGAAAACTGTTCCATTTTTAAAATTAAGATCACTTATTGTGTTTCATACTACCGCAGTGTTATAAAGAAACAATTTAACGAAAAATTAAATGTTTGTCCAAGCGTACGTGTGCTGTGCGCCTTTTACGCAGAAGAAATATTCATGTTAAACTCAAAAGTTGCAAAAAGTAGCAGCCAATTTTTTAGTATGTTATAGAAAATTTATCCATTAACCAAGAAAAAAAGTTTGTATGCCTATTTTTTCGAGCAGCTGCAAGCTTATAAGTTTATAACAATAGTAAGAAAAACAAATTTGTGAATAAATATGTTATTTTACAAAATTAAAATAACTTACTTTTCTTCTAAGTTATAACATTTTAAAGTAACCTCACTATTTCACGGCTAATATGGGTATTGATACATTATCTAATACTTGTGTATTTGGGCTGCTTGTATATTAAGTTTTACAAGATTCCAACGTCTTTTATTTTTTGCCTTTTGGCCAGCTTTTTCGAGTTTTGAACCACTGTGAACGGTGTGCGCCCAAATATATATCAATTATATCCATCAATTTTTCTTTAATATTTAGCCAATTCCAAATCTTAAGCTGCAGTAACTCACCAAAAGTTTTAATAACTTCGTGAATACAACCAGCAACAGCCTTCCTGACAACGTCACACGGATCAGCGGTCAAATCTTTAAAAATCAAATGCAGGTCCTCCAATTGCTCCGGTATCGTAGCGCTCACAAATAGAGACATCGCCGGTAAATTTAAAGCCGAGTGTTGTCGACACGTCATATCCTAAACAGAAAAAAATTAATCAATCAATCAAAATTTTATTTGTTCTTTCCAATTAACAAATGAATTCAACCACACAATAAAAGAAACTTAAATAAATAAAGTGTAAATGATAATTTACTCTACAGTCATTTTCTTTTCCTTTCTTCTAACCATCTTCTTCTTTTGTCTACCTCTTTCATCAAATCGTTTTTCTCCTAGTAAATTTTCTCTTCTCATTCCCTCCTCCCTTAATTTCACACAATTTTCTCTTAGATGTTTAATATCTTTCTTTGTCTTTCATCCAATATTTATTTTCGTTTTCTTCATTACCTAGTCTAAACCTAGCTATCATCCTTTTTTTTGCATTGTTAGCCCTCCAGTTAGGTACCTTGCACTATTAGATCCACGTATCCTCTGATCATCATTAGTCTTTCTTGTATCTGATTATCTTTGTCCCTCTTTCTTATTTCGGCTTCCTTCTCTTCTTAACCTTCTTACTTCTTCTATTGCGTAACCTCCTCTTCTATAATATGCTATTCTTTCTTATAATTTATTTTTTGTAATTCTATCTTTTCCAACATTCATACAAAATTTCTGTTCTCCTTTATTTCCTCAATATTACCGCTCTTTTTCCTGCCTGTACTCTTATTTTCTCCAGTTTCATTCTTCCTCTATTAAATATGCAGGAGTCTCTCTCTCTCTCTCGCTCCCTCCCTCTCTCTGTCTCTCTCGCTCCTCCCTCCCTCCCTCCTCTCTCTCTCTCCCTCGCTCCATCTCTCTCTCTATCTCTCTCTCTCTTCCTCTTTCCCAAAATACGTTCTCACAACCCCCATATATGCCTTTCTTAAATCCCTTATCCCTTATCGTAACTTATGATGTATCTTAGGTATTTATATCTATCTACTCTTTCGATCTCCTCTCCTTCTCTCACCACCACTTCTTCCCCTTCTCTCTTCCTTTTATGTTCTTAAATATCATTATTTTAATTTTTGCTACATTTACTTTCAGTTTTTTTTCTCTAAATACCCCTTCATCGTAATTATTATTTTCCGCATAATCTGTTATTAGGTTTATTTTTATTCCCCGCCTTGATGTTTACGCAGTTCCTCCTCTAGGTCTTTTATATACCTATAGAGAGAATAACATTGGGCGTAGCAGATATCCTTGTTTCAGTCCTTTCAACACCTTCTCTAGCTTCCTCTTTACTTCTATTCTACATTTTCTTTCCTTGTATATCTCTTCTACTGGCCTTATTATGTTTTCACTTAATATACCATTGCTTCTCATCATCTCCTATAGTATTCTTCTGTCCACTCTGTGAAAAGTTGCTTTTATGTCTATAAATATAGCGTATAGTTGTCCTCATTTCTTCCCTATTTCCTTGGTAAATATATTGTCTATTGCCCCCCTTCGTTTTCTAAAACATGCCTGCCACTCTGGTATAATTTTTTTCTCTTCCACTTCTTTTTCCAATCATGTTCTTATTATCTCGCCGTATATTTTGTGCCTTATGCTTACTCCAATGTAATTTTTCACATCTTGCTTATCTCCGCCTTTGTATATTGAGCACAATATTTTATTTTTTCTTATATTCTTTCTATACGCACTATGTGTTTCTCTTCTTTTCCTGTAACGTACTTACGTAATTTTCCCATTTTTTCCATCTATTTTTACATATCTCCTTTTTCCTTCTCCCATGCTTCTCCTTCATTCCTGATTTCTTTTATGTTATGTTCGTTCCTTTCTCTATATTCGGCTTGTCTCTTCTCAAGTCTTTTTTTAAATTCTGCTCTTATCTTTTTATATTCTTCTGTATTTCTTTTTCCTTTTCTCCATTTTCTTCTTCTTTTTCGCATTTCTTTTTTGCTCTCTCACATTCCCGATTTCACCAATCGGCTTTTACACCATATTTCTTTTTTTCGTATTTTTTGTAACTTTCCTTTTTCGTTGCCTTCTCCATTTTCTCCAAATATCTTTTCTTACTTTCTTACCGTCCATATTTTTTTAATTTCTCCCCATTTTGTAATTTCTTCTCCTTTCCACTCGCCCTCTCCTATCTTAGTTCTATCGGCTATTGGTCCGAGTCTACGTCATCTCCTATCTTCATCAATTCTATAGCTTACTATAATAATAATATTTTTTCCTTCTCTCCTTCTTTGATCATCTTCTCTTGCATTTCCTTAATCTTTTATTTCATTATCATTTATCCCTATTAAATCTTCTTTCTCCCACCCACTCCTTTCTTACCCCAGTAATTATTCCTCCTTTTATCCCTTGTCGCGAATTGAACTTCCCATATGAAGTTCTCTGGAAATTTAGTACTCCATATTTTGTAAGTGTTTTGCTCCATCCATGTTTCTACCAGCCCTACCATTCTGAAGTTCCTTATATACCTCCAGAACTCTTGCCTTTTATTCTTTATTCCCGCAATGTTCCAAAATAATATTTTACTGTTGCTTATCTTTTTTTATTTCGTCCCTTTTTATTTTTGCGTCTATTTTTCTTATCCTTCCATCCTTACCCGTCTCTGTCCATTCTCCTTGCCTCCGTTCTTATTCTAACTTGTATATCCCTTTCCATTTTGTTCATGTCCTCATCAATGCATGCCTTTCATCTCCCTTTTATTCCTCAATATATCCAATTTGTCTTCTAGTATTTTTATTATTATTATTCCTTTCCGTATTTATGATGCTTTCTATATTGACTTTTTCATCCCCATCTTTGTTTTAAATATTTCTTCTACCTGCTTTCTTATTTCTTTTTCACCTTACAGTTCCATTCCATTAACCACTACATTTTTCTTTCTTTTTGTTTTTCCAACGTTTCCACCTTCTTCTATAATTGTTTTCCTTTGTCTTCCAGTCGTTTACACTTGGCCTCTAGAATCTAATTTATATTCTTTATTTCTTCTTTCATTTCCCTTGCTTTCTCCTGATTAAATTTTATTTCTTTAATTTCTTTTAACATTTCTTTCCATATACTCTTCATCTCCTCTAGTTCCCTCCCTTCCTCCTTTTTTCTCTTTTTCGTTTTCCGGTGATCTTATCATTTTCTTGCTTTTCCTAAATATCTTGTACAGCTGTTCTTCCGTCATTATCTTTTTTTTTCGTTATTTCACTTATTGGTCATACACTACCTTAATTTTTTACCACAGTCCCGTTTTTATTTTCCTTTTAGGCCCGATTTTTTCACCTCCAGTTAACTTTATTAGTCGGTTAACTACACACAGTATTGAGCCAATAAAATTTTTAGAAAATAGCGTTTCTAAGATGATTAACCGACAGATTAACTGGAGATGAAAAATCAGACCTTAATATTAAAAAATTATTATAACGCAAGCGGAAATTTTCTTCTTTGAACGCAAAATAAAAGCTGCATTTTTAATACCATGCAACCCCAGTATTTTATCAGTAGTCTTATCATGCGTACTACGAAAACTTTAATATTAAAAACTGTTGTGTAAGAGCACTCGTTTACAAAAAACGTGAGTTTGTATGTTTCACTAGCGTTCTCGAAATGTGTAAACAATCAATTACAATTAGTTTAAAACCTGTATCACTTTTATATATAAAAAAAATTAATAGCCCAAACCGTACCATGGAACCATCGACCGCTTTAAATTCATCCCCTTCCCGATCCAAACCCTTCGTAGCAAGGCGTTTGTAAAATTTCAAAAACCAAACCGAGTCCGATTTGGTTAACGCGCTCCGCAAACCATCGACGATTCTTCCTATTTCTTTCGCAATTGTAGATGCCGTTAGATCATCATGGCGGATAGATCTGTTGCACAATTGTTTCGTCAGCGGAAGAAGCGTCGCTTTTTTTACCTCTGCAATGTTATAGTTAATAGATGTCCGAACAAAGTTTCGAGTTACCTAAACTTGTGAACGGGAATATTTTGACAATTGCCGATACTGAAGCCGATCTCACGTACATGTTGTCGTCGGATCCTAGTTCAACTAGACACGCTAGTAAATCGCCTCTCATTAAACCACTTCCTAAACCTGAGTAAAAACCTTTTTTTAAAAGCTGCTTCATTATCGAATGATTCATATACCTTGAGCAATGTATGGAAATTGGGTACATATCACCGATCGAACTTCGGGATGGCAGTCTTGACCTAGGCTTTGCACTAACGGGACTATATCTCGTTTCACACTGTAAATTATAACAACTAAAATTGGTAAAGGAAGAAAAGTAAACATGGAGATGAGCCTCGTGAAAGGAACTCCAGCTAGATCTATGTGGGGTTATCAAAATCGTCCCAAAGTGTCCTCCCCCTAACCCAAGGTGTCATGTTATTTATTTATTCGTATGGAACATGTTCATTACTGTATTGTGATGTAAGTGTTATATATGGTGCCTCAGAAAATCAGTATTTTATAGGTTAAGCGGTCGAAAAGCGGTTGAAAGTTGTACATACAATTCTATCTTTTTTCAATTTCTTACAACAGACAGCTCTGTGCTCTATCCTATTATAGTGTAGTATTACGAAAAAATGACGTTAATAAACTGGCTAGTTTTCGACCACTTGTTTGCAGATACTTACTATGTTCTTGTATATATTGTACGCGCTGTGGTCAACAAAGGGTTTCGTGAGTTTTCAATGCCCTGTTTTCGAACAGTCACTTATTTCATATAAATTTTGTATGGTCGAAAAAAGGCTTAGTTCTCGGACATTTGAATGTATACCTACTATGTTACCTTTAGATGTCATCTCAGAAACAAACTACCCAAACAGAAACAGGGAAATCAAAAATTTTGTAAAAGTCGTAAAGAGAAACAAAAGAAAATTTTTTCAATATTCCAAAGATACCCTCAAAGGGCTCTTTTTGAAATTCGGGAGAACAAGATCAGTGTTAAGCAGACCAGTAGGGAATTTGGCGTACCAAAGACCACTATTCTGGATCGACTTAGTGGCAGAGTACCAGAAAATCCTGGTAAAACTGGCCCAGAACCACTGTTAACCCGGAAACGAGAGAGAAACAAATTGCTGATTGGCTGGTCAACATAGCAAAATGTGTATTTCCGGTAACCAAAGCGAATTTGATAGACATGGTACAAAAAATATTAAAAGATGACGGGAATGCTTATAACGTTGTTTAAGAAAGGCCGACCTGGGGAAGAGTGGTACTCGAACTTTTTAAAGAGACATCCGGAAATTTATTTCTCTTAGGGAGGCAGAGGGTATCAACAAAGCTCCAGGGGTGGTTACAGAAGAAAGGATCCGATTATGGTTTCAAGAGCTACAGCAGTACCTGGAAGTCAATAATTTCACGGATATCCTTGAAAACCCTGAGAGAATAATGAATGGCGATGAAACTGGAATGGCCCTCTGCCCTAAGTATGGAAAGGTTTTAGCGCCAAAGGGCTGTAAGACTTATATGTCATAAAGAAGGGTAATGAAAAGAAAATGTACAGTTCTGATTGTTTTTATTGCTAGCGGTAAAGTTTCCCCCCCCCCCCAAAACCCCCAGGCAGCCACGCCAACCACACACCCGCAAGGCAACCCCGCCCCCCCCCCCACAGCAAACAACACCCCACCACCAAACACAAAACACAAAAAACAACAAACAAACAAAAAAACAACACACAACCCCCCCCCCCCCCCAAACACACCACCACCACCAAAACAAAACAAAAAAAAAAAAAGCCCCAAAAAAAAAACACCACCCTTTTATACACATCTTCCCCTAAAACCCCACACACTTCCTCTAGCCAATCTATCCATTTTTTTAAAACTTTTAAATATAGAAGAAATATAAAAAAGGAAAGCCGGAAAATATTAATAAGTCTGTTACTAAGACTAATTTTTGCCAAGTGTTTCATGAAACACTCTCTAACACAACTATGAAAAGTCATATAAGGAAAGGATTTACAAAATGCGGACTTTTTCCATTTAACCCTGAAAATGTTGACTTCACAAAATGTGTCAAAAATAATTTGGAGAATCAAGATGCTTGAAGGAAGCTTAATCCAAATGTCAGGCGAGAAATTAGTGAACAAGATCTTAAATCAGCTGAAAAATGAAATCAATTTCTTAAGGGAGACCGAAGAAACTGACACTCTACAAGTCTCTAACATTGGTCTTCAACCTAAAGACATTGATGCCAGATTCGACATAATTTCGGCTGATCCTGAAAACAAATGTGAAGAACATGTACACCCATGAAATTTAAAACTTGGACACCACAATTTCTGTAAACAAAAGTTTGCACATTGTGAAGCGGGCTTAAGGGTATCATTTACAATTCTAACAGCAGGGGTTATCTTATAGAAGGACTGTAGAATGAATCATTACACTAAGCACGTTTTAGAAAATAGGTAATTTACGTTGCTTACTTAATTTTTTCTTTAAAGAATATATTTGAAGGTATCGCTAATTAAACACCATAGCTCGATTAATTATCGAATCAAAATTTTGTTTAGGAAATGTTTACAAAATAAAATTAGAAATAATTTTGATTTAAAAAACGTCTACAAGCAATAACTTTTAAATTAAATCAAAAACTAAACATGGTTATTTGGGTTGACTGATTATTACTTATTTTTAAATAAATCTAACCTACTAATTATTGTAAGTTATTAAAAAAAATCATTAAACTCTCTATTCATAATATTTAGTCCTTACAAAATGTATATTTTATGACGTTTCATTTTTTTCTGTAGTTAATATAAAAAGTGAAAATAAAAACTAAGGCAATTCTTATTGTCAACGTATATATTTAGTTTTTGACAAGAATTTATTACATAATTATAATTAAGATACCAAGTTATAGTTTAAAATTAAATGAAAACGTTTTTTTTAAATAAAGGTATTACTATATAAATAAATATAAGAAATCAATAATGGGTGTGACCTCCATTATTATTGATACATTCTTGGAGGCGTCTGCTCATTGACGCTATCAAGGTATCAATATAATTAATATTAATCGTTTCCCATGCGGTATCAATGGCTGCAATTAGTGCATTACGGTTTACTGGTATAAAATTTGGCCCTTGTTGTCTTCGGATAACAGCAAGTATTCGAGCCCAAACATTTTCGATATACTTATTGTAAAGCTTCGTACACACCTGAACAACAAACCGAGGAACAAACAGAACAACGAACCGAACGGCAATCGGAACATTAATTTGGACGGTGCTACGTACGAATTTTAGAACAGATTCGCAAGTCCTGATTGTTCCACGAACGGTTTGCGGCGTTCCCGCAACTTGTCGGTTTTTTCTCCGACATCAAAAAAATGCGCGCGAATGCGTTTGCAGGTTTGGACGAATCTAAACAAAACGGCGAACAAACTTATGCGGGAGAATTAAATTATTTATTTTTGTCCTCCCTTTTGTGGGTTTGTTGTGTTTTAGGTAATATTATGGAGTTGACAGAAGAAAAATGTTTTAAATTAATCAGTGTTTAAGAATGCAAGAAAAAAATGATGTCCCTATTAGCATCATTTGGGCGGGAAATTTCCAAAATAAAAAAAGCGGATTGTGGAAATCATAAAAGATCGTTTGTCGTTCTGTTTGACTTTCGGTTCGTTGTTATGTTTGTTGCTCGGTTTGTTGTTCAGGTGTGTACGAAGCTTTACAACTTAAGCAACAATTTTTGGCGAATAAAGATTAGTTTGTGATGTAATATTAGAAACACAAATTTATATCATATCAAATTTATGACAACTTAAAAACCAAGAACGTGTATGTTATTGCTAAGAAATTATTAAGGAAAAAGCGCAATTGCAGTGTAAATATTTATAATTAGATATTTTCGAAAGTTTATAAGTCCTCTATTGTAATCTTAATACTTAAAAGAAAATCCTGTCCATTAGCATTATAAGGAAATGGCTTTTACTTTATGAATAAGTTTCAATAACAATAGAATATCCTTGCTTGTTTAATTTACTTCCTTTGAGTCATATTGCTCTAAGGGTTGTTACATTGGTCATTAGAAGTATGTAATAAATAAACAATTACCTACTGTTTGAGAAGGGGTAGTGTGAACCAATAAATAAAGTAAGAAATGTAAATTCCATTTTAGTTTAAAATTTCAAGTGTTGTGAAAATGCCACCTCATCTCGGTGCTGATTTGAAAGCGCGGATTGTTTCGGAATTAGCGGCGGGCCGTAGCGTGCGTGAAATTTCACGTATGTTAGATATACCAAAAAGCACCGTAGGGCATTACCGAGTAAAATGGAATCTTGAACACACTTTGGAAAGAGCCATCGGAAGTGGTAGACCTAAAGTATCTACGTGCTCAAGATCTCGAGTTGTTTCATTACGTAACAGAACAACCATTTGCTACATACTCCAGGGCTATAGCAGATACACATTTTCCCGGATGCCGTATAACTGCACAAAAAGATTAAAGGAGATGGGAATAAAGAAGTATAATGCTGCTGCGAAAGAAGTTCTCAGTGACGAAAATATGAGACGTCGTCTGGAATTTGCAAGGCGATATGTGAACGAACCTTTGGAATTTTGGAATCGAGTGATTTTAGCGACGAAAAAAACGTTCAATAGCCGCAACGATGGACCACTAAAAGTTTTTAGAATGGAAGGAACTCGTTACGAAAATAATCACATATGTCCTAAAAAACGAAGTGGTTATTTTTCTGTGAATGTGTGGGGTTGGGTTAGCGCGCGGGGTCCAGGAGTTTGTTGGGCTATCGATGGACGTCTTGATTCTGCTGCGTATTTAGATATTTTGAAAACTATTATGAAACCTTCAGTCGAAGTGTTTTATCCAGACGAAGATTATATTTTCCAACAAGTAAGTATTCTTATTTCACTATACTTTCTCCAAAAAATAGTTCGGGATCTGTTGAATTAACATTTTCATAATGTATTTTTGTTGTTAAAGGACAACGCCCCTATTCATACTTCGCGGGTTGTGCGCAATTGGATACGAGAAAATAACTTGGAGCTGTTACCCTGGCCAGCAAAAGCCCAGATTTTAACATTATCGAAAATGTTTGGGCTCGAATACTTGTATCCGAAGACAACAAGGGCCAAATTTTATACCAGTAAACCGTAATGCACTAATTGCAGCCATTGATACCGCATGGAAACGATTAATATTAATTATATTGATACCTTGATAGCGTCAATGAGCAGACGCCTCCAAGAATGTATCAATAATAATGGAGGTCACACCCATTATTGATTTCTTATATTTATTTATATAGTAATACCTTTATTTAAAAAAAAACGTTTTCATTTAATTTTAAACTATAACTTGGTATCTTAATTATAATTATGTAATAAATTCTTGTCAAAAAACTAAATATATACGTTGACAATAAGAATTGCCTTAGTTTTTATTTTCACTTTTTATATTAACTACAGAAAAAATGAAACGTCATAAAATATACATTTTGTAAGGACTAAATATTATGAATAGAGAGTTTAATGATTTTTTTAATAACTTACAATAATTAGTAGGTTAGATTTATTTAAAAATAAGTAATAATCAGTCAACCCAAATAACCATGTTTAGTTTTTTGATTTAATTTAAAAGTTATTGCTTGTAGACGTTTTTTAAATCAAAATTATTTCTAATTTTATTTTGTAAACATTTCCTAAACAAAATTTTGATTCGATAATTAATCGAGCTATGGTGTTTAATTAGCGATACCTTCAAATATATTCTTTAAAGAAAAAATTAAGTAAGCAACGTAAATTACCTATTTTCTAAAACGTGCTTAGTGTAATGATTCATTCTACAGTCCTTCTATAAGATAACCCGTGCTGAGACTACCTGCTGTTAGAATTGTAAATGATACCCTTAAGCCCGCTTCACAATGCGCAAACTTTTGTTTACAGAAATTGTGGTGTCCAAGTTTTAAATTTCATGAATGTACCTAATAACATTAACATTGAATCTACAGAAGAAATAAGCACTAGGTTAACTTCCACTAATTATATGGATGACTGTTCGATTGTACCTAAAATAAATCGGTCAGTGGTAATAATTCCGTTTAGTGAATCAGATAATCAAAAAATATTCGAGTCGAATATTCTGTTTGGCAATAACTCTGAGTTAGACCAAAAAGCTACATCAAATCTCTCCACGTCTGTGCAATGTTCTTCGCCATCTGATTTGTGAAATGCTGACATTATTATTGAGGGCGACGTATTTGATAAAGACTTTCAACCTGATGATAAATCTATAATTGCAACTTCTATAAATATAGAAAACCCATCTCTCTCTCAAGTCCAACCAAGATAAACCAAACTCTTGTACTTTTACTGTTGAATCTAAATTAGATGATATTTCATCTTTGCCGGATCGATCCCAATATTGTAGTCTAGAAGCACCTTCTATATCAAAAGACGCATTCGAATGTCATCTAAGTTATCCGAATCTTGAGGTTCTGAACAAATCAAGTAATTCCAAAAAGGAAAAGCTTCCTAGTGCCATAACATCGAATGCGTGGAGAAATTATTATGCAAAGAAAGATGAAGAAAAGCGAGTAAAATTAGAAAAGGCAAGGATAAGAAAAGAACAAATAATTAAACAAAAGGAACAAGCAGAAACTGGAAATAAAAAGGTCTCGATGAAAAAAAGAAGTCAAGGTTCTTCTACCAAAGCTCACAAACAAAGAAAATATGTCACCAAATACAATCAATGACCCTAAAAAAAAATTTACTGTGTTGCCTGTGAAGCAGTATTAGACAGTGATACTAATAATGAAGAAAATAAAAACATTGGGTGTGACTACTGCCCCAATTGGTACCATTTTGGTTGCAGTGAATTTATTGGCATCCCATATGAAGAGGACTATAAGTGCTATTTATGTTAAACAATTCATGAATAAGTATCTATCATTCCTAATCTGAAACTTACATTTTAGTTTCTGCCAAAGTTTTTAGTTTTGTGTTCTTATAAATACCTACATCTATACTATATTTAGGTACTAAAGTTTTATTGTTGTGTTTACTTACATTGTTAAGAAATATTTTTATTTTGTTTTTATATTTACATGATTTAATAAACAGTTACTTTTCTAAGATTCTAACTTCATATTACATACCTATGTAAAATAGATACTTGTCTATCTATCTGTTAGATCTTAAAATGGTCGGAAAATGGGGTCGAAAACGGCAGTGCAATACTAGGTTGATAACCTGTGTAATGATGGTCAGCAACTGGCGCTATATGGTCGAAAAACAGTAAAAGTGACACATTTTCACTTTTCTTCTTTAGGAGGTTATTTTTAATGAAATATACACATTTTAAGACTTTTACAGGACTCCCTATATTAAGGATAGCTCAGAATAAACTTTTCACGTAAAGATAAAATTTAATAGTTAATTAGTTTTGAGCTTTTCAAGATAAATCGGCTTAGGTGGTCGACAACCAGCACATACACCCTATCTTGATAATAAGCTCCTTTTTAATTGTACAAGGAGGTAGTTGAAAAACGGAAAGTATCAGATTATGAATAAAAGAACTTCCCAGTTAATAAAGTTACCAGCTCCAGGTACCATACTTTTAAATGATCGTAAAACGTTTATCATTCTATTAATATTATTTAACAAAAAATTGAAGAAAACATACTCTGTTGCATCAAAAGATGTATGAACCGCAATCTTTCCTATCATCTTACACGCAGCAATCCTCGACAACAAGGGTTGAGACAACTGAGATTTAGCATTAACTAATGGCAGAACCTAAAAGTCAATGTTTTACCCCCAATAAGCATAATATTTAAAACTCACGTAGTTTTTCAACTGAGACTCTTTTAAAACTGGTACGATTGAGATAAGCGTTTCCGTCCACGAATTAGAAACAATCATATCCCTCGATTCAACACCTCGTAATACAGCATGAAACAAGTTTTCGGGCACTTCCTTTTCCATAAAACTTTTCAGCACCTTGCTAGTCACAACCTGAAATTCGCACGAAGCATTCGGCAGTTCGTCCAAGAGTTTCGGAATAATGCTCGAATACGTTTGTTGCGGAGCGCTTTGTAATAGTTCTGGTAAATTTTGAATAACGCTAAGTTTTTGGATGTCATCGCCGGCCCTACATACAAAAATAACTTTAGTTGTGGGTACAGTTGAGATTTGAGGTTAAGTCGTACAGAATTATATTTTCGATGGTGAAATCGAAACCTGATTCAAAAGGCTTATCCATTTTAAAGTTTAAACCATTCAACAAAATAAACCATTGCTGTATTGTGAAATACAGTGTCCAAAATTAGTAAACTTCACATTCTTTAACCTATTTTACACGCCAGTTGTACCACTACATTCGTTTTTGAATAACCACTGTTGCCAATAGAATGTAGAATGGAGTGCTTTTAAATGGAGAACCTTAGAAGTAGAACTATTGAGGTAGAACTCTACTTTAACTGAAAATATTATCGCGAAACTCGAGCTACCATAATAGAGTCACGGTAGAGTTTAATAAGGATAACTTCTGCTTAATAACGTTTTTTTGACGAGTAACCCAGCAAATAATATCCACAGCGAGATAACTAGTATGCAAACGCCGCCCAGCAAACATTTTTAGTCGGGTCAATGAAGGCACGTTAAAAGGTTGCCAAAATTGGTCATAGTCCATAACGGCAAACTTTTAACAACTTATCTGTAGGTCCTCTAACCATCATCTGGCCACAAAGTCTATTTGCCGATATATAAAAAGAGCGGCATGACGTTGACCCTTTAACTACTGGCCATCATCTGGCCACAAGTTGATTCCCCGATATATATATATATATATATATATATATATATATATATATATATATATATATATATGTATATATTCAAAGCGGCACGATATTGGCCCTTTTACAAATAGTCAAAATGCTTAGCCAAAAGTATGTTATATCGCCAAGAGGTTATTTATTTATTTAATCGTATGATGGTACATTGTAAATATTGTATTGTGATGTAAGTGTTATGTATGGTGTCCCAGAAGATCAGTATAAACCTGTACAGTGTAGTGACGAAACCGTGTACAATTGTGGATTGGTCCGTCTTGGCAAACCATTTACTTCAAGGTTTAGGAAAACCACTAAAATCTAAACATGCCAACCCTTACCCACCCTAGTATTCGCATGTAATAATATTAATTAAGTGTGTAATGTGATTGTGTAAAGAGGTAAAAAATGTTAATACAAAATAAAATAAAATATTTATTTAAAGAGGGTTTTTTTTAATCCGTTAGAGTAAGTATCCGTTCTTTGTTTTACTTGCTAACAACTACATTTCGGTCTAATAACCAAAGAGCGCCCGGGTTTCTGATGTCCTGGTACATTTGCATAGGATAAGAGAGTATGTTTCGTCTCCTCCACCGCACAGGCAAGCAGACTACTTCCAGTCCCACCAAACTCTGATCTCGGGGCATCTCAGATACAAGAGCAGACAATTAGGAGGTTGTTAAACACCCCCTTGAAGTTCATAAATACTCTATACACATACCCTGAAGGGGCAACACTTTCCTTTAGTTTCAGTTTCAAGGCGTCTTCCCCATACAGTCTCTTCTTAAAGCCAAATTGCCGGCCGCTTTTCGCCTTTTAGAGCTGAACTGCTTAACTACTAGTCTATCTTAGATATTTCCGAACTGATCAGGTAGATTAGAAAGTTCCCGACCCCTCTCAGATCTCTTCAGAATCTCGGTGACCCTTGACTTCTTCCAGAACTATGGAAAAATTCGCGCTGCCAGAAGTTAGTTTACCAGGTCTCTCAAATACACGTGTTTGTTATGACTGGTTCGATGCCGTCCAGCCCAAAAGCCTTTGTTTGTCTCATACTGTCTATGAGTCCGTCTACCTCAACAGCACTGAAGAGCTTAAGTGGGTTTCCATCGACATCAGCTCTGTCATTAGCTTCGTGGTTGAACAGTCGCCTACTGGGAATTGCGTTGCAAGCAACTTTCGCGCGCTCTCGTCCCACGTTCACCACGTCTTCTGGTTGACGATTTCTACCCCTCCTAGCTCTGTAGTACCACTTTTGCGTTTGTTTTTCAACTCCTGCATAAGGTTTTCAAGGTCGGAAAACCACCACCATGCACTTTTAGTTTAGTGATTTTACTCCGTTTCCTATTTTCGACGAACGTGTTATTTGTACTGTCTACCCACCCTAAGAAGTTATTTGGACAGATATAGCTTTGTGGTCACTCTCAATCCAGCTTGGCCTCACGCTCCACGTAACCTCTTCCTACCAAACACAGCTGGTTACTGGCTGGCAATGCTGGACTTATGATGGCAACCGCAAATCCGTCAACGGATCGCTTACTTTATTTATTCATGTATCCCGTGGGGAATATTGTCGGCATAACCTAATCCGTTCGGCCGCAGTGTAGCCGGTAGATACGGCCGAAATTAAGGTAGGGGAACATATAAAGGCCGGACCATAACAGTATTTACAGCATCGTTCGAATAACGTACCTTCCGGCAAGGTGCCTAACGGCCATCTATCGGCCGCAACGATTTTGTTTGTTGGGATATTTGTCAAGCCACAATCGTTTGCGGCAGTGACATCAATATGTCGCTTTGGCCCGCTGTAATACTAAATGTGTTCATTCAGGATACTCAATCTTGCTCCAATTAGACACTCTTCCATGCCTTCGTTTCGCTCGTTTCTGACGCGGTCCTGTGTGCCATATACGTGACACAGCATTGGCGTCCATGTTCACTAACAGGCGTAGTGCAAATAAAGTTGCATGTCGTCGGAGTACTTGCATCACTCCCATGGCCTGAAACCCGTTGACAACAATGGCAGACATACAATTCCATCACGTAAGTACAGCTCTTGCACCACCGCTACGCCAATATTCTCTCTGATAATGAAGCATACGGTCTCTGGCAGTTTAACTGCAGTACCTCCATTTACTACTAATTACTTTGGGTGTCGCTGTTTTGGAATTTTCCACCCCTCTAGTACTCCGGACATCTTTCCGACATTTGGAGTCTGCTTGGCAGCCCTTTCCAAAGGGTCCCGGTCGGCTTCGCTCTTACAGTTTTTGAAAAGTGCTTAAATGATCCTATCCCACAAACAACTCGGGGAAAATATCCAATATCTCCTCAATTCTCTGTAAAATCGCGAGAATTACACGTTCTTTGAACCTCCCTCTCTCACCTTGTTGCCGGAGACTACTCTCACTGTCGAGTCAAACTCCTAGCATTCGATTTCCAGCTAAAGCTTTATGGTAGATCTTGTCCTTCAAATGGTGATCTGTAAACCCCCAAACAAGGCGATCTAGAAGCCCTCCTTCATCTAATCTTCTATAATCTATAACAAGACGCTCGTCTTTACAGATCTGTGCTTGCTTTAACTTCGCTAAATTATTGGCGTATGCCGTTTCCACTACGACGAACGGCGCATTCTCACTGTGCTTACGCACGGGTCTTACTTTGGTGAGCAGTTTTTCCTTCACTGTATCGGTTTCGGCGCCGCTTTTGCATACGCTCAAGGTAGGTATTAGGCGTCGGCTTTGTTGCACCATTCCCGTTACGCTCGACCACCGTCGCGGATGGTAGTGTATTCCTCCTCGAGGATTACGTCCGGAACTTGGCTTTGGCCTATTCCTAAAACTTCTTCTTCTTTGAGGCAGACGTCGCCTTCGGGACACTTGTAGATTCTCTGTTCAGATTTTGGCTCACACTCGTGCCAAGCACCAAGCGCAGTAGACATACTCCGGGTAGAGCGCCTCCTGTTTTTAGAGACATATTGCGATGCTTTTAGACTTTCCCCGACAAAGGTCGGAGAAGCTTGGGACTCTTTTCGATAAGTTCAAACCTGCCCTGGCTGTCTTGACTACTGCCTTGGCAACTCTTTCTCATTTGGAATTAAACGGATAGTGTTCATTTTGTTCCCAACAGTAAGGAGTAAACAAGACAAAATAGAACGGGAGACGCCAGGTGCCCGAAGTTGTTCGGTCTCTACAACTTCAGAGACATGCCTTATAAACGATTTCTCCTCTTGGTCTGACTGTAAGTACTAGGACGTAAAGTTCGACTGTCGGTCATCGTTCGCCAACGCGTGTCAGTATTACGATCATTTCTCCCGACCAACAGAACTTCGGGAGTGCCAGACCCCTGATCTAGTAAGTATAATTAAACAACCGTCATTGATCACATGAAAAAAGATTCATCATTTGCCGGATCTTATAATCTGAAAGGTCTATGCACGCTTCTTTTTCTGAGAAGGTGTCCGACATACTCCCGCACATTTTCATGGCGGAGCAGTCGCAAGTGTCCAGGTTGGAATTAATGTCGGACATTTTGTGATTGTGAATCTGTGACCATACTACAATTAAATTTGTTTGACAGATTTTAAATGTCAAATTCAATTTTATATAGCCCTGTGGAATATGTAAAGGATGAGATTGTTACACCCTTTGGTTACATCAGTATTTAGAAACCGTCTGAAAATAGCCCTGGGAAAGGTTCATAATCACAAAAAAATGTCAACGCCAACTTCGATGCCAGATTTTAAAGTACACAAGTTATATAACTTCAAACAGGAGACTATACACCAGAATTTATAAAATCGAAACGTCAAAGAATAATTCTACGTTCACTGACAAAAAGTTAGAAATACCCAATAAAACCTTTAAATATAAAAAAATTTTAAAAACGCGTATGTAGCGACATCTATGGTCAGTTATTAAAAGTAACCGATTTAAATTTTGCCACCAAATCCATAGCAACGCTGATTACCATTATTACAGCAACAAGTGGGTATGTACTCGTAAGTACATTCCAAACGCACGTGCGTTTTTAGTTAAACTTTATTATAGATTAAACCCTTTAATTAAATGTATTGTAAATGCTCGGAAATATCTATTGTGAAACAAACGAATGCTGGTCGCGGTTTGTAATTAAGCCAAAATATCAATAGTTCCATAAATATCTGGATGACCTTGCCCGAACGATTTATGGAATGAAGTATTGTTTCAAAACATCACTTTGTAGTCTTTAAGAGTTAAATTTTATTTCTGTTGATGTTTGAGGGGCGGTGGTTGAAGAAAAACACATTTATTGCGGTTTCGATATAAGGAAATCTTTCGAAAACTCGTTTGTATATTATGACGCAGCACGGTTCAGATGTACCAAGAAAGTGCGAATGAATTAGATAGAGTAGTCCAGGCCAAGCCTCGTATATCGCGTTTTGACATCGGGTAAACATGGGCAAATAAATTTACCTTAAATTGAATTGACAACAGCAATAATTACCTGTAATGCTCAAAAATTACAAATCTGAATCAAAATGAATAAATAATTCGTGGAAAATCCGGTTGTACTCGTCGGAAATCGTATGTACTTGTTTTCGTGTTCTCGCACCATGCCTACTGATATATTTGTTCTTAAAATTAAATAAATAGTGTTGTGTTACCATGGAGACGTGCGAACAGACAAAAAAAATGAACGATATCGACAATTTTAACAAAACTCCGGTGCCGCTCTCTAAATCAACCGGCTCGTCACCTTCTATCCGTTCCATGACCCAAACTGTGATCGTATCGCTAGATGAGACTGTGACACACGATATTACTTATGGTAAGTTATTGCAATTACGAAACGCCGTGTAGGTGTCGCCTTTTTCCTCGTACGAATTTAAATTCGAATAAAGTTTTTATCTTCACCAATTCTTATAAATCAAATTTATCGTTGTTTAAGGTATCAACCTTGGGCTGAAGATAAAAGTAATATTACGCTTTTGGCGTTATCAGTGACAGTAAGCGAATTTGTATGATAGTAGTTGTTATCAATGTAAATAAAATCATTTTTAGTGGTTTCAGTTTCCGCGTCATTGTGGGTTGCCTACAATGACGTTTATTTCTAACTTGCTACATGTTTCAGAACCTTTCCGTTCGTCATTGTTTAAAAAAATCTTCCCCATTAATTAAATTTAGATGCACAGTATCATCTGGCTCGGTTCAAATAATTTCAACAGGCAGACTAAGAGATTCAGAATTTGGAACGGTATTTCTTCTAATAATCCAAGCAGTCCAGTTTTTAAGCGGTTTTGGTTTCTGCGTCATTGTACGTTGCCTACACTGACATTTTTGTGAATCGGTTCATATATCTCCGAATTTTTTCCATGAATATGGAAGCAGAACGAAAGGTTTAGTATTTTGAACAGCTTTTCTGTTCTTATAACATTCCCGAAATGTACCAAATAGTGGGTTTTTGTATAAAAAGGTAGGTAATTTTGGTTTACACGCCGTTACGAGTAGGTTATTGCACTTACCTAATGATAAACGATTATAAATCTACTAACTTACTATACAAAGTCTTTTTTTGTTTTGATAAAATATTATCTTTGTATTGTACAATTGTTTTGAGTAGATGATGTTGGTAAATTCACTAGTTTTTCCGTGGTAGGTAATGCAAGTTACCACGCGAAAAGAATTGATTGTGTTCAAAACATCGTTGGAGATTGGAAATAACTTAACAATATTAAACCGATATTAACAAGGAAAATTTACAAAAACGTTGGTTTATTATGAAATAAGGTAAGCCAAATAACATCAACCTCCACTCTTAAACTAGCTCAATGTATGTAAGCAGATGAGAGGTTTAGTATTTGAAACAGCTTTTCTTATAACATTCCCAAAATATTCTAAATAGCGTTTTTTTTTATAAAACGGTAATTTTGGTTTACACGTCGTTACGATTAGGTTATTACACTTACGTAACGATGAATAGATCATAAATCTACTAATTTACTATATACACAGAAACCCTTTTTTTTAATAAAATATTCTCTTGCTATTGTAGAATTATTTTGTAGCAGTCTCGTCAAACTAGAACAGACGTTGTTAAATCACTAGTTTTTTTCTCGTGGAACGTAATTCAAGGTACCAAGCGAAGACTATTGGTTCTGTTAAAAACATCGTTGAAAAATGAAATAACTTAACAATATGAAGAACAAGAAAAATTGTAAAAAATTGGTTTATTATGAAATGATGTAAACTAAATAACATCAATCTCCAGCTGTAGATTCGGCTTTACTAAATTGGTCTGGATTATCGATTATAGCGTCTTCCATGCTTGAAAAACAGTGATGTAGCTAAAATGGCATAGTTATTTACTGACTTCAACATTTTAATTTTATGGTTTTCTCTCTTGCTTCCCAACACTCCAATTACTTATTATTATTTTTCTTATGAAAACAGAAAATACAATACCAAAAAGTGCTCAAATATCTCCTCAATCCTCTGTAAAATCTTGAGGATTACACGTCTACTACAACAAACTGTAACAAAATTAATTGCTCACATTAAAACTCAATTTTATTATATAGGGTGTTCGGCAAAAGGGTGAACACAGGAAAATGACAGGTAAGTGAGGTCTTCTCCTATGTGCTCACTCTATAAAATTTGACCTAGGCCCTACTTTGGGTTTTACCGGATTTTTTTAAAAAAAAACGACTTTCGTCGCTTTCACACCTTTAAACTTCCATAAGTTTCTTTTTATTGACAAGTTTGGCAACAATTATTTTTTTGTTCTTGATACATAGTAAATCGGGTAAACCCAAAGTAGGACCTAGGTCAAATTTTATGGGCTGAGCACATAGGAGAAGACCCCACCTACCTGTCATTTTGCTGTGTTCACCCTTCTGCCTAACACCCTGTATATTATTCTTCTAATTTTAATTAAATTGAATACGTCGAGTTAAACTTTAATGTATTCCAGACTTCCAGGTTTGTACACGCTTTCGTACATATACAATGATTAAAAATTAAATTTTTAAAATGTTTTGATTAACTATCAACTGCTTACAATTCAAAGTTTCAAAAGCAAAAAGGAAAATACAAAATTTTATCTCAAAAGCTTATCTAAAGTCGGCTCTCGCAACATTAGAAATAACCTTTCAAATTTAGCGGTACCAGAACAAATTAATTATTTGATTAATGTAAGTGAACCCAAAACGTTACAGTCATTTTTTATCAAAAGAACAAAGTATATACAGGGTGATCTGCATAGAGAGTGCATTAAAAGTTTTTTAACTTGCAGAAAAATCAGAAACTTAAAATTGGGTACACGACCATAGATCATTTTTGTTCTACCTAAAATATTTTTAGTCCTTCAGCTATACAGGGTGTGCCAAAAGTTGTTATCAACTTTCTTATTTTAAATACAAACCTATAATTTCTTTTACATGGGTCGATTGGCCATATAATTTTGAGTTAATATAAACTAAATTATCTTATCCTTGGCCGTTTTTGATATATGTCGTTTTTTTCGAAAACAATTTGCTTTGTAATAGTTAACAAAAAATTTGTATCTCTCAAATCAGTTGAGATTATAAATTTATATTTAAAGAACAGTTCGCTGAAAATACAGGCTTACTCTTGATGTTCTACTGAAGATTTCACTTTGTACCTTATGAGCCCAGATAATTTTTAAATAACACAATCAAAAATGATCAAAAAGTAAATTTTTTCAAATGGCACCTTTTGCTTTTTTGTACCTCATTTGAGGGAAATTGAGTACAGAAAATTTGCAATTTTCTTTCAAATGACGTAAAAAAAAGCAGAAGGTTCCATTTAAAAAATTGATTTTTTGACCATTTTTGATTGTGATATATTGAAAATTGCCTGTGCCCATATAGATGGAATCACCAGTACGACATCAAGAGTAAGCCTAGACTTCTAGTCAACTGCCCCATAATTTTAATTTTATAATCTCAACAGATTTGCAGATACATTTTTTTTATTAACTACTACAACGACCATTTTTTTGAAAAAAATGACATGTCAAAAACGGTCAAGAATTAGATAACATAATTTAGGTTATATATACTCAAAATTATATGGACAATCGATCAATATAAAAATTATTATAGGGTTGCATTTAAAATAAGAAAGTTGATAGTAACTTTTGGCACAATCTGTATAGCTGAAGGTCTGAAATATTTTAGGTAGAACAAAAATGTTCTATTATAGCCGCATACTAAATTTTAAGTTTTTCATTTATCTGCAAGTTAAAGAACTTTTAATGCACGCTCTACGCAAATCACCCTTAGGTATGAAATCGGGAAAAATTTTTGGTTCCGATTTGACCAAAAATTGGTGAATAGACTAAGATTATGGTGTAGAATTCAAAAATACAATCAGTTGCCGTTAAAATATTCCTATTTCTGTGTAATCACTACGCACCTTTAAAATTGTAAGGAAAATAGTAGATTATTTTACTAGGAGTTAAACAATATAATTGTTGAGCTTAAAAGTTTGCTGGCGAGGTGTTAGCCGAGACAGCAAATTAAGCGAAACAATTATATTTTTAACTCAAAGTGAAATATATTATTTTTCTTCAAGCGTTTATTGCTAGTTTTCATGTGTTATTTTCAAATTTTCGAGATTCTCGAGTCTTATAGTGACTTTTATTCTCGACGAATCAAGTTGGTACTTTACTGTTACATTCATAATATGACATAACCGAGGTACCAACCTCTAAATAGTTGTGGAAACAAAATAACTGTTTTACTTTTAATGTCTAGACAGTAAAAAGAATTTTTAGCGTCTGCCAGTAGTTCAATAATATGACGTTTTATTGTCGCTTGAAGAAAAAAGTAATTTATGCAGCAGTTTTTTGAAAATCCAAAGAAACGGTTTGTACTACAGTGTTCTGCGCATTGAATTACATCATATTATGTTTAAAAAAGGCACAAAATTTTTTGTCATTTTTCATCAAAAGAACAAAAACTATAGTCTTGAGTATAAAAAAAATGTTTTTCTTCAAGCGACAATAAAACGTCATATTATTGAACTACTGGCAGACGCTAAAAACTCTTTTTACTGTCTAGACATTAAAAGCAAAATAGTTATTTTGTTTTCACAACTATTTAGAGGTTGGTACCTCGGTTATGTCATATTATGAATGTAACAGTAAAGTACCAACTTAATCCGTCGAGAATAAAACGTCACTATAACACTCGAGAATCTCAAAAATTTGAAAATAACACATGAAAACAACTGGCAATAAACCCTTGAAGAAAAAATAATATATTTGTTTCACTCCTAGTAAAATAATGTACTATTGTTTCCAATTTGACTAAAAATTGGTGAATAGACTAATATATTTCTCTTCAATCTTGTTTGATAAAGTTAATTTCTTCTTCCATTTTATTTCTATGTACTTCACCATACTTCCATAGTACCGCTTTGTATTTCTCATTGCTTTTAATCATGCCCATTTTTTCTGTTACCTGTTCTATTATTTTTGTTAGATCATTTTAAATTTGTTCTTATTCAATGTCTCGTCATCTTGATTCCGTACATATATCACCCCCACTGTCTTGATTAATCTTTGTTTTTTTTCCAATCTTTAATTTGATCTTCTAAATCTGTCTTTATTGTGCATCCCATTCGGTTTATTTCTTTTATTTCTACTTCCGGACGGCACTAAGCAATAAGAAAGACTGGGCGGCCGGGAAAACTTACTTTCCACCGCCAGACGGCCAGAGGTGCTGATTTACAGACGGATCAAAAACGGCTGAGGCCACGCACGAAATACCATGAGTCTACGGGCAAGCACACCAGTATCTTTCAGGCGAAAATACACGCAATTGAACGCTGCGTGCAATTTAACCTAGATCGGGGTATGTCAGCAAAGATATTAATATTATGTCTGATACCCAGGCGACCATCTCAACGCTGAACAGCTGTGTCATCAGCTCAAGGATGGTGAGAACAGGGAGCATGCAATAAACTAGTTCTAGCTTAAGTGCTGGGACATTCTGAAATTCCTGGTAACAAGAAGGCGGATGCCTTTCACCCGGAAAGGGGCATCCAAGCCATTTGTAGGGCCAGAGCCCTTCTGTGATATTTTCAAGCACACAATACGTAAAGTACGTCGGATTGAAGAATAGAAAGAAAATTCAGAAATCTGGATCAGGCTTCCAGGACTAAGAAAGTCCAAAACTAGTAGACTTTGTCGGTAAAGAGTACATGAATTACTTAGCAGTCAGCAACAATCACTTATGAATTTTCACGGGCTTTTAGACGGGACACTGCTGACTTAACCCACATTTTGAAAAACTGTGTGAAACTGTTTCGGGATACGTTTTCTCAAACTGGAACTGAAATGTATCAGGGAACTTAACCTACTGGAAATGTAAGTTCAGAAAGAGGATGAGAATAATTAGTACTGATTCCGCGCTACACACCCCACGTTATAATTATCTGTATCTACTAACTAGTATATTATTATATTCTTGTTTTTTTTTATATTTTTAGTCTTACTTTTTTTTGTTATTGACTTATATATTATTGCCCGTTGCGGTATTCGTTTATAAATTATGCATTGATTCCTTTTTCTCTGTCAGTTTTTTGTTGTTAGTTTCCCTTCTTTTGTTACTTCATATCTTATTCCACATATTGATTTTTATAGCCTATTTTTACCTTATTTTTCTTTTCCTTTTCTTCTCCTCCATTTCTTTAAATCAATAAATATATGTTTTTCCTAATTTGGAAATCCCATCATCCCCTACTTTAACCATTTTTTTCAAAAATTTTCTCGAGTTTTAAAATTTGTTCTTGTATCATTTTTCTCTCTTGATCTCATTGATGAAGCTGAGAACTAATCGCAAAATGTCTTATGAAAGGGATTTTATATAATTGCTGTTTTTTCTTGTGACATTTGTAATTTTAAACGGCAAACAACGTTAAATTATTTAACTTGTTACAATATCTTAGATTAATAGGCCATTAAAAACATATTTGCATCGGTTTAAGAGCTGTTTAATCGGTTACACACATAATACGTCATACACAAATAAATATATCGGTAGCAATACAGAATATCGTGCTCTCTCGGTGATATTCATACATATAATAATTATAAATTAATTAGCGACACAGCAAACGACTAATACACAAAACTCGATAACCGTTGTTATTGAGTGAGACGGAGTTCTTATCCTCCTTAAGCGTTGAACTTATTCCGCTAGCTACACACACAGAGCGTGTGGATTCAAATGTAACAGTCGAATACAAGTAATTGGTCCAGCGACCCACAATTCTTCGACATTAACATATAGTTACCTGGAAATAAGTTGCTTAACTAGGATCACATATGTGTATCGTTTATAAAGGCGTTCTTTTGGAGCGTTCGACATCCATAATTCCCAGTTATAATTAAGAAACGGTTTAGTACTGATAATTGGATTGTTCGGATACACATAAAATTGAATTGTTGCAAAACAAAGCACTGATGGCGCTTTAGGTCGGCGGCACCGTATAGAAGTAAAGCTCTTTCCGGTGTTAAAACGAGACACCCTAAAGCCGCTGCTCCCCGCTATCTGGCGTGACAGAATTTTAATCGAAACCTCTTAACAGCATCGGTTTATTTCCACATATCACTTCCTCGAGTAGAAGTGAGGTTAATCCTTTTAATTACAACAGCATAAGACAGGAACGGTTCCAGAAAACAACCCAGAATTTCTGGACGTAATCAAATCTCAGCAAACACCAAGCAAAGTAATCCCAGAAAATACGAACGGACAAAGAAACTGTAATAATTAGAGGAACCAAATGATGCAAATTATTCGACACGACTGTTCTCGTTGACAGTCACACAAAAGCAAGCGCAATTAGATTTACTTATTCTTACTCCTTGTTACAGGAGACTACTCTTACTGTCGGGTCGAACTCCTCGCACTCGATTTCCTGCTAAAGTTTTTTGCGGTAGACCTTGTCCTTAAGATGAGGATCTGTAAACCCCGGACAAGGCGATCTATAGACCCTTCTTCATATCTTTTAATATAATCTATAACAAGACGCTCGTCTTCACAGATCTGTGTTTGCTTTAACTTCCCTAAATTATTACCGTTTGCCGTCTCCACGACGACGCCGTCTCTTCCCATCCTCACTTCGCTTACGCACGGGTCTTACTTTGTTGAGCAGTTTCTTCTTCACCTGTTCAGTAGTTAAGCCTTGTCCGGGAACCAAGCACTCATATTCTACCGGTTTCAAAGCCACTTTTGCATACGCTCAAGGTCGGCTGAAGGCTTCGTTGCACTATCCCCGCTACTCTCGACCACCGTCGTAGGTGGTAGACCATTCCTCCTCCAGGATTACGTCCTACAACTTCTTCTCCTTTGAGGCAGACGTCGCCTTTGGGACACTTGTTGAGGTACATACCCCTTCTCTGTTCAGATCGTCGTTCACACTCGTGCCAAGCACCAAGCGCAGTAGACATACTCCGGGTAGAGCGCCTCCTGTTTTTAGAGACATTGCGATGCTTTTAGACTTTCCCTTGGGACTCTTTCCGATAAGTTCAAACCTGCCCTCGCTGTCTTGACTACTGCCTTGACAACTCTCATATCACATATATACAATAAAATAAGCCTATATATTAAAAGAGATATAAATAAATGTGACTGATCGAATCCCTTGACTGAAAATATTAATTATACAACAACGCCCTTTCACACACTGATACTGCTTTATTCTAAACCACATTTTAATAAATAAAGGGCCTAACATCTAACATTAGAATGTAACAATCTAACAACAATAATGAAAATCTACTAATTTACTATACAAATGCAAAATCTTTTTTTTTTTTTGATAAAACATTATCTTGGTGTTCTACAATGGTTTTGTAGTAGTCTCGTAAAGCATTGACGCTGTTAAACTCACAAGTTTTTCCGTGTAAGGTAATGCAAGGTACCACCCAAAGACGGTTGATCCTGTTAAAGACATCATTGAAATATGAAAGAACTTAACTATATTAAAACAGAACAAGCAAATTTTCTAAAAATTTGGTTTATTATGAAATGAGATAAACCAAATAACATCAATCTCCATTATTAATCTAGCTCTAGATGCGGTTTTACTAAATTGGTCTCTATTATTGCGCCATCCATACTTCAAAAACAGTGATGTGGCTACAATGGCATAGTTATTTATAGACTTTTGCATGTTAATTTTATGGATGAAGTTCTCTGTTGTTTCCCCAACACCCCTATTGTTACTGTTTTCTTTGTGAAATTATAATACGAAGCGGATCAAAATGTACTTGCTTGTTTCAAATGCAGTTTCTGGTGGTTTCTATTATTTCAGATACTTGTTCCATTCAGTTACTTATATGTATTAATTTGGTTAAAATCGGGGGCAGTGGAGTTAGTTGTGAGGTTACAGTTATTACAGATTTTTTTAAAATTATGTTTATTGAAAATGTTATGTAAACGCAGTGTAGTTTTCGCTAGTGTTTATTTATATTTAGTTAAACTAAGAGATTATGCACGTATCAAGATGTCCTCTTCTTAATACGCTTGTGGAGAAATACGGCAACAATTAAAATTACCCATGTTTAATCTGTATAAATTTAAAACAGTAAGAGTATTGGAAGATTTATCTTGGGGATTTTGTTGCTTCAATTTACGGCAACTTTTGTCCCATTATCCATCTTTTTCCAAAAGTACGGTTTTCGAAATATCTATGCTATTAAGTACAAAAAGTAACCACCTTGTATATTCTATAGGATCAGAAAAAGGTCTATACAGTTTTTCAAATTGTTGGGATAAACTCGAGGAAAACTAGACAAAAATATCGTCGCCATATTTTTGGTATTAGCGACCTTGGCGAATATTTTATAGCCTTCTGAATTTTGTGTAACTATATTCAACTTTTTTTTATTTCTTACCGTTGACAGGCCTACCTTTGGACAATGGAAAATTTAAATTGAATAAAATAACAGTGATAAACAGACACTATATTATTTAATATTTTTCATAATAATTGACTTTGAAATAGTACAAGATTTGGTCAAAGAAACTTTAGAAAATTGCCTCGTTAAGATATAGGAACCATGTAGTTCCCCAAGATGGAGCACCTCCACTATTTGAATCGCCAACATGGAAATAACTATTTCGGAAATTCAGGTCCGGTTTCCTCACCGGGTCTTACGCCTACATTTAGTTATACTTAACGAATACAGGTTATTCAACTACTTCTAATACGGTAGCAGATATTGACACAGTTGTTGTTCAAGCCATTGAACAAACTTGGATAAATCATTAAAAATTCACTGATCGATGAAGAACGTAGATTAATACCAACGATGGAATTTTCGAACATTGTTGTAAATAATGTTTTACTTGTTAATTTTATTTGTATAATTTTTTTAATAGCATTAATTTAATGTACCACAGGGATCTATTTTAGGCCCTTTACTCTGTTTTATTATTTATAAATGATCTTTAATCCTTTGTTAACCTTATGGAACTGCCTGAAATTTTATTTTGAAAATCGGCCGATACATGATTGTCAGCTTCTACAAGATTGGCCGGGTTGTCTGTTTCAAATAAACTGTGTTTAGGAATTGTTATGATTTTTATAAAAATTCTTTAATTATCTTATTGTGTAACTCTAGTTAGAATTATCAATGTCAGAGGACATCTTTGAAGACTGTTTAACGAAAGTTTTTGGAGTTTTGGTCATTTTTTGAAGATGGTGTTTATCTTCAGAGAAATTTGGAACACCTAGTTCTGTTGCAGAGATTCACGTCGCTTCAGACTCGCATTATTATCGCATCTATTAAATTCTCCAGTTCTCGGTTCCAAGAATTAATGCCCGACAAACCTTACTTTTTAGTCAGTAAACCAATGTTTTCCAACTCACTTATTTTGGTAATATAATAAAGGGTTTTGTCTGTCTTGAACCGTGTCGAAATGGTAACCATAGTTGCCAACGTTTCGTCACTTATCGGAAGGGGTTTCATCAAGGCGAAAAACTTGAACAAACAAACGAGAATTCAAAATAGACTATTAAAAGTCAACCAAACCAGATTCTAAACTGAAATAAGTCTGAGTAATTAGGAATACATCTGTATTATATTGAAGGGAAACGTCACGGGTCGTTTACCTCAGCGCTGATAGTTCGAAACAGGAAAAAAGAACTTTAAAACATCTTCGAAATATCCCAGACATCACTATTCTTTCAGCAGATAAAATCATCCTGGCCATGACCCCACTTCTAGGATTGTACGCGATTATTCAAATTATAGACTCTTCTAATCTACCAGGCAACGAATCCTCAAAAAAAGGTATAGAAGGAAATGTTAGGAACACATATTTTGGCTCGCAACTTTGTTTGAACTAGTTAGGAGGTGAATATATCAAAAGTCACCGCCCATGCCCTTTGAGCCAAGGGGGGATTGCAAATTTCATTTTTCGGTTTTCGCTTATATCTCGGAAACTGTGCGTTCTAGCATATGACCACTCTATACAATAGAAAAGCTATCCGCTCTTGAAAGTCTGTAATTTTGGAAAAAAACACTTTTGCCTCACATTTTTAGCTCTTTTTGAATAGCAGAAGATTTTGTGTCGCATCCAGCAAAGGCGTCCAAAAACAGCATGTCCTTGAAACCTTGTTGCTGAAGCTCTTGCGACGAGAAGAAGGAATCCCTTATCTTCTCACGTCCAGGCTTGATGAAAACAATGCCCTTATGTACATTAGCTTTAGCCATCAACAGGACTATGAGGTCGACATCTTCACCCACAATGCCGATAGCTATTGCCTCCGACATTTTCAAAGCCGCATCCACGAACAGAAGGTTTTCTGCCTGAAAGGTCCTAATCCAGCTTCCCCAAAGTTTACTTTTACATGTTGATGAGCCTGCTTTTGTTGAACTTGTTCGACAGAAAATTTTCTTGTTTGACGTTTTCTCAGTGTAAAATGGATGTCAGCAGACTTGCTGAGTCAATGGTTTCTTTGCTGCTCTGTTACTTTCGTGCTTGATGTTGATGAGTAGTGGTAGTTCTTCGTGATAAAGTGGATGTAGCTCTCGCAGGTTGACGATATCTTGGCACCTTGTTACCAATTACTTTGTGGGGAAGGAGCTCTCCGTCAAATTCGATATATAGGTGTACATTCTTGGTCGCAGTGTTTAATAGTTGTACAGCGCTGACTTAATTGATTTCCTCATTCCATTCTTACTGAATAGGTAAATGAAGATGAAGCAGAACAGGAAGAACCGTTGACCGTTTCCCTACACTCAGCTGTAAAAATGAATTTTTCTGTTGCGCTATGTAAATATTATCTATATTGAGTTAAATGTTTATAGCTTTTAAAACAACAATGAATCAACAAAAATAAGTCTAATTTTAACAATTGCTTATAAGAAAAATTGTTTAAAATGTAAGTGTTCGCGTGGATTAATTATTATGTAAATTAAGCAATAAATATAATTATAAACACCATTTCAAAGAATAAAAATGTTAATACTTTTTAAAACGATAATATTTGATCTCAAAGTTATGCCTACGGGGGACACATATAGTAAACCATTTTTTTAATAAACAAGATTTATAGCTAACTTCGCACTAGTTTTCCCTACAAGGGTTCCATGGAGAAGATATTGGAGAAATAGAAAATGAAAACAAAGGAGGGGATGAAGGTCTTTCCCACCCCAAAAGAGCAAGAAATTGACTCCAACCACCTCTCCCTTTAGATCAAAGGCTACTGGTAGGGACTTTTGATATGTTCACCTCCTAACTAGTTACGAAGTCAAAAATTGTGTAAATCCAATATGGCGGCCGTAAGATATAATAAAGTTGGCCATGGTGGCAAAAAAATTTAGAAATCTTAGATTGATTGGATTAGCATCAAAGTCTCTTTATCTGGGACACCCAGTACATGAGGGCTTATTTCGTTATTTTCTTGAGATGTTGGTTGTCTACTTTAATAAAAATTATTTGCAATATCGACGATTTCGATGAAGTCATATTTTATAGTGTGTGCAGTTTAAATATCGACTATGCAACAACTTTAAATTTAGAATTAATAGTATTGCGAAAGCTTCGCTTAAATGAACGAACATTCCGTAAAAAGAATGTGCAATAAAAGCGGCTAGTCCAAAATTATTAAGACTATGATATTTAAATGCAACTCGTCTATTATAATTAAATTTTATGAAATAAAAACACGTATGCAACTTAAGATGAGGAAACTTCAATAACGAAACATAAATCATAAATTTGTGGGTTTTTGTTTTATTCTTTCGCAATCGATGCTTGTTGAAAAATATAAAATGTGAAGAAATTTCTTCATGTTGCGTTAATTTTAAGTTTTGTAAGCTAAGCATTCGAATAGGTACTAAGTGTAGATTTCACAGTCTGCTGAATTTTGTGTTTTTATAAATAGCATTTTTACTGATCAATATATGCAGATTTCCTTATTCGGGTGAATCTTTCGCATCTCTTTCAATAGGAGCATATGTGGGCATCCTTAAATTGAGTATGTTTTTCTAAGTCAAAGTTGTTCATTAATGAGTAAAAACAGAACCAGAATTCGTGTTTTATTTATTGTTCTTTAAACGACTAGTTCCTTGTCACAATTTGCACAATTTAAAAAAATTTATGTAATTTAATGTGAGTCACGAATTTTTGGGTAATAGCACCCAGGCAAATAAATTTATATGTAATAACTTTAATGACATGCGGTGTAATTATATGGAAATTATTTATCAATTGACATTGTTGGTTTGAAGCAATTTTTATAAACGATTGTAACAATTACACAAATAAACCAGTAATTGAAATTGAAGGTATGTGAACATACACGTTACAAAAGTCATTGTTTACAATAAGACGATGCAATGGTAAATTTTACGAAATTAAACAAAAATGTAGTGTGGAAAGGCATGCGACCTTTAGTTACAATTTGCATTCGAAAAATTACCCTAAATTGCTGTTATAAATCATAAATAATAATAATAATAAAGAATACGGTCACACTTTCTAATTATGCATTAAATACCTACATTAGAGAACTACAATCGCTACAAGTGAAATTTCTTTCTATTTTAGGTAAAGTTTACAACCGGTTTCGATTAAAATACTTTTATGTTTTATGACATTCTATTATTGAACTGAAATTGTTGTTTTTTATGGATTTTTGATTTTCCATTTTCTAGTTGAGGGTTTATTTATAAATTAAAAATTACTTGTTTTTATGAAACTTTGCGGCAATGAAAGGCAAGAAAATATTTGATTTTGAGGGTATTAGGATTAAGCCGGCAGGCTGTAAGAAAAAAAGTTTTGCAGATAAACAACGAAAAGAAACGGTCTGATGAAGTCCCTTAGGTGAAACGTTAACAAATACGGTTTCAAAAAAACTGAAACTCAAGTATTACATTTTAAAGAAAGACGTTGTCTAATATTAAGAGAAAAAAGAGAAAAACGTATCAAATCAAATTTATTGTTAGGTATTTTAAATTTACAATCGATTCAGTTTACTTACACAAAACATACAAGCAGTTAACTAAAGTAGACTTTTTAACATCACTACCCCCACCTTTTTTATTCCTTATTCCTCATTCTAATTGTGTCTTTTCTCTTCTTTACCTCCCTCATCCACTGAAACCCTTCTCTCCTTTTTCCCAATAGCGTCCTTTTCTCCCTCTCTTCTCTCAATTCACCACACTCCTCCTTCATACGTTCTAAATTTTCTAACCCCTCTCCACACAACCTACACTTTATGTTCACGTCCTTCCACCAACATTTATTTCTTCTTTCCCTACCCTAAATCTTGCTCTTCTCTCCTAATTCTCTCTCCCCATTAGATAACTGGGTTTACCTTTAGTCCTTATCTTCCAATATTTCTCATTGTCTATCTTTCCTTAATATCTCCTTTTCCACATTTGCCTTTTCCTTCTTATCTCTTCTCTCGCATATTCTCCTGTTTCGTAAAAGCATCTCATTTCAACTTCTGCATATTTTCTCTTCTCTTTCTCTTATTTGCTTTCCATTTTCATGTCATACCTCATTGCCCTTATTCCTGTGTCAATCTTTAATCTCTCCAATTTTACCTCTTCTTCCACTATATATCCAGGTATCTCTCTCTTTCTTTATCTCTCCAGTCCCAGTGTCCACTTCCAGTATTTCTATTGGATTTCCTTCTGCCATTATATCCTTCCACATATCTCCGCTCCATATGTAATTACTTCTCTGATCATCTTATCTTCTTTTCTGCAGGTCTTTTCAAATATTCTTTCTCCTATACCCAAACACCTGTTTACTATCTTATTTTCTTTCTGTTCTAATTCTTTTATATATTGTTTATCCTTCTTGTCAAAGTTTATTGTATATCCCAAATATCTACATTTGTTCACTTTCTTTAATTCTTCTTCTCCCCACCTACATTTTACTTTTCTTTCTCTCCCTTTTTCTTAAACTTGTCTTCCCACATTCGCCTCCAACTTTTTCCCCTTTCCTTATCAGTTTTATCGTCCCCTATATCTCGATACAGCCACTATGTCATCCGCATACGCAAGTATCCATACTTTCTTCCTTCCCACAACAATTCGCCTCATTTGTTGCCTTTCCAATTCCTCCTACATATCCCTCATGTATACAGTACATAAACACGGACTCATTGTCTTAATCCTTTCCTTGTTCTGAATTTATTTCCTAACTCAAGGGGTCCTAAGTATGTTAGATAGAGTGAATGGATCAATTTCAATTCGCCAACGCAAATACTTACGGCATATCCTGAAGAATTTCGGTCAAGAAGATGCTGGCCATTATGCAACTCCAAAGGATCACCATGCTGTTTTAACAAGTCCTGAATTCCATACAGACAAGCTGTTGGTGCTCTATTGTTTTTGACAGTAGATGAGACATTGCGCATGCAGTGGGAGTGGTCAGCAGGTATTTAAATAATTACAGTAGAGCCCACTGGAATGCTGTGCAACCAAGGAATATGGAATAGTTTTCAAGAAAATCGAAAACTTTGTGTTAACAGTTATTGTGACGCAGACCATGCAAATGATATGCCAACAGGAAGATCGACAACTGGTTATATATTTAAAATATGTAATGCACCTATTACATGGAGTAGTAAGCGGCAACAGACTGTGTCAGTATCAATCACATTACACACATAATTAATATTATTACATGTGAATACTAGGGTGGGTAAGGGTTGGCATGTTTACGTTTTAGTGGTTTTCCTAAACCTTGAAGTAAATGCTTTGCCAAGACGAACCAATCCACAATTGCACACGGTTTTGTCACCACACTGTACCGGTTTATACTGATCTTCTGGGGCACCATACATAACACTTACATCACAATACAATATTTAAAATGTACCATACGATTAAATAAATAAAACCACAGAAGCGGCAGCTGCTCAGGCTGCAAAAGAAGCTATATGGTTGCGACGACTTTTGAGTGACTTAAATAAGGCCAATATGTATCTACGTCGTCAACCAGAGTGCCATCAAGCTAATTACAAATCCTACTTATCGTCACCAAACTAAACATATCGATGTACAATACCACTTTGTGAGACAGAATTTTAAGGCCAAAGAACTGTTGTCTGGTTATGTGCCTAGTGAGGAGCAGGAAGCGGATAGATTAACAAAACCTTTGCTAAGAAAGAGATTAACAGCTGAGAGCAAAACTGGGGATAGACTACATTAGAAGTGTCAACGAACAAGGACATGAGTGTGATTTCGAAAAAGTGTTGGAAATACGAGTTTTCGATATTTCTGATGTGTGATCTGTCGTTCATTTTAATGGTTTTATGTCAAGTCAGCCTGTCATATATAGAGAATGAAGTTCCATCATTTTCTTGATTTTCGTCAATAATTAAAACCAAGTTTAGTATTTGAGTGTTTTATTCATTTCAAGATCAAAACAAATATAGTCTTATTCGAAAATTGTATTGGGGTCAAATTCGACCATTTTGGCATACATTATGCTTTTATACGATATACAGTGCCATTTACAATGCATCTAATTGTTATGCTTTTGAATATAATTGGTTGCTATCCAATCAGGAAATTAAAAAATTTTGGTCGACCTCCAACTGTCCTTAAATTTAGAATACAGGATGGGCCACCGAAAACGAAACAGACCGTTTTTGGGTTATCTTACACTTAAAAAAAACGCTTGGACAAGTCAATTTTTGTTTGGAGGGGGACATCTTCAGAAGATAAAGTTGACCCAGAAATAACGACAGGGTGGCCCCGACCGGTCTACGACTTTTGATCGCCGCCGATTGAACGACGCCGTTTAAACACCGTACTATTGATCGCTGATTGAAATATCACCAGCCGTTTGAACGACGCAACGTTTAAGCACACAGATGCGATTTGCGGTTACAAGAATGACCCTTTACTCGCAAATTTTTATAACACTCTATAATAAAATTAAAATTATCTCGGATATTGCAAAAAATAATTTATTGTACATATTACCAAAGTACTTAAAAAAATATATACATGTAATTACATAATTTAAGAAGGAATAATTTAATAACTGTAACTAACAACCGACACCGTTTACCCCCGATCACATGAAAACATGTAATTTTTTAAAGAGGAATAATTTAATAACTGTAACCTACCAACCGACACCGTCTACCCCCGATCATTTTTTAAATTAAATTTTTTGATAAGCACGGCAGAATAGTTTCTTAAAAGCGTTGTTTTTGTTTTAAACTTAACAAAAGGATTGTCATTTGTGTACCTGCAATCTAAAGTTTACAAAATCATTAAATTCTATAGGGAGAGAGGAAGTGAGAAGGGAAGTTCTGCTAGAAGAAAATGGAGAGGGCATAAAATGGATGAAAGAGGTAGAAAACAGAAGAAGATGGACGGAAGAAAGGAAGAAGAATAAAAATAAATTAGACTAGTAAAACATTGCACTGAAGAAATGATGAAGGACCAGATGGATGAGAGAAGTGGTAGAAAGAAGGAGATGTCTAGAAGAAAGAAAAAGAAAATTGTTAGAAAGTTAGAATAAGATAAGTTATAAAAATTCAGAGAGTTATGTTCTTGTATTAATTTTTTTTTAAATTTTTTTAATATGTAAAATTTTAAAATGTAAAAAGTTATAATAAGGGAACCGAATCGATTTGTTAATGTAAAAGAACAAATAAATTTAATTTGAATTTTTAAAAATTCTATAAAGCAGTCTTAACGGCGGCGGTCAAAAGTCTCGTCGATCGATTGTCCGGTGATCAAACGGCGGAGCTCAAACGGCGTCGTTCAATCGGCGGTGTTCAAATGATCGATTCCGGGCCCCGGCAGCCCCCATGTCGAAAATCCTAAATGGCATGATGGGTCAACAGATATCTCATCTGAAATTATTTTTAATTTTCATTCTCTTTACATGCATCTTATTTCTCCCAGAGGGGCCCTAGGGCCCCCGACAGCCCTGTTTTCAACAATCAAAAATAATTAATTAACAATGACAAATGAACAACGTGCCCCGGCAGCCCCCATTTCAAAATTCTCAATTTATTGTAATTCTCTGTTCAACCAAATACATTTTATTCCGTGAAAAGGGCCTAAGGGTTTCCCTTTCTTAGAAAACAATAAAAAATGCAAAAAATGCTAAAGTAGTTGGTAAGATCAATTCAAGTTTGAAGTGGACCTCTCGTATTGACGAAACTTCTTGTAGATGCTAATAGGGGCAGACCCTTTCTCAAAATGTTAATTGGGATGGGGGTGGAGTGACACCTCATACGTAAGATTTTGTATGATTCTTTGCATTTTCTATTGTTTTCTAGGAAAATGAGGTCCTTGGACCCCTTAGGCCTTTTTCACGGATAAAATGTATTTTGTTGAATAGAGAATTACATACCTTTCATATGAGATGCCACTTGACCCGCCCTGTAATTTGAGATTTTTAAAATGGGTGCTGCCGAGGCTCATGTTCATTTGTCAGGGCAAATATTTTATCGTTAATGAATGGTCACTTGTAAACATGAATTAGCATTCTTGACGATATTGCTGTATTTTCTGACAATTTTTAAAATAGGGCTGTCAAGGGGCTTTGGAGAACTTTGACCTTAATAAGATTCATATAGTTGTATAGAGAATTGAAGGGGCTTTCATATAAGATATCTGTCGACCCATCATGCCATTTAAGATTTTCGAAATGGGGGCTGTCGGAACCATCCTGTAGATATTTTGGGGTTAACTTTGCCTTCAGAAGACGTCCCCCTCCAAACGTGTCTGAGCGTAAGATAGCTCCAAAAAACGGCCAGTTAATGAGACAGATAAATACGAAAGGTGATATAAAGGCGCTACTGTAGATATGAAAACTTCCCTTAAATGCGTATAATGGACTCGCTCGACGAAAACTCGTTCCTGCGCATTGTGTACTTTTTAGAGTAAACGATCTCTACATGATTGTATTTATAAGTAACATTTATGTAATCAATACATATTTATTATGTACTTCGTACATTTTTTTTTCGAATTTAGAAATTTTTTGAATAAATTCTTAGGGTCAAAGTCATAATTGAATGAAGCCCTGCGGGTATCGCGTTTGCAATAAATTAAACAACGACAGCGACAACTTTAATGCATATGTATTTTCAAATTAAATTAATCGTGTTTACTTCAGCGACCTTTAATAATCTGATTAGGACAGCAAATTCCAACTCCTCACTTTGGCGGTAGCAAAAAATTGCATTTTACTCAAATTTAATAGAGAGAGAAAAAAAAAACGCAAGGTCATTTTTCCAAAAATAAAAGACCCCGATCAAAAGGCGGCCAGTGCACTTCTAAAACACAACAACAACTTTGTGCGAAAACTGTCTTTGTCTTTATACGTAAACATGTTTTTTTTTTCTCTTGAAGCAGATAAATGTGTTTCATACTTTAATGTTTATACTTTCCATAAGTGTAAATAATTAGTGTTTGAATTTTCCCGGATTACCGTAACAATTCATCGGATGTTTATTGCCACCTTCTCATTTTCTTGTGTTACATCGTTGGTTTTTGGGTATTGCCGTTGGTATAGTTTCGGATTTTTGTTGATGTTTCTTCGGGAAGCCCGGTGGCTGCTTTTAATTGATGGGTCCGTCGGTGTTGGGGTAATTATTCGCAGATAGGTGTAGCGCGAGCTGTTGCCATGGTGTTTAGAATGAGGTATCGCGAGCGGAGTAGGGATTTTAATTTCCGAATGCGACCGAATCGCTCGATCCTCAGTAGGTTTACAAATGCGTGCGTGAGTTTGTGTTTACCTTTAGTTTTAAACATTTATTTCTTATTAATTTGTATAAAACTTTATAATATCTCAGTGCCTTTCAAAACCACCAACGGTTTTAATAAACGTAATATGGAACTAAGAAAACAATTTTTCGTAATAAATAAGTGTTAAGATACCTAGTACCCTTGGACTTTTAACGTTAACCTCAAAAATCCTGTCATTTACACTCTGGAAATTGAAAATTTATTCGTTTTGCGACTGTGATAGTGGTGCGAATTTTTTTAGATGTGATAGTGTGATCGAGTTATCGGTTGAATTCAACTTTGTGATTATCTAACGGGGCCTCCGACGAAGAATTTTCCGCGTGTGTAACTTACAGTTTTATGACCTACATTTTTCGTATGCTGTTCCAGTTTTGTTAAAGTTACCATTTAAAGTATAATGATTTTTTTCCGGATCTTTAAATGCTAAGGTGATTTTACGACGAAATCGCGAAGATGCGCCACCACAAGAAGACCAAAGAGAGCGGTTTTTTCGAAGGAGATTCGTCGGACACTGACATTAATATGGGCAAAGCCCTTAAACGTACCAAAGTTTTCACGAGATCCTCCAGCGAAATTATAAGAAGAACCGATCGGGATGTTGAGTATACGAGCGAAGAACTCGAGACGCACATACGCCAGTCGGATTGGTCGAAGAAAGGTAAATTTTCTTTAATTAATTTGTTTAATTGTTGCTAATTGTCGCCAATTGCTCTATGCATCGTGTGTTGGCATTTGAATTGCACAGACATGCGCACTTTTTTTTTGGGTGATAATCGCGTTATTAAAAAATTTCAAACGTACTCGTGCGTTGGTGCCACGTGCTTTTCCACAGTTGCCATCGCTGCCAACCAATTTTAAAAATTCTGTTTGTTGAGTTTTTGGTTTCCTTCGTGGCGGTTTTCTCATTAAGATAATTGACCTACTTTTTCTTACACGCACTTGAATTTATTTATGTGCTAAGAACTCTGCTTGTCTGTCTGTGTATTAGTTACATCATCATCAGCTTCTCAGTCAACTGATACATTTACCACGTTTGTCGTATGTTTACTTCTTAGCATGGGGGCTAATTAAATATTACAAACATTAAGCTAAAATAGTTTTGATGATAAGCTGTAGAGTTTCCTCAGTTCTCCCTCTATCTCTAATGATCTAGAAACGCTCTACATGAATCCACAACCATTATATAGGGTGAATCAATAAGGGTGGACTTTATCGTATAATGAACAATTATCTTACTGGTACTTTGTAGTCTATTCGTCACTTGTTTGATAAAATTAAAACAGAGGCACTCTAACTTCACTTTTACTGGTTTTTAAAAAATTTTACATTTTTTTCTTAATTCTCCCAAAATTTGTTTTTTTTTAAAAAATTATATTTTTTAAAAAAAACAAAAAAACATTTAATTTTTAATTTTTCACATTTTACCTACTTTGTAGTATGCTAATAATTTAATTTGCCGCATGGCGGAGCCACAATCAAAGTCAGGGTTTTGAAATTACAACCCCTGTTTTTATTACATTTTGGAGACTACCATTGTCCTGAGTACAATGATGTGCCACATGTGGGGTTACTAAGAAATTTTTTGAAAAACAGGTTTTTGTCGCCGAATGAGATTTTGGTATTTTGCCAAACCTTAACAAAATCGACTTGTTGCACTACTGTCACTAAGTTTACTGGTTAATTTTTATTCACTAATTTTAATGGCTAATTTATTAGCCACACCGATAGGATCAAAACTCTTATGATGGTCGGTTACGGTGATCGGAGAAGAACCTCAATCAGGCACGCACGCTGTTTAATCAAACGCATCCCGATAGCAGATCAAAATCAACGGTAAGTCAAAAATGAGATTTATGGTGAAGTGACTTGCCAAGAACACGAGGAACACTCTTTGTCTAAAAAAAAAAAAAAAACGTTTTGCTGCAATCGGATAAACACCAAGAGTACCCCGATGGTCGGACTAATACTCATTGGGTGGAAGAAGGACATACCCAATATCCACAAGGTCAATGTGGCTGCATTTAGAAATACGATCATAGGACCGTTTTTTATTGCGGGAACCTAAATGACCGTTACCCAAAAAAAAAGCAAAATGGGGTGGTCCCTGCTCTTATTCAACGCTTTTCAGGGCCGCAAATGATCCTCAGATTTGGTTTCAACAAAACAGGGTACCACCACACTATGCATCCCAAGGGATTATTTATATCAGGTGTTCCCCAATCGCTGATAGGTCGAAGGGTGGCCAGCGCGATCCCGATTTGACCCCTTTAGACTTCTTTATGGGGACATCTTAAAAACAAAAAAAAAAAAAAAAAAAAAAAAAAAAAAAAAAAAAAAAAAAAAAAAAAAAAAAAAAAAAAAAAAAAAAAAAAAAAAAAAAAAAAAAAAAAAAAAAAAAAAAAAAAAAAAAAAAAAAAAAAAAAAAAAAAAAAAAAAAAAAAAAAAAAAAAAAAAAAAAAAAAAAAAAAAAAAAAAAAAAAAAAAAAATAAAGTAAAATAAAAAAAAAAAAAAAAAAATAAAAAAAAAAAAAAAAAAAAAAAAAAAAAAAAAAAAAAAAAAAAAAAAAAAAAAAAAAAAAAAAAAAAAAAAAAAAAAAAAAAAAAAAAAAAAAAAAAAAAAAAAAAAAAAAAAAAAAAAAAAAAAAAAAAAAAATAAAAAAAAAAAAAAAAAATAAAAAAAAAAAAAAAAAAAAAAAAAAAAAAAAAAAAAAAAAAAAAAAAAAAAAAATAAAAAAAAAAAAAAAAAAAAAAATAAAAAAAAAAAAAAAAAAAAAAAAAAAAAAAAAAAAAAAAAAAAATAAAAAAAAAAAAAAAAAAAAAAAAAAAAAAAAAAATAAAAAATAAAAAAAAAAAAAAAAAAAAAAAAAAAAAAAAAAAAAAAAAAAAAAAAAAAAAAAAAAAAAAAAAAAAAAAAAAAAAAAAAAAAAAAAAAAAAAATTAAAATTATTTTTTTTTAAAAAAATTTTTTTAATGTTTTTTAATCATCTTAAATTTTATTTAACTATACAGGGTGCTCCAATTTTCCTCGATCGTATACAACTATTATAACGTAGTGCAAGTTTAAAAATGAAAACAACTATTGTAAGTCAAAAAAAAATATTTAAATAAAAAAAATAAAAAAAATTTTTTTAAAAAAATTTTTATAATTTTTATAATTATATTATATTAAAAATAAATTTTAAAAAAAAAAAAAAATAAATTTAAAAATTATAATTTTTTTATATAAAAAAATAATAAAAAAATAAAAAAATAAAAAAAAAAAAAAATTTTTATTTTTAAAAAAAATATTTTTTTAAATAATTTTATTTTTAAATTTTACAAATATATTTAAAAAAAAAAAAAAAAAAAAAAAAAAAAAAAAAAAAAAATTTTTTTTTTAATATTTATTAAATTTTTTATCTTTTTAAAATTTATTTAATTATACAAAATTCCAATCTTCCAACATCATAAATATTTCTATGCGCCTGAAATTATATTTAACTATACAGGGTGCCTCCAATTTTCCAGGAATCATATATAACTGTTATAATGGTTCTCTATGCGCTTGAAATTATATTTAACTATACAGGGTGCTCCAATTTTCCAACATCATATACAACTATTATAATGGTTCTCTATGCGCTTGAAATTATATTTAACTATACAGGGTGCTCCAATTTTCCAGCATCATATACAACTATTATAATGGTTCTCTATGCGCCTGAAATTATGTTTAACTATACAGGATGCTCCAGTTTTCCAGGATCATACAGGGTGATTTTTTTAAGGCGGTCATTAGAAAATTTTCTATTTGTGATTGTACAAAAATCGGAAAAAATTAATGCCGACGTTATCGACCATTCCGAATCTAAGTAAAATATTTTCAATATGCCGGCACTTTGAAGATAAAAATTGTAAATATTGTCGACACTTATCTGTCATAGTTTTTGACTTATGTCAATTTTTCTTCAATATTTTGCAAATGCAAGGGTGTATTCAATAATTAATTACTCCTCAATCATTCAAGATAAATGCATAATTTTTTTTGTGTTTCTCCAAAGTTTACGAATTTTTTAAGCTAGCGCGCATGTTTCTACAACGCTCCCACCGCCTCATCGGAATGAGAAAATGTAAAAAACTCAAATTTTTCAAATGGCACCTGTTAATTTTCTTACCGAAAATCGATGTAGAACTGAATTTCAGTACAACTTTTGTAAGCATGTTTTATACTTACGAGTATTTTTCGAATTATTAAGGTTTTTTATTATTCAAAATTATAATTTTTTAAAAAAATTGTAGGAGACTATGTAACATCTACAGAATCATCTACCCAATCATAAAATATGTTCGAAGTGTGCACCATTTTGGTTTAAACATTCAAAAATTCGATCGTATACGGCTCTGCTGGTGGCATTTCTTACTTCATTCCTATCCAACCCATTCATAACTGTCGTTATTTTTAATCGCAGGACTTCCAGATTTGCGGGTGAGGTTTCATAAACTAGATCTTTCACTCGCCCAAAGCTAAGGACCCTTATTACCCCATCATCTGCCATGAAATCAATTTTTGAATTTCGAATCTATAATACGTGTTGAATGTGCTGGCGCCCCATCCATTTTTTACCAGGAACAAATTGCTTCTTGGATTGGAAGATTATCCAGGAAGTCCTCCACAATATCATTGAGAATAGCCTAGTGTCTCGTTCCATTCAAATTTTCGTTATACATGTGCCAGACCAACTGATTATCCATGAGCAGATAAAACACATTAACAGAAAATTGTTTTTAAAAAATCATAGCGACTTTGTTTTGTAAATTTAATAAAGAAATTTTAGCAGCAACGTAGACTGGATGAAGAACAATATTTCAATATTTAGAAATTTAGATTTTGTGTTCCGGGGTGTTGACAAAAAAATGCTAATAAGAAAAAACTCGAAGGGCTCTAACTAATTTTTTTTTTCAAACAGAATGACACTTGTTTTATTTTCCCATAAGATAGCATTTTTTCTCCTCTTTAATTTTTACTAAAGGTATCCTATACCTAAATTTTGGGTAAAATATAGGTTACCTTCCTTTAAATTATTTTATTGTTAGGAGATGTAAGAACAGTAATAATTAACAACAGATAAAGTCACCTTCTTGAGCAATAAAACTTGCGAACACCCATGTCACATGACTTAAATCCCATTACTTTAACCTCTTTTTCATTTTTATTAATATTTTGAACCTTCTTTAATGTCATCAATTTCTGTAACCATATTACCAGAATCCCCTCCTCACTTTGTTCTTCTTGCCAGTCAGACTGTAATGACTATCTTCCGATGACGTTGAAACTGCTGTTTAACTTGTTTTTTCTCTTCTCTTTCTCTCCGTTTCCTTCTTTTTTCTCAGCCTCTTTTCTTCAAAACGTTGCAACATTTGCGGAGATGTGACAAATGACGGTGTTTTCTCTTTGATTCGTCTCTTCGCAGTTTTTTCGATGGTTCAGGCCAAAAGAAAACTCTCTTAAATGACGATGGTATTAGCTTATTGTTTTTAGATGTGGATGGAATTTTTAGAAGGCTTAGGAATTTCTATTGAGCTTCTTGCGTGAGCTGAATTTTGTCAGGAGTAGGCTGTCTTACCAATTCTATGTTTGGTTCTTTTATTTTAATGTCTCATCAAAGAGTTCAGTATTAAAATCATCATAAATTGTTTGGTTCTTCATGTGCTTCATTATTAACATGATTTTGAACTTTCAACGCAGCTGCATTTGGTCTTGGGGTTCCTGAAATATAAGAATTACATTCGTCTGTGGTTTGACAATGTTCAATACCTGTTGCAAAACTATTGGAAAGTCAACCTGTTCTCCTTGATTCTCCATTCGCCATTCTGCAACATTTTGACGCCTTTAATATGTGAAACACGGTTACTTCCATGGGCTGGAGTAAATGTGTTGCGTTGGGCAACAGTTCTACCAACTCAATCTTATTTGTTACCGACTTATTGAAAAGGGAATATGCGAGGTGTGACCACCTAGGAACAAGCTTACAGGTCTTGGAATATTTCGTTTTGTTAGATCACCCATTTTCAACACTTTTGGGTAGTTTGTTCCAAGGGTTATAACGACTGTGCTACAAAGACTAATATTCAAATAATCTGCTGGGGTACCATCGCGTTTTTGATTTCTTAATTTTATTTGCAAAATCTTTGCACTTAGAAAGGACATACCACTTTGGGGTAGTTTGTGTTGTACAATCCTATTATTGCGATTGTTCAATCTTTTTGCTGAATTTTTACACTTTGAATAAAAATTGCTGCCCCCTGACAGTACTTTGGGGTACTTTGTTGCCAGGGTTATAAGAACTAGTTTACAATGACCATCATATAAAAAGTCTGCGGGGATACAATCTCATTATTGCGATTGGGTATAATATTTTTGCTGATTTTTTTCACTTAGAATAAAAATTGCCAGCCTCTGAAGGCACTTTGAGGTAATTTGTTGCCAGGGCTATAAGAACTGGCTTACAATGACCAACATATAAAAAAATCTGCGGGGGTACATCCGATTATTGCGATTGTTAAGTGTTTTTGCTGAATTTTTGGGGTAATAATATCAGGTTTCAAAGAACTGGCTTACAATGACCAACATATAAAAAATCTGCAAGGGTACAGTCTCATTATTAGGATTGTTTAATGTTTCTCTGATTCTTTGCAGTTAGAATAAAAATTGCCACCCCCTGACGACAATTTGTTGCAACGGTACAACCCGGGTTACAAGAACTCGCTATATTACCAATTTTTAAAGTGGGGGTACTAACTTGGGCTCCCTGTATATTATTGCAATTTTGGATTCTACGTTAATTTTTAGATAAACTTTCATTAAGGTTTCCTATTTTTAAAGTTAACCGTTTTTGAGATATTTAATTTTTTCCAAAAAAAAATTTAGAAAACACTTCCTAATTTAAAGAGATGTGTATGTTCCAATAATAAAGATAAAGAGATAAAATTTATAGGGGACACAACTGAAACTCTAAATGTCATAATTACTTAATTTCATACAGGGTGGTAGAAATGTAGTGCCGAATTTAATCAAGTTCAAACCATCATAACTTATTTATTTTTAATACAACACTCTGTATATTATTGCACAACTCGATGAATAATTTTGTTCTGTTTCGACTGGTATAATAGTTCTCTATACCTATCTTCTCTGGTTTTCAAAGTTTTTACTGTTATTCGTGCAGTCAACGGATTTCGCATAATTTCTTGCGAGGATGGCTGTGAAATTTTGGTGGAACTTCAAAACAAGCACCTAATCTGTTACCAGTTTATTGTTGTCAATTTAACACAATCATACAGTGAAGGCTTATTTATTGCTAAATAATGGAAAATAATGAATAACAGTAAATACCTTGAAAACCAGCGAAGATAGGTATAGGGAACCATTATACCATTCGAAACAGAACAAAATTATTCATCGAGTTGTGCAATAATATACAGGGTGTTCCATTAAAAATAAATAAGTTATAATGGTTTGAACTTGATTAAATTTGGCACTACATTTCTACCACCCTGTATGAAATTAAGTAATTATGAAATCATGGAAGGGAAGCTTAGAGTTTCAGTTGTGTCCCCTATAAATTTTATCTCTTTAACTTTATTATTGTAACATACACATCTCTTTAAATTAGGGAGTGTTTTTAAATTTTTTTGAAAAAATTAAATATCTCAAAAACGGTTAATTTTAAAAATAGGAAACCTTAATAAGAGTTAAAAATTAACGTAAATATCCAAAATTGCAATAATATACAGGGTGTTCCATTTAAAATAACGAATATGATGTCAACTTCCGGTACAACCGGAAGCGTTAGGTAGACGCCATTATTTTAGTTGAAAAGAACATGCCCGAAAACGCCTAAACCCAAATTTTCAAATTTTAAATCAAAGTAGTCTGTGAAATATGTCTAATGTCTCGTCACCGTGGGACACCCTGTACTTAACTAAAAGTTTCGAGTTTGAAAAAGTTCAATAATATTTTTCGTTTTTCGTATTTTTTGCGTTTATTTTAAAATATATTAAAAATCATGAAGTTCTTTTTATTGTCGGTTTTTGAACTTTAGTAAATGGCGCTTGACAACTGTATTTGATAATGATTTTTATTATTATAAATTTAACGATTTACTACACATAATTGCCCAATTTTGTTAGAAATAGTAATATTTAATGTTTATTAGTAGGCGATGATAAAAATTGACAACCAAATATTCAAATAAATTACTATTTTCTAAACACCATTAAGACTTCCTTATTGTTAAATTTAAAAACACGTTCTGGCATGTTTGGGGTTATTGTATCAACTGTTGCTATAAGTGATGCTAAACTGATCTTCATTTGCTTACACAAAATGACTCGACCTCTTCGGGATCTACTCGTCCTTGCCAAACTATAAACAAAAAATGGGAAATCTTATTCTGAAGTGTGTCTACTTAAGTTGAATTCATATGGTTTTTTGAAAAAAAAAGTAGTTCTGCAAAACTTAAAATGCATCAGGTATCAATTTTTTAAGCCGTATACAAGGTTTGTCAAAAAATATGAATTTTGTTCAAGAGAAAGTACCTTTATTTTTACAATACGGAAGAATGTTTTAATAAAAAGTTGTTTTGAACTAAAAATTAAACTTACTTAAAAATTGTAAAACTACCCTATGACCCATAAGTCCAGGTTCAAGATGATCCGTATATCGTTTTGACCTGTGTATCGTTTTGATCCTTTTGAAAGTATTTGCATTTGAATACGGCTCATAACGGCTTCAAATTTATAAATAACCTCCAAACATGTTCCGACTGACTTCGTAAATTTTTTGCAAATTTTTATCAACCGGAAATTCCCCTACGACAACGTAAGTGCATCTTTTTTGGTTTAAACTTTTAAGTAAAATTACGTCAATCACACCAACCGATTCAGAATTTTCTTCTCATTCTAGTTTACTTTTTACCTTTTTTTAATTTCTTCTTTATTTTTGCAACAGTTTGCAAATTGTGTAATTAGGAGTACTTAGGCGAGCATTTTTACATAAAGAAAATGCATCTTTTTAGTTTAAACTTTTATAGAAACTTATGTCGATGACATCAATCGATTCAGAATTTTCTCCTCTTTCTAGTTTACTTTTACATTTTTAATTTTTTTTTCATTTAGAAATTTTAATGTAAAAACTTTACAACTTTAATTGTACCTTTATTACATATTACAAAAATATTGTTATTGAAACATATATTGCTTTTGTTTAAACAGTAATTAATTGACAAATAATTATCAGGAAATAGTTGGATGTTATTAGTTTTTTTATTATTATTACTTTATTGCAAACGTTGCGCTAAAACAATTTGTGTTTCTTGCATAATTCTAATTGTTTACTTTTGCAACTCTCATACTAAGCTGAGCTTTTGATTTCCTATCCAACTTTGAATATCATCTCCAAAATCAGGGAACAACCAGAGTTATTAATTGTTGCACTTTTATTACGTGCATTTGCACAAAAAACTTTGTTTCATTGGGCATGTTTTGCGTGCAGATATTGACCTGGTTTTTGTACACGCGTTTGCATTTCTGGTTTAAAAATAAACAAAAATCTGCTGAATTGTATAATAATTGCATCACAGTTCACTTTATTAGTTCTTCTACATTTACAGGTTTTATTTAAACATTATACTTAGTTATTAAATGTATCCCACAACATCTCAAAAAAGCAACTTAAGTCCAAACCAATTTTTCAGATATAACTTTTTTCTTCTAAAGATTTTGATTAAATGACGCAAAAAAAGTTTGTCAACATTTTGCCTTAAACCAGTAAACTTTGAACCGTGTAGAAGTTAGCCACGAGGTTAGATACAACTTTCAGCCATAGATTTTAAATTTTTTCACTTCAAAAATCACTTTTTTTTGACCCCCATCGTATTCTATACACATTTTTCCATAAGAAGGCGCAAAATTGTGAAGGGAGTCCTCCTCATTTTAAAAAATAATGGACAATTTATATCACGAACGGACGTTTAAGCCTTGTCTATTTACAGTTTTTCTAATTTTTCACTTCAAGGATCACTTTTTCGAAAGTTTTTTTGTTACCCATCGTATTCTATACACATTTTTACATAAGGCAGCTCCCTTCATTTTAAAAAATAATTGATCATTTATATCGCGAAGCGACCTATAAACCTTAGTGTATTTGCAGTTCTTCTAATGTTTCACTTCAAGGATCACTTTTTAGAAATTTTTTTTGGTACCCATCATATCCTATACACATTTTTACATAAGAAAAAAAAATTAGAAGGCAACTCCCCTCATTTTAAAAAATAATTGATCATTTATATCGTGAAGCGACGTATAAACCTTAGTCTATTTACAATTCTTCTAATGTTTCACTTCAAGGATCCCTTTTTAGAAAATTTTTGATACCCATCGTATTCTATACACATTTTTAAATAAGAAAAAAAAATTAGAAGGCAGCTCCCTTCATTTTAAAAAATAATTGATCATTTATATCGCGAAGCGACCTATAAACCTTAGTCTATTTACAGTTCTTCTAATGTTTCACTTCAAGGATCAGTTTTTAGAAAATTTTTTTGATACCCATCGTATCCTATACACATTTTTACATAAGAAAAAAAAATTAGAAGGCAACTCCCCTCATTTTAAAAAATAATTGATCATTTATATCGTGAAGCGACGTATAAACCTTAGTCTATTTACAATTCTTCTAATGTTTCACTTTAAGGATCACTTTTAGAAAATTTTTTGATACCCATCGTATTCTATACACATTTTTTACATAAGAAAAAAAAATTAGAAGGCAGCTCCCCTCATTTTAAAAAATAATTGATCATTTATATCGCTAAGCGACCTATAAACCTTAGTGTATTTGCAGTTCTTCTAATGTTTCACTTCAAGGATCAGTTTTAGAAAATTTTTTGATACCCATCGTATCCTATACACATTTTTACATAAGAAAAAAAAATTAGAAGGCAACTCCCCTCATTTTAAAAAATAATTGATCATTTATATCGTGAAGCGACGTATAAACCTTAGTCTATTTACAATTCTTCTAATGTTTCACTTTAAGGATCACTTTTTAGAAAATTTTTTGATACCCATCGTATTCTATACACATTTTTACATAAGAAAAAAAATTAGAAGGCAGCTCCCTCATTTTAAAAAATAATTGATCATTTATATCGCGAAGCGACGTATAAACCTTAGTCTATTTACAATTCTTCTAATGTTTCACTTTAAGGATCACTTTTTAGAAAATTTTTTTGATACCCATCGTATTCTATACACATTTTTACATAAGAAAAAAAAATTAGAAGGCAGCTCCTCATTTTAAAAATAATTGATCATTTATATCATGAAGCGACCTATAAACCTTAGTCTATTTACAGTTCTTCTAATGTTTCACTTCAAGGATCAGTTTTTAGAAAATTTTTTGATACCCATCGTATCCTATACACATTTTACATAAGAAAAAAAATTAGAAGGCAACTCCCTCATTTTAAAAAATAATTGATCATTTATATCGTGAAGCGACGTATAAACCTTAGTCTATTTACAATTCTTCTAATGTTTCACTTTAAGGATCACTTTTAGAAAATTTTTTTGATACCCATCGTATTCTATACACATTTTTACATAAGAAAAAAAAAATTAGAAGGCAGCTCCCTCATTTTAAAAATAATTGATCATTTATATCGCTAAGCGACCTATAAACCTTAGTGTATTTGCAGTTCTTCTAATGTTTCACTTCAAGGATCACTTTTTAGAAATTTTTTTGGTACCCATCGTATCCTATACACATTTTTACATAAGAAAAAAATTAGAAGGCAACTCCCTCATTTTAAAAATAATTGATCATTTATATCGTGAAGCGACGTATAAACCTTAGTCTATTTACAATTCTTCTAATGTTTCACTTTAAGGATCACTTTTAGAAAATTTTTTGATACCCATCGTATTCTGTACACATTTTTACATAAGAAAAAAAAAAATTAGAAGGCAGCTCCTCATTTTAAAAATAATTGATCATTTATATCGCGAAGCGACCTATAAACCTTAGTGTATTTGCAGTTCTTCTAATGTTTCACTTCAAGGATCACTTTTTAGAAATTTTTTTTGGTACCCATCGTATCCTATACACATTTTTACATAAGAAAAAAAAATTAGAAGGCAACTCCCCTCATTTTAAAAAATAATTGATCATTTATATCGTGAAGCGACGTATAAACCTTAGTCTATTTACAATTCTTCTAATGTTTCACTTCAAGGATCACTTTTTAGAAAATTTTTTGATACCCATCGTATTCTATACACATTTTTACATAAGAAAAAAAAATTAGAAGGCAGTTCCCTCATTTTAAAAAATAATTGATCATTTATATCGCGAAGCGACGTATAAACCTTAGTCTATTTACAATTCTTCTAATGTTTCACTTCAAGGATCACTTTTTAGAAAATTTTTTTGATACCCATCGTATTCTATACACATTTTTACATAAGAAAAAAAAATTTAGAAGGCAGCCTCCCTCATTTAAAAAAATAATTGATAATTTATATCGCGAAGCGACCTTTAAACCTTAGTCTATTTACAGTTCTTCTAATGTTTCACTTCAAGGATCACTTTTTAGAAATTTTTTTTGATACCCATCGTATCCTATACACATTTTTACATAAGAAAAAAAAATTAGAAGGCAGCTCCCCTCATTTTAAAAAATAATTGATCATTTATATCGCGAAACGACGTATAAACCTTAGTGTATTTACAGTTCTTATAATGTTTCACTTCAAGGATCACTTTTTCGAAAATTTTTTGTTACCCATCGTATTCTATATACATTTTTACATAAGAAAAAAAATTAGAAGGTAGCCTTCCTCATTTTAAAAATAATTGATCATTTATATCGCGAAACGACGTATAAACCTTAGTGTATTTACAGTTCTTATAATGTTTCACTTCAAGGATCAGTTTTTAGAAAAATTTTTTGATACCCATCGTATTCTATACACATTTTTACATAAGAAAAAAAAATTTAGAAGGCAGCCCCCCTCATTTAAAAAATAATTGATAATTTATATCGCGAAGCGACCTTTAAACCTTAGTCTATTTACAGTTCTTCTAATGTTTCACTTCAAGGATCAGTTTTTAGAAATTTTTTTTTGACACCCATCGTATTTTATACACATTTGTGCATATGAAAAAGCAAAGTTTAGAAGGGAGGAGTCCCCTTCATTTTAAAATTATAATTTAGCATTTATATTGCGAAGTGACGTTTTTCTAATTGTTCACTTCACTTTTTAGGAAATTTTTTTTACCTCCATCGTATTCTATTTTTGCAAAATTTAGATAGCCGGCCCCCCTCATATAAAATATAAACATCTTTATTGCAAAGTGGCGTATTTTTTTATCCTCATCGTATCCTATACACATTTTTGCATAAGAAAAACATAAATTTAAAATGGGGTTCCTTTCAATTACAAAAATAAGTTATTATTTATATTACGAAGCGACGTATTTATAGTTTTTCTACATTTTCAGTTCAAGGATTACTTTTTAGGAAATGTTTTTGACCACCATCGTATTCTGTACACATTTTTGCATAAGAAGAAGCAAAATTTAGAAGGAAATACTCATTTAAAAAAAAGTTGGTTTCCTTGGGGGGCTTAGAAATTCGCAATTTCTCTTACTACCAAATAACGTTTATAAAAACTATTGTCCATATTTAATTTTTTTCACTTTGATTAAATGACGAAAAGTCTATTGTTTGTCAACATTTTGCTTTAAACCAACAAACTTTGAGTCTTTCAAGAAAAATGTTTCCGAATCATTTGGATTTGAAAATCAAGTGCAGCAACATAACGCCGCAAATGTGTTGCCAACATAACATAATTAAATTATAATGAGAAAAAGAAAATTTACAAATGTGTTATTTAATTATTAAATTCTAATTAACGTCTTGTTTTAATTAAAACTTTAATAGGATTCTGATAAATTTGTTTATTTACTTTGTTTTTACTTCACATCTTATAAATAAAACCGAAAATTTTAACAAATTTTTTTTTGACAAATTCTTTATAATGACAAAAAAAATTGTCCGATGGCCTCTCGTCTGTCCGTCCGTATCAGGAAAACGGCCAGACGGATATTTATAAAACTTTGCATATTGATCTTATTAATAATAGTGCACATCTAATTAGATTTTGAGCATAATTTATCAAGCCAAAGTGGCCGGGAATCTAGATAGATTTTCAAAATTTTTGAATATTTTAAAAATATTTATTTTACACATGTTTTCTTTAAATAAAAGTTGTTTATAATTCATTTGTACACACCTTTTGTTTAAACTATTTTTGATCCGATGTGTAATTACTGAGATACGACTATCACGTGACAGTAATTGTTTTAACAATACCTCTGCCACGATTAATTATACAAAAAATTATGGAAGAAAAGTTGTTGGCAATTTTAATGCCTATAACTTTTGTTTAAACTATTTTTTCTAAAACGCAGTTTCTTTTTCATTTTTAACTCGTCTTAAAAGGTATAGGTACCTCGTTTTGCTCCGAAGAAAGGAACGGTTGTAATTATTAAGTTGCGAGTTGCGAACATGTTAGACGTTTATTTTATCACCGCACACTTTCGTTACTTTGTTACACGTTCGTTAGTATCAGAACGATGTGGAGTTCTGCGCAAAACGCTTGTTTATTATTATTTTAAATAGGGATATGAAACATTCACCTCATAAAAAAGAAGGATGTAGTTTATACATAATTAAATTAATGTACAAAAAGTGTAATAAGCTCGGTAATAAGTAATTGAAACTACAAGGAAGGATAAAATTTTTTTTTCAAGATTTGTTATTAATTCTTACATTTACATTTGTTCTTAAAATTAAAAAAAAAATGCAATTTAAACAAAATCATTTATTTTTGTGTACCAGGATTCGAACTCGAGACGTTAGGTTCGTGTGTTTGAACTTCACGAGCTGCACCACTACAATTAATGTTTGTTCTTTTTTCAGATTTTTTGTTTGATGTTTGTGTGATTATTATCTAATTCATAATTTTAATTCACATTGATTCATTCTCTGATTATCGTAATTACTTTACCAAGGACGTGTTTATTTAGTTTATTTTGGTGTCTACTTTTTGTTTGATGCTAATATTATCGTTTGCTTTTGATACATACAATTGGTCCGAATTTGTTTTCTTTAATTAAATTATATAGAGTTTGGTATAATAATAGTTCTTCGGTTTATTCCTTGATTTGGATCTAATGAAAACATTGACATATGTATATCTTATCTTTTATTAAACTTTTCCATATCTTTAGAGTTCATTCAAGTTTGTCCATTTAATCTTGATTATTTTTTGCGTCATACAAAAATTTGAAATTTTGTGTATTAACAAAGCTCTTTGCGAAACCTGACTTTGATCTGATAAAGGCAGATTATAAACGAGAAACAATAGAACGACCCTGAATCTTATATAACGCTGATAATATGAAATGGTAATTTTTGGTCTAATGATTACTTATTCCGTACCCAAATTTTACTTTTTTACTTGTTTTTTCTTCTTGTATTAGTTTTCCCTTTTTTCGGTTACACGATGAATCAGATTGTGTAGGTACGGAGTTTCGTGCCGAGTTTGACCCAGTTGTGTGCATGTAACCTTTTTAACTGATTTAAAGTTACATTCGTTGATGAATGCGATAGTGAAACATTGACATTCGATCTGTTTGTTTGCAGAATGATAGTGTTTTAGATAACGAATTCGTCCGAACCTAACATGTGCTTAAGTTTTTTTTAATTTTACTTGATGTTTTGAACGAGAGCTAAAAAAGCTAGATCATGATACCTTATTAAGTTACACAAGTTGTTGATAAATAAGTAGGTTATTGGTTTTGCACGATATATGCTTGTTGACACATAAAGAAGTTGCGGAAGATTGTGACACCGTCTCTCTTTAATCTTGTTATTTTTTAGAACTTTGACACAATCGTTCTATTAAACAACGCAACAAAGTTTTGCCTCTACCATTGTCTGAGGTATTTGTCATCCTATTTTCATTGTTCCCGTGATATGTATCTTATCATCCACCTGTTGATAGCAATATTCCATCACAAACTCTACGAACAAATTGGGACTGTTGACGTGAATAAAAAACTAGAACATATTTCCTGAAAAAAATACTTCAGGGTCAAAATCTAGTTTATTTGTTTGGAGTTGCGAGGGAATTCAGGGTTTTGTCAATGGTGTATTGTATATCGTAGGTAAAGAACGCCGTATAGAAAAAGTTTTTACACCTTAATCTATCCCGCTTCACCCCCAATTTTTAATTCTGGAAAAATGCTGATAAATTTGTTTCTATTTCTTGGTTAAGAGACGTTTACGGCATTTGTTTGCCCAGGGAAAACTTTTGTTTGTCGACCCTCCACAAATTTTTTATGCGAAAAAAACAGTTTTTGATGAAAAAACCAAAAATGAAAAAATCAACTTTTTTCACGCTACATCGTGGATCAATATTTGCCAGGAAAATTTTTTCTAAAAAAAAATTTTTGCGAAAACAAATAAAAAAATAAACTTTTATGGTCAACCGGCCGATTTCATGCTATTTATGATACAGTTTTTCAGCCATAATGTGCCTCTTTATGGACTAGTATTTTTTTGTTACTTTATGGACGACTGTCAATGCCAAACGTTAATATCAGAATAAATGTGTGGATTTTAAGAGTAAAAATTGTCAATTTATTATAAACACAAGCAAAGACGACTAGATATACGTTGGTATGACAAATCCTTTCTTCAGTCCATATTTGCAACTCGTCAATAAGTTCGATTTATCGTCTCGCCACATTTATGACCTTGCTCCTTCGTCGCTCGTCCATAATTCTGTGGCTCGTTCATAAAAATGTAGATTATGGACCATTCAAATCCATTAATTTTGTCATGGAATAGACAAATCACAGTTGAATTCATCGGAAATTTCCACTAAAAATTTCCACCAAAAAATTCCAAAACCATATTTTTTGATTATAATTGATTTTTAAACTTTGTTCGTGGAATTTTCATACCGAATACATCTCGATGGAGGGTGGCCAAACGAAAATTTTTCTTGGACAAAAATGGGCACATGATATAGTGTAAAAACAGTTATTTTTTTATTTTTGCCTTTTTCTCCAAAATATGTTTTACATACAAAATTTTTGGAGGATAGGCAAACAAAACTTTTCCCTGGGAAAACATGGGCAAACGTATATCGTATTTTTTCCAAAAAGTTCACATGTAGAGGTGCTTCACAGACCTGTTTCATCGGGTATAAGAAGACGCTATTCGGCCGAAAATGGGGATGAAACCGTGTTATTCTATAAACTGACTCCAAATAAAACATTGAAATTTCGGGGAAAAATACAGTGGTGGGAAGCTAACAAAGGAAAGGCTGATCATAGAAAAACTATGCAAATTGGCGGATCCTTTGCTAGTGGTAGGAAATGAAAGGCACCAACGTGTTCGGAAAATATGATGATCTCTAATATATTTGAGTCTGAAATTAAGAATTGGAACAAGGAATTAACAAGAAAAAATAGAAGAATTTTATTTTATGGTAGACAATCGCACAGCACTTACAGCAATAAAAAATGTTCTTACCACCTAATGTTACGGCTATCATGCAACCTATGGACCAGGGCATAATAAAGTCTTTGTAGATGCACAATAAAAAATTACTGATATTTCTCCTAATTGCCGATATGGAACAAAATCAAAATTCCAAAATAACATTACTAGACGCTATAAATATGATAGATTATGCATGGAAAAGTGTAACTTGTCAAACGATCAAGAACTGGTTTACGTGCAGGATTTTACCACCAAGAAGAATTTGAACCCGAAGATGAACTGCCACTTTTAATATATCAGGATGACGATGAGGGTGAAAGTGTACCTCTTGCAGCATAGGCGCAGGAGCAGAATATCGTTGAATTTGAGAACCTCGAAAATTACGAATTCGCCACCAACTTATTTCAGACAGATGAAGCTTTGTTGTTCTCTATTATGGAAGATGAAGAGTCTGTTAAGATACCGGCGTAGATGTGGTGGAAGAGGTTGATGATGATTCAGAAATCGAAAAACTCATAATCATTGAATCATTGAAAACTAACGAGCGGTTTATGTTTGTATGCTGTGAATGTAGCTGTATTGGTTGATTCTGATGTTAAAAATTGGTACTTTACTCTTGAGTTGAATAGTGATCAGGGGCGGCTTTTCAGATAAGGGCACGAGGTACAAAATCGGGTAATAAATAATTTAAATGCACAAATTAGTATGCTGTGAATGTAGCAGTATTGATTGATTCTGCTGGTAAAAATTGGTACTTTATTCTTGAGTTGAATGGTTATCAGGGGCGGTTTTTCAGATAATGGCACGAAGTACTAAATCGGGTAATAAACAATTTAAAAGCACACATTAGAATGCTGTGAATGTAGTTGTATTGATTGATTTCGCTGGTAAAAATTGATACTTTACTCTTGAGTTGAATAGTGATCAGGGGCGGTTTTTCAGATAAGGGCACTAGGTACAAAATCGGGTAATAAATAATTTAAAAGCACAAATTAGAATGCTGTGAATGTAGCAGTATTGATTGCTGATAAAAATTGGTACTTTACTCTTGAGTTGAATAGTGATCAGGGGCGGTTTTTCAGATAAGGGCACGAGGTACAAAATCGGCTAATAAATAATTTAATGCACAAATTAGTGTGCTGTGAATGTAGCAGTATTGATTGATTCTGCTGGTAAAAATTGGTACTTTATTCTTGAGTTGAATGGTGATCAGGGACGGTTTTTCAGATAATGGCACGAAGTACTAAATCGGGTAATAAACAATTTAAAAGCACACATTAGAATGCTGTGAATGTAGCTGTATTGATTGATTCCGCTGGTAAAAATTGATACTTTATTCTTGAGTTGAATGGTGATCAAGGGCGGTTTTTCAGATAATGGCACAAGGTACAAAATCGGGTAATAAATAATTTAAATGCACAAATTAGTATGCTGTGAATGTAGCGGTAGTGATTGATTCTGCTGGTAAAAATTGGTACTTTATTCTTGAGTTGAATGGTGATCAGGGACGGTTTTTCAGATAATGGCACGAAGTACAAAATCGGGTAATAAACAATTTAAAAGCACACATTAGAATGCTGTGAATGTAGCTGTATTGATTGATTCCGCTGGTAAAAATTGGTACTTTACTCACTCTTGAGTTGAATAGTGATCAGGGGCGGATTTTCAGATAATGGCACGAAGTACAAAATCGGGTAATAAACAATTTAAAAGCACACATTAGAATGCTGTGAGTGTAGCTGTATTGATTGATTCCGCTGGTAAAAATTGATACTTTACTCTTGAGTTGAATAGTGATCAGGGGCGGTTTTTCAGATAAGGGCACAAGGTACAAAATCGGGTAATAAATAATTTAAAAGCACAAATTAGTATGCTGTGAATGTAGCAGTATTTATTGCTAATAAAAATTGGTACTTTACTCTTGAGTTGAATAGTGATCAGGGGCGGTTTTTCAGATAAGGGCACGAGGTACAAAATCGGCTAATAAATAATTTAATGCACAAATTAGTATGCTGTAATGTAGCAGTATTGATTGATTCTGCTGGTAAAAATTGGTACTTTATTCTTGAGTTGAATGGTGATCAGGGGCGGTTTTTCAGATAATGGCACGAAGTACAAAATCGGGTAATAAACAATTTAAAAGCACACATTAGAATGCTGTGAATGTAGCTGTATTGATTGATTCCGCTGGTAAAAATTGGTACTTTACTCTTGAGTTGAATAGTGATCAGGGGCGGTTTTTCAGATAAGGCACGAGGTACAAAATCGGCTAATAAATAATTTAATGCACAAATTAGTGTGCTGTGAATGTAGCAGTATTGATTGATTCTGCTGGTAAAAATTGGTACTTTATTCTTGAGTTGAATGGTGATCAGGGACGGTTTTTTCAGATAATGGCACGAAGTACAAAATCGGGTAATAAACAATTTAAAAGCACACATTAGAATGCTGTGAATGTAGCTGTATTGATTGATTCCGCTGGTAAAAATTGGTACTTTACTCACTCTTGAGTTGAATAGTGATCAGGGGCGGATTTTCAGATAATGGCACGAAGTACAAAATCGGGTAATAAACAATTTAAAAGCACATTAGAATGCTGTGAGTGTAGCTGTATTGATTGATTCCGCTGGTAAAATTGATACTTTACTCTTGAGTTGAATAGTGATCAGGGGCGGTTTTTCAGATAAGGGCACAAGGTACAAAATCGGGTAATAAATAATTTAAAAGCACAAATTAGTATGCTGTGAATGTAGCAGTATTTATTGCTAATAAAAATTGGTACTTTACTCTTGAGTTGAATAGTGATCAGGGGGCGGTTTTCAGATAAGGGCACGAGGTACAAAATCGGCTAATAAATAATTTAATGTACAAATTAGTATGCTGTGAATGTAGCAGTATTGATTGATTCTGCTGGTAAAAATTGGTACTTTATTCTTGAGTTGAATGGTGATCAGGGGCGGTTTTTCAGATAATGGCACGAAGTACAAAATCGGGTAATAAACAATTTAAAAGCACACATTAGAATGCTGTGAATGTAGCTGTATTGATTGATTCCGCTGGTAAAAATTAGTACTGTACTCTTGAGTTGAATGGTGATCAGGGCGGTTTTCAGATAATGGCACGAAGTATAAAATCGGGTAATAAACAATTTAAAAGCATAAATTAGTATGCTGTGTTTAGTAGTATTGATTGATTCTTCTGGTAAAATGAGTATTTTGCTTTATTGTTGAATAGTAGTGAGGGGTAGTTTTTTTGATTGCACAAATTATGTTCATTCTGTATCTGTACTTGTAAATTTTCCCTTTTTTTTGTCTTCTGAATTCATAAGAAGCTAGCACCATCCCGTTTTTTTCAAAATGATACAAAATTTTTTCAGGGGCAAAAATTAGCACAAAATAAGCACTAAATAGTGTAATAGGTGAGTTTGGATTCTGCCAATTTAGTCCTGCCTACTTCAAAGAGATCGAATCGTTGCATCTCCTAAAAATAAATGCGATTTTGTGGCTCATTTGTTACCCGAGCGAAAACATTTTTCGCTAGTCTGACCAACAGAAATTCTTTGATTAAGCTAATGCGATTGATTAGAATCATGTGTTGTGAGATGCGTCAATATTATAAGGACGACTTTCCTTGATATAAAGTGAATTGCGAATAATAAGGAATACGCAGTTAGTTACGCTTGCGAATTTACACCTTTTTTTTTCAACTTAAAGGTCATTGTAGGATATCGTTTTTTTTTTGTAATTGTAAAATCTTATCGTGTTGTTATCATTAATTTATTAAAATGAAGTCATGCACATCGTGGAACTCTTAATAAGCACGTTGCTGACGTTAATATTGATATTTTTGAGAAGTTTATTAACCTTCCGTTACTTTTTTTCCTGACATTGTTTTTCAAACAATGTTTTGGGTATCATTGCGCGATGTATTTATAAAACAACATCTGATTAAGACGTCTATATATACATATTAAGAGGACAACCTACTGCTCGTGGCTAGAATTTGCTGTTTACGAGATGCTTTTCAAAGACCTTGGACTTAGTATATTGACAAGGACGAATTGCCTAACGTATTTACACGTATACATCTAAACCTCTTTCTGTAATTATCTATTCAGATAATACTAATCGTATTCTTCCATTATTTTTAAAGTAGTCATTAGGGAACAATTTCGATTATGACAAATGGACAAAGAAGTTAATCTTGACGAGCCATTTTCGAAATCAACAAATTCCCCGTTTCTAAAATAATTTTCAACAATAGCTTGTGCCAAATGCAAGTTAAGCTGACTCGTAGTTTCGTTCAATTTTCCCTTGAATTTTTTTTATAGTTTCATGAACCAGTAGATTATCGACCCGAGTTTCTGAAAATTAAAAAAAGTGTGTCGCTTTATTTTTTCGAACTTTTGACTTTGGATTCGGATAAAGGGCGCCTCGATAAGAACAAAAATTTACTGAAATCGGTCATTGAAAAGTTAATCAAAAAATACGTCTCAAAGTTTTTTCGATGATATACTAGAATTTTGTATTGTTATTGTTATTGTTGTTGTGGAATACTAGTGTTTCATTGTTCCATATCTGAAAGTTTCTAAAGTACTGTATTTCAATAATAGTTTTGGCGTATTAAGCAAAAAAATTAGCTAATGTGTTTAGGGGTGCCAATTTCACAAAACTTCAGCGATATCATAAATATTTTAGAATCCTTAAGATGCTACCTGGTACCTACTATAAAAAAATCCCAGAAATTAAAAAAAAAAAAAATTTCAACGCCTGTGTATTTTTGGAACTATGAATATTTTGTTTATAAAATGATTGAAATAGTAGTTTTTGCATTAAAAATTTTTACTGTTTATAGCTTAGTTCTATCTACCTGAACCGTCTCATATAAACTCACGTCTGTGAAGTTTTAATTTTTTAAACTCTTAAATAATTAATAGAGTTTTGAATGCCCCCTACATAGTTCTCTATTGATTTGAGAAATATTTCTGTCGTTTAAAACATTCAAAATAATACTTGAAGTTACAGGGGTGGCAACTTGACATTTCGTGAAACTTGAAAGTGGTATAACTTATTTGCTATCAATTTAATTAGCGATATATTTGTTAATGATTATTGATAGAATTCTTTGGGGGCTATGAGAACTAAACACCGCTGGTTACCAAGAAAAAATGTTCACCTCCCTAAAACATCGGTCAAACATTCGTGAGACGAACTTAATTTTTTTCATATGATTATTCTGTTGCCAGTTATGGTAGCCCTCCGAATAGTTCTATCCAAAATAATCACTTGGAACAGGAAAGCTCACGCTGCTGAACAACAATTTTTCCAACAACAACATTATGCGGGGAGGTTTCAGAATTGTCTACAAAATTGTAAATTATTGAGAAAAATTTGTATCTTACCGAATTTACATATTTTTCAATGTTTGAGAGCGAGAACTTTTTTGCTTTACCCCGTACTGTTACAAGTGGTAATAATTTTTAATAGAACTATGCGGGGGCTATCAGCATTGTCAACAAAATAATCAATTATTGAGAAAAAATTGGGTTTTATCGAATTTAACAAATTTTTCAATGTTTGAGAGCGAGGACTTTTTGCTTTACGTCGTACTGTTACAAGTGGTAATAATTTTTAATAGAATTATGCGGGGGGTTTTTAGAATTGTTTACAAAATTATCAATTATTGAGAAAAATTTGTAGCTTATCGAATTTACATATTTTTCAATGTTTGAGAGCGAGGACTTTTTTGCTTTACGTCGTACTGTTACGAGTGGTAATAATTTTTAATAGAATTATGCGGGGGGCTTTTAGAATTGTTTACAAAATTATCAATTATTGAGAAAAAATTTGTAGCTTATCGAATTTACATATTTTTCAATGTTTGAGAGCGAGGACTTTTTTGCTTTACGTCGTACTGTTACAAGTGGTAATAATTTTTAATAAAACTATGCGGGCTATCAGCATTGTCAACAAAATAATCAATTATTGAGAAAAAATTTGGGTTTTATCGAATTTAACAAATTTTTCAATGTTTGAGAGCGAGGACTTTTTTGCTTTACGTCGTACTGTTACAAGTGGTAATAATTTTTAATAGAATTATGCGGGAGGTTTTTAGAATTGTTTACAAAATTATCAATTATTGAGAAAAATTTGTAGCTTATCGAATTTACATATTTTGTAATGTTTGAGAGCGAGGACTTTTTGCTTTACGTCGTACTGTTACAAGTGGTAATAATTTTTAATAGAACTATGCGGGGGCTATCAGCATTGTCAACAAAATAATCAATTATTGAGAAAAAATTTGGGTTTTATCGAATTTAACAAATTTTTCAATGTTTGAGAGCGAGGACTTTTTTTGCTTTACGTCGTACTGTTACAAGTGGTAATAATTTTAATAGAATTATGCGGGGTTTTTAGAATTGTTTACAAAATTATCAATTATTGAGAAAAATTTGTAGCTTATCGAATTTACATATTTTTCAATGTTTGAGAGCGAGGACTTTTTGCTTTACGTCGTACTGTTACGAGTGGTAATAATTTTTAATAGAATTATGCGGGGGGTTTTTAGAATTGTTTACAAAATTATCAATTATTGAGAAAAAATTTGTAGCTTATCGAATTTACATATTTTTCAATGTTTGAGAGCGAGGACTTTTTTGCTTTACGTCGTACTGTTACAAGTGGTAATAATTTTTAATAAAACTATGCGGGGGGCTATCAGCATTGTCAACAAAATAATCAATTATTGAGAAAAAATTTAGGTTTTATCGAATTTAACAAATTTTTCAATGTTTGAGAGCGAGGACTTTTTTGCTTTACTTCGTACTGTTACAAGTGGTAATAATTTTTAATAGAATTATGCGGGAGGTTTTTAGAATTGTTTACAAAATTATCAATTATTGAGAAAAAATTTGTAGCTTATCGAATTTACATATTTTGTAATGTTTGAGAGCGAGGACTTTTTTGCTTTACGTCGTACTGTTACAAGTGGTAATAATTTTTAATAGAACTATGCGGGGGGCTATCAGCATTGTCAACAAAATAATCAATTATTGAGAAAAATTTGGGTTTATCGAATTTAACAAATTTTCAATGTTTGAGAGCGAGGACTTTTTTGCTTTACGTCGTACTGTTACAAGTGGTAATAATTTTAATAGAACTATGCGGGGGCTATCAGCAATTGTCAACAAAATAATCAATTATTGAGAAAAAATTTGGGTTTTATCGAATTTAACAAATTTTTCAATGTTTGAGAGCAAGGACTTTTTGCTTTACGTCGTACTGTTACAAGTGGTAATAATTTTTAATAGAACTTATGCGGGGGTTTTAGAATTGTTTACAAAATTATCAATTATTGAGAAAAAATTTGTAGCTTATCAGAATTTACATATTTTTCAATGTTTGAGAGCGAGGACTTTTTGCTTTACGTCGTACTGTTACAGTGGTAATAATTTTTAATAGAATTTTGGGGGGGCTTTTAGAATTGTTTACAAAATTATCAATTATTGAAGAAAAATTTGTAGCTTATCGAATTTACATATTTTTCAATGTTTGAGAGCGAGGACTTTTTTGCTTTACGTCGTACTGTTACAAGTGGTAATAATTTTAATAAAACTATGCGGGGGCTATCAGCATTGTCAACAAAATAATCAATTATTGAGAAAAAATTTAGGTTTTATCGAATTTAACAAATTTTTCAATGTTTGAGAGCGAGGACTTTTTGCTTTACGTCGTACTGTTACAAGTGGTAATAATTTTTAATAGAACTATGCGGGGGGCTATCAGCAATATCAACAAAATAATCAATTATTGAGAAAAATTTGGGTTTTATCGAATTTAACAAATTTTTCAATGTTTGAGGAGTGAGGCCTCTTTTGCTTTGCGTCTATGTCACAAGTGGTAATAATTTTTAATAGAATTATGCGGGGGGTTTTTAGAATTGTTTACAAAATTATCAATTATTGAGAAAAATTTTGTAGCTTATCGAATTTACATATTTTTCAATGTTTGAGAGCGAGGCCTTTTTTGCTTTACGTCGTGCTGTTACAAGTGGTAATAATTTTTAATAGAACTATGCGGGGGGCTATCAGCATTATCAACAAAATAATCAATTATTGAGAAAAAATTTGGGTCTTATCGAATTTAACAAATTTTTCAATGTTTGAGCATCGATAACTTTTTGCTTTGCGTCGTACTGTTACAAATGGTAATAATTTTAATAGAACTATGCGGGGGCTATCAGCATTGTCAACAAAATAATCAATTATTGAGAAAAATTTGGGTTTTATGGAAGTTAACAAATTTAACAAATGTTTGAGGAGTGAGGCCTTTTGCTTTGCGCTGTATGTCATAAGTGGTAATAATTTTTAATAGAATTATGCGGGGGCTTTTAGCATTGTCTACAAAATTATCAATTATTGAGAAAAAATTTGGCTCTTATCGAATTTAACAAAATTTTCAATGTTTGAGCACCCTTTTTCGCTTTGCGTTGAACTGTTAATAGAACTATACGGGAGGTATCAGAATTGTTAACAAAATAATGAATTATTGAGAAAAAATTTGTATCTTATCGAATTTACATATTTTTCAATGTTTGAGAGCGAGGACTTTTTTGCTTTGTGACGAATTGTTACAAGTGGTAATACTTTTTAATAGAACTATGCGGGGGGCTATCAGCATTGTCAAGAAAATAATCAATTATTGAGACACAATTTATATATTATTAATTAAATTAAATTTTTCAATGTTTGAGGACTTTTTTGCTTTGCGTCGTACTGTTACAAGTGGTAATAATTTAATAGAATTTCATAACTTTTGACAGAATATTTGCGGCACTTTAGGACTCACCTCAATGAACTCAGGAGCTTCTCCCGTTTCGAAACATATACTTGGTGTATTATGACGTGATTCCATTAGAAGTTTACAGGGAAGTAGTCCGAATTCAATTCTGAAAATAATTGTAGCTAGGTTTGGATATAAGCTTTATCTGAAAACAATATTGGTTTCTTGTTAGCGCTTTCGGTTGTACCGAAGTAACCATCAACTTTGTTTTTTCAAATAGAACACAGAAAAAAATGAATGACATAGAGCTTGTGTGGAAACCTAGTTATGAGAATATTCGGAATTGAATTCGAATACTTCTTCATAAACTTCTGATGATATACCCTGTATACTACCACTAAATATATTAGTGAACTTGACATCTCTTTGGCTAAATATTTACAATTTACATCTCAAAGATGGCCAAGCAGTGGAATAGTTTTGATGGCTTCCACAACTTCTACCAAATACTTTTCAGTTGATCTTCAACTAGTAGACAATTTATGTGCTGATATCATTCTTAGAGACAATTTGTTGAAGAACCACTGTGTACCGATCAGTTTTAGAGGTTTGAATGCTTCTCCAAGCATCTCCTTTTGTGAGCCCAAGCGCTTGTTGTGTAAAAAGGATGGTATTTTGTAAATAAACTTATCCATTGCCAAGAATTGAAGATACTGATCAAAAGATCGCCCACTTTAAGGTTTTTTAGTGTTCTCAATCTTCAGTCTGCCTTTGATCAACTGCTTGGGGTCAGCTCTTATTAGTAGCGTTTACCTCGGCGTTTACCATAACCAATGAAGTTACTAGAATAAATTAGAATGATCGCGGTGTTCTAGAACTCCGTATCCTGAAATTTCGATTAAAATGTTACCATACAAATACAAAAGCGTCATCATGTATTTATGCGCGCCAGTTTGAAGTTATAATTTAATGCAAGTGGATATAAACTGTAACGTGTAATGTAATTATGTTTATCTGAATTATAAGAACTGTACGTATTAAATAAATAATACCGTTGAAGAGTGTAATTCGATCCTGGCTGTGCTTATTCTTATTTAGGGATTGTGAATGCGGAACAAAAACAACGATGAGATTCGTTACAATACAGATTATGCTACTATCGGGGTTGGAGCCCATGATTTGAATTTAAATAAATTTTATCTGCTGCAAAGAAATGTAATCTGAACTGTTAAGTTATGACATTCTGTTGTTTTTTCATGGATACAATCAATCTCTTAGGTTACACCATAGATAGATAGGTAATTTCAAACCCCGATTCAGATAGGCTCAAGCCTCTTTCACAAAGGACTTTTTCACTATACGTAGACGCTCTTCATTTCAACAACTTAAGAAAAAAATGGAACAACCATCATTGGCTTCTATTAACTCTGATTATCTATTTATGGTGGAACTGATGCCTCAACTAGCAGTCAGGAAATTGACTTCAGCATTATTTTAAAAATATGTATGGCAACATCGAGAAAGAGGCATACGCCATTTTCGAGTCATTACGAAAATGGAGACACTTATCCTGAACAATCAGCAATGGCTTCCACCAACTCTGATTATTTGTTTATGGCGGAACTCAGATGGATGTCAGGAAATAGACTTCTAGCATTTTTTCCCATGATTTATGGCAACGTCGAGTAGGGGCATACACCATTTTCGTATCATTACGAAAATGAGACTTGTCCTGAATAACTATTAATGGTTCCCATTAACTCTGATTATCTATTTATGGTGGAACTGATGCCTCAGGCAGCAAAAATTAATATCGACTTTCTCCGGGACCTTCCTAGAGAAGGAGTTTTAAACGCTTTGGAATATTTATATTCTCTTTTCTTTCTTCTTGAAGTGGTTAAACAATATAATTGTTGAGCTTAAAAGTTTAAGCAAATTTAAGCTGTTTTTCATGTGTTATTCTCAAATTTTTGAGATTCTCGAGTGACTTATTCTCGACCAATCAGGTTACTATCATGTTCATAATAATATGATACCAACCTAAATAATTATGAAAACAAAATAACTGTTGCTTTTAATGTATATTCAGTTTGTAAAAAGCCTGCCAGTAGTTCAATAACGTCGCTTGAAGAAATAAAAGTTGTTTCGAAAATTCTTCTTGGACAGGATGCAAGAGTCATTTCATAAATAAAGTTCAGAATTTTTTATTTAAATTGGTCCGAACATCTAGAAAACTTTGATTTAATTTGTCATCATTCTTGATCTGACCTACAACACGAGTAACAGATACAGAAAATTATTCTAGATAAACACGCTATGCTAGCAAGCTTTGTAGTGAGAATGAACGGATTAATGACCATTGACCATAAATAAAAGTCATCCTCTGTTTTGTTTCCGATTGATCCAACTCAAGAACTTTTCAGACGGGTTCTTTGTCCGAAAAAATTCTAATCTCAGATGAAAGTTCATAAACCCTTTGGTCCGCAGTGTTACCAACTTTTACATTATTTATGAAATGGCCCTCGTACAATCGCAACAAAAGTATGTGTTTGCCACGGTCTTTTTCTTTTCACTCCATTCTTTTAGATTTAGAGTAAAATTGTTTTTAAGGGAATAATTTAAATACAAAATGTTTTTCTTAGATAATTTCATCAACTATGGTTTCTTTCTATGTATGTGAGACTTTGATGTATGTTTTGCATTTCTTTTAACGATTTACGATATTTAACGAGTACAAGTGACATCTTTATTAATGTTATGTAATTACTCGACATCTCCGGTTTTGATATAAGAATCCAAATAAATACATCAGCAAGTTGAGCTTATACAGGCATGACACAAATTGGAGGTGGCTATGACTCGCCGGATCCAGTTTCAATCCAAAGTATGCATGATACTTCCGGAAGTCGTTCACCCCCAACGTAACTGCAGAGCTTTGGGTAAACGTACTCAAGTAAGCTTACTAGCTGGTTCCATTGAAGAATGCGCGGTTAACTGTTCCTTTTATTTTTGAACGAGTACCGTAGCGCGTTTTAAAAGCGCCGCTGTTGTCCTACTTAGGTTTTGTCAACAAGTGTTTTACGACAACAATAAATATGCGATCAAAGTCATTTCTGGAAGGGTACAACGCTTTGGCATTACCTAAAAAAAATCTCAAGTACAGGTAACCATGTCAATGTTAGGTTAATAGGCGAGGCCGGTCATCACATGACCAAGTACAACACTTAGGTGATTTAACAATTCAAAATAATAAGAACAGTAGAATAATAAGTCTAATAGACTTTCATTGAGACGTGATTAATAAATTAAAGAAATGTATGTGAAAGTTCAACTTTCCTCTCGCCGCGCATTGCGCCACAGTTGCGAATTGTTTTTAGGTCAAGATTCTAGTTTTTTAATTTTTTACATTACGAAACATGATTACAAAAACCTTGTTTTAAACAAAAATGTTTTTTGTTTCAGTAAACCTTTCCGGTGTTGGCCGCGTCGATATGTCCAACTTTGAACTTCTTAAGGTGCTCGGAACCGGAGGTAAGTACCGGAAAACAAAGCTCGGGAAAACAGGGTGTCAGTTGATGCCAAAATAAAACGACCGAGTTATTTATGTTAACTTGCGCATAATTAATGTTTTTTCCTAAATTGAAAGTTCACGCTAATTACATAGATTGTTGTTAATACTTTAGATAATTTTTTGGAACGTATCCGTGTTTTAATTGACTGCTAATGAATAAATAAAATATTTTTTTTCTGTTCTGTAACTGTTGCTGTTGCTAATGGGGCGCCAATGTTATGAATTTGCTTTTGCAGCACTTACGATCAAATGCTAACGGGAACTTTGTAGCCGCAATGTTTATTCAATGCAAAACTGTTTGGTTTCTCTCTGTCTTTAACTGAAGGACGTGAATATCAACTGATCGTGTGACTACTTGTAAATTAAGTACCATTGTAGAAGAAAAATTGAAACTTTTTCTGTTCATAAACTCAAGAAATGTATGATGGTAATTGACATAATTTCAAGACTAACTAAGAATGTTATAGGACAAGAAGTGACTGAAGAAGGATAAAATCTGAATCGGAATGAATTAGTTCTAATTTGTGTTTACAATACTATATATCTCTACTATTGCCCAACATCTGATCCTATCTAAGCACCGTTATCAGTCAAAATTTTAGTTCGAAATAAATAGATAATTTTTAACAGTTGCCAAAAACAAGGAAGAAATAGGCGATTTTGTAGTGCAGAAGTGGTACGTGGCATGCTTACGAACTGTAACAATCTATCATTCAGTCCTTTCGTTAATACAATGCAAAAGGACCGTAACGGTTCCGGTTTTCTTTAAAGTTAAGTAAAGTTGAAGGCTGTCAGTACTTAGATGGGTGACCAATGAACGTTCTTTGAAAAAGCTGGGAAAACATAACCTTTGGATGCAGTATCTCAAGAAAAAAATTATAATTTGAAATTGAGGGGGCGCCATTCTGCTGAAACCCATGGATCATCAAGATTCGTAAACATTGTTGGCAAGGCAGGAAGTAAATCGTCTCGAATATCGTTCGGCTGTTAGATTTTCTTAAAAAAAACAATGTTCTACCAATGAATCATATCCACAAATTAACTCTGGGGGTTCTGAGTATTCACTTCTAGTTTCAAGTGTGAATTTTCACGGGCCCAATAACGAATTATAGCGATTAACAACACCATTCAACAACAACATATTTTGATTAGCTTTTCGTGGTCTGTTTGTAACCTAGTATTGTCTGGATTCGGGTCTGAAAGCAGTCGTTGATTAGAATTTCTTCCCATCTTTTTTTAATAGTGGGTAGTTTTTCTCGTCTAAATTTCCTTGGCAAAATAGCATCCTCTTGTAAGCGGAAAATCAACTTTTTTTTGCTCTATATCGTTTGCTCAGGATAAATTTTCGTTTGCCCTCTCCCCCTTCTCCCATCCAAGATTAGGTTAGTTAAGAAAACTCCATTTTCTATAAACGTATAGCATGTATTCACCTATACATCCTGAATGGAGCTTTTTTACATTTTATTATTTTTTAATATTTCTACAATGAAAGATAAAGGGTGGCAATGAAATTTGAGAGATGGCAAACGCTTTAGGGTGAAACAAATTTTTTTACACAAAAAAATCTTTAGAGGCTGGACAAATGATGCGCAAACGGTTTATCGCCAAAAAAAGATGACTTTTTCACCAAAAAAATGTTTTTTCAGGTTGGACAAACCAAACATTACCCCGGAGAAACTATGGACACACAAATGTCGTTTTTTCCCAAAAAATTCACATACTAACTGCAAAAGTTTCTGTTTTCTGATGGTTTCAAGATCCATTTCTTATAGCGGTTTTGGAGCTCTAAGAGCTGAACGATGTTTCCCGGGTAGAACCTTAGCTCGCCCAAACTTGAAATGGAAGGGGGTTATAAAAGAAGCTTCAATGCAAAGATTGGGGAAAAAAGCACAAATTATAACTTAATGATGGTTACGGTGTACCATATAATTTCGTCGTTTTGGGGACTCGTCAGCACTGGTAAAATCAATCTGATTAGATTTTGGGCATAATCTGTCGAGCCAAAAGGGTCGTTAACCTACATAGATTTTTGAATTCTCAGAATATTTACAAAATATTTATTTACATCTAAAACCAAAAAATGGCGAACGATGTAGTTTTGTTTGAACGCTCTGTAAATAATTAAGCAAGACTGTCATGGTGTGCCTAAATTACAGCATTTATACCGAGGGGTCATTCACTCTAAGCAATAGGTGTACATCTCGTCCGAAATAATTTTCGAAATAAAGCCACCGTAATTTTTCCCATCAGAGACAAAAAATGGAACAAATCGATACGGAAAATTTATTTTTTAGCAAAATTTCCCCTGTCGTTAATTAAGCTTTTAAGAACCTTCGGCTATGTGAATATACTATCAGTAAGCAATGTTCTCTCCGATATTAACGAAAAAATACATAAATTAGAGCAATTGCTAGAGAATTATGCACTTGTTAATTGAGGAGAAAGAAAAATAAATATTTATGGAAAATGCTTCGAAAATTTTAAAGTGTTGGAGGGATATACAGATTCCATCCCCAGAAAAAATTTGGGAAATATTAATAGAATCCGATAACGATTCAAAAAAAGGCGCTCAAGATCTGGGAATGGATACTACATCCATGGAAATATTTTCTATCGGTTTACGTGCCATGGCATCCGGAAATTACGATGGCGAAGAAAATTGGAAAAACATGATGGTATTGAGGAAACTACAATTGCCGATGTTCAGATTCTGAGGCAAGCAAAATTGATCACGATACAACATTTATTTATTTATTTATTTAAATACAACCGCACTACAGAAAAAGCCAATTATGGCCGCGAACAGGTTAAACAAACGGCAAGTTCTTTCAATAATTTTGTAACATTCTCCATGAATAAAAAATAAATTTAGTATGTCTTCATTCGAATATTCTTGGTGGATTTCCATATCGTGTATAATGTGTCACGTCGACGTTTACAAATTTGATAAATAAGGCACATTGTTTTAATTTCCACAGGCCACTAGTCAGAAATTATTTAATAAAATAGAGAAATATTGTGTGTCGAATGTAAATATATTGATAGCAGGAAAATGGTAACAAATAGGTATAGGGAACTCTTATGAAGATTGAAAGACTACTTAATTGTCCATCACATAGAGCAACAAGATACAGGGTGTTTCATTTAAAAAAATTGACTTTTGGGCAGTTGAAGTTAGTCAGATTTAGCCAAACATTTTGAACACCCAGTAAATAATGAGATGTTAAATTACCCATCATTTAAAAACTTAACAGTCCTCCTAAGTATAGCCCAAATTTTGTTACTATAACTCTCTTTTTCAATCATTGACAAGCGTTTGAAAACAATACTACAAAACCAATTTTTCTCAAAAAATGAGAATATCTCAAAAACTATTGATTTTTCTAATAGGTTGTGCTACATGAAAGTAACTCAGATTTTAGCGTAGAATCCAAATATACAAAAAAAATATATCATTCCATATAAAATAAGCAATCCCTTATTCCAAATTTTTTAAACAAATATTTCAACGGGAAGTCCATAAACTTCTAATGAACGGGTTAGCTGAATCACCCGGTATATCTATTGCTAATTTTGTTTAAAAACTAATACCAGGAAAATCTTCAAATCCATACTCGAACGTTCACCAAGGGTGGACTACGACTACACCCCACTATTAGCCATAACTCAAATCTCAGCAAATACTTTCGTTCAAAACCCCCCCCCCCCACTCACACCCCCCCCCCCCCCACCTCCCCACCCCAACCCCCCCCCCCCCCCCATATTAGGATTTTAATGCTTATATGTTGTTGATAACTATATATTTATTGCTCATTTTGCTTAAAATTGATAGACGTGAACACCTTCAAATCCATCCTCGAACGTCTACCAAGTATGGTCTGCGACTACAACGCCACCATCAAGTATAATTCTAATCTCATTAAATATTTTCCTTCAAAATATATTAGCATTTTAATTCCTGGATATATATTGTTGATAATTATATACCTATTGCTAATTTTGTTTAAAAATTAATACTCGGGAAAATCTTCAAATCCATACTCGAACGTTCACCAAGGGTGGACTACGACTACACCCCCACCATTAGCCATAACTCAAATCTCAGCAAATACTGTCGTTCAAAATATATTAGCATTTTGATGCTTAGATATGTTGATAAATTTATTGCTAATTTTGCTTAAAATTGATACACGTGAACACCTTCAAATCCATCCTCGAACGTCTACCAAGTATGGTCTGCGACTACAAGACCACCATCACGTATAATTCCAATCTAATCAAATATTTTCCTTCAAAAATGTTAGCATTTTAATTCCTGGATATTTTGTTGATAATTATATATCTATTGCTAATTTTTCTTAAAAATTAATACTCGGGAAAATCTTCAAATCCATACTCCAACATCCACCAAGGGTGGATGGACTACGACTACATCGCCACCATTAGCCATAACTCAAATCTCATCAAATATTTTCGTTCAAATATATTAGCATTTTATGCTTGGATATGTTGTTGATAGTTATATATTTATAGTTATATATGCTACTTTTGCTTAAAATTGATATACGTTAACACCTTTAAATCCATCATAGAACGTCTACCAAGTATGGTCTGCGACTACAACGCCACCATCAGGTATAACTCCAATCTCATCAAATATGTTCCTTCAAAAAATATTAGCATTTTAATGGATATTTTGTTGATAATTATATATCTATTGCTAATTTTGCTTAAAAATTTTCAAATCCATACTCGAACATCCACCAAAGACGGACTACATCGCCACTATTAGCCATAACTCAAATATTTTCGATCAAAAATATTAGCATTTTAATGCTTAGATATGTTGTTGATAATTATATATTTATTGCTAATTTTGCTTAAAATTGATATACGTTAACACCTTTAAATCCATCATAGAACGTCTACCAAGTATGGTCTGCGACTACAACGCCACCATCAGGTATAACTCAATCTCATCAAATATGTTCCTTCAAAAAATATTAGCATTTTAATTCCTGGATATTTTGTTGATAATTATATATCTATTGCTAATTTTGCTTAAAAATTAATACTCAGGAAAATCTTCAAATCCATATTCGAACATCCACCAAGGACGGACTACGACTACATCGCCACTATTAGCCATAACTCAAATATTTTCGTTCAAAAAATATTAGCATTTTAATGCTTAGATATGTTGTTGATAATTATATATTTATTGCTAATTGTGCTTAAAAATTGATACAGTGAACACCTTCAAATTCATACTCGAACGTCAGTGGACTACACCGCCACCATTAGCCTTAACTCAAATCTCAACAAATTTGTTTTGGTAAATAGGAATCCTAGGTGTTATTGCCGTTATTGGTGTTTAAAACAAGTAGTTGCTGTACAGAAAGAAGAAAAGGAAAAATTATTTGTGTTTGCGTCTAATTCGATGATAACCCATCACGCATATAGAATTTCGGAGTTTGAAAGAAAAAAAATATGTTTTTTTCCTTTTCTCTGTATTACTCTATCACCTGGCTTTCTTCATAAAACAGGTGAGGCGATTCAATCAAACACTTGTCCTGTTATTTTAAACGATCACAGCTGGATAGCGAAATATGTGTCAGCTATGAGTTAGAAAGGCGTTGTTACTTAATTCCACGAAACGTGTATGAATTTATTCTCAAATTTGGTTGCAGCAAATAAAAAGCACTGACTATAGAAAAATAATATTAAAACTAGTACTTTGACAGTATTATTGATGCTATCTTATCGGCCGGATTTCCCCTTAGTTGGCGGTAAATATTATTGATAGTTTCAACAAGTGTTATTTATCTCGTGGTTTTCCTCAAGACGTTTTTCTCAATTCGATCAATCTGTAGGTATAGTCCTTGTTACCGTTAACGAAGCGACCTTTGATTTTCTTTGTATTTAAGTGTTATTTTTGAACAAAGTCCAGCCAAAATAGAACTTGGGTATCGCCTTCTGTTTAAAATTAAACCACTTAATTATGTTGCTACCTACGATCCCATTAACCAACCGTATTTTGATAATTGCATTAAACGGCATTGTCGTTACCACGTACGACTTCGAAGTCATCCTCCCCGATATAGAAAATCTAGAAGTGGAACGCTTAAATTTATTTTAATTAATAAATTAAAGTTTTAGTTTTCTGCTTGACCTCGTTGTATCAATGACATATGACCCTATTGTTGCTTTGGGTTACGTTACATAAATACTTACTCATATTATTGATTGTCAATGTTGGTCTAACAACCCCTATTTCGACTAAGATCGAATGTAGAAGAAAGTTGATTAGACCGTCAATTTACTGTTGCTGGCCTAAATAGCCGGAGTGAAACGTGTCCAAAAATTGTTTCTGTAATTAGCCAAATGTCAATGCACTTGCCATATGCTTTTAAATCGATTATTTGAAGATTTAGCTGCAAACGGCAAGATGGTAAACGCACCAATATTACCGAACTTTGATTTTAATAAAGCTGGCAAAAAAATGTTAACGACCGTCAAAGGTCGCGCGTTGCCCTGCTGGCTAGTCACCTGACGTTCCCGTCTCATAGTCCCGAATTTATCAACCTCCATTTCATCCTTTGTGACCCTTGTTTGGTGTCTTCGAACTTAATATCCTTTGGAATACGTCCAAATATCGTGGACTGTAATTACAAAATCATAAGCGATCGATAAACACTAAAACACGAATTTTTCCTCTAATTCGCGAAAGTTGAATAACATTATTAAATTATGCGCAATTCGTCTAATGAAGGTTAAATTTATAATGTAAATTTGAAACTTTACACTTTATCTACTTATTTTTCTTAATAAAAATAATTTGTTTCAGCTTATGGTAAAGTCTTTCTGGTTCGTAAGAGGGTGGCACGGATCACGGTCGCCTTTATGCCATGAAGGTGCTCAAGAAGGCTACGATAGTTCAAAAGAAAAAAACGACCGAGCATACGAAAACGGAGAGACAAGTTCTAGAAGCCGTCCGTGATAATCCTTTTCTAGTTACCCTACATTATGCCTTCCAAACTGATGCCAAGCTTCATCTCATTTTAGGTGAGTGAAAGATGCTAATAATAGATATTATGTCATATGAAAAACAAACAATCATGCCTCCTTCTGAAACAACAGTGTTTCGTAAGTAGGTAGGGTCTTCTCAGATTCGATAGTGAGTGGGTTACACGATGTTCATCCATTGCTAGCCTTTTTTCAGACTAGTAGTTGTGTGAAAGTAGTAGACTGTCTTCAGTCTGGCAATAGAGCGTATGTGGATTTGACTTGTTCTCTGACCTGAAAACTTCGACAATGGCGTAGGTCTTGTTCTCGATAGAGGAATGGTGTTGCTCTGATTGGTTAAGAGTTTTGGAAGATAATTTTGCAGCTTGTTTCGTTAGTTTCTTAAAGTTGTTGGAATACACAATGTATGGATAGTGGAAAAGTCGAATGCTGTAAAAGTAAAGTTTTGGGAGAACATATTTTGGACAATGAGAACATTCCAAAGCGACTTGGGGTTTCAAAGTACCTCATGGAAAAGGAACATTTGTGATATTTTAAGGTTAAGTCATTTACTTTAGCACATTTTTTTTTTAAATTCAAATAGTGTACATTTTGTTTCCGACTTTCGATAGTAAACCATCTTGCCACCATTGTTTACGCCAAACTAGATTGATAGACCAGCTTGTACAGTTGGGATTTACAAAACTAATCTCTAAACTAGGATAATTCTTGAACAAATCCTGTCTAAGAATGATGTCTATTAACTGAAGAGTATTTATGTCCATAAAGTTAATCTCGCTTAGTTTCTTATGTTATCGCTTTTCAATTGCAGAATTAATCGATAAATTCACCTGATTTGTGTTATGGAACACTGCGGTAATTGGCAGATTAAATTAAATTTGAGTTTACTCACATCCTCAATTGAAAATTGGCCATAGTAGGAAACTATGAAGAAAACTTAGATCTGCTGACACTTAGTCTTTTGTCAAGGATATTAATATTTTTAAAAAATGTCAAGCTATCATTTTTTTTAGAATCGGAATGAAATATGTGATTAAAGAATAACGATTAATGGGAGGATATTAAAGAACAGCTAGCTACTTTGAAAAACCAGAGGACGGATTATAAATTATTAATACTAAGCTATAATTTATTTTAGAATTTAGAATGAAATATGATTAAAAATAAGGAATATCGTGAATTTTATTTAGAAAATTAATGAAAATTTGGCCATAGTAGGAAGATATGAAGAAAATTTTAATCTGTTGACACTTTGTTTTGAGAACGATATTAATATTAAAAAAAATTGTCAAACTATAATTTTTTAGAATCCATAGTAGGAAAATATGAAGAAAACTTTGATCTGCTTTGAAAAACAAGAGGATTGGTCAATGTCAAGCTATAGGTATTTAATTTTTTGGGAATGGGTTGGAATGTGAATTTCGAGATAATCAATGGAAAATTGGCCATGGTAGGAAAATATAAAGAAAACTTTGATCTGATGACACTCTGAGCTGCTTTGGAAAAACAGGAGGATTGGTCAATGTCAAGCTATAGGTATTTAATTTTTTGGGAATGGGTTGGAATGTGAATTTCGAGATAATCAATGGAAAATTGGCCATGGTAGGAAAATATAAAGAAAACTTTGATCTGATGACACTCTGAGCTGCTTTGGAAAAACAGGAGGATTGGTCAATGTCAAGCTAGAGTATTTAATTTTTTGATAATGGGTTGAAATGAATAAAAATAAACGGTACTGTGCATTGTTCTTGAGAAGAGTGACCATAATAGAAAAATATGATGAAAACTTTGATCTGATGACACTCTGAGTTGCTTTGGAAAACAGGAGGATGGGTCAATGTCAAGGCATACATTATATTAAGAATATTATGCATTTTTTCGGTAAAATGGCCATAATAAGAAAATGTGAAGTAAGCTTTGTTTGAATGACACTCTGAGCCACTTTGGAAAAACAAGAGAATTGGTCAACGCCAAGCCATAGGTATTTAATTTTTTTTGGAATGGGTTGGAATGTGAATAAAAATTTTCTCGAGGAAATCAATGGAAAATTAGCACGGTAAGAAAATATAAAGAATCCTTTGATCTGATGACACTCTGAGCTGCTTTGGAAAAACAGGAGGATTGGTCAACGTCAATCTATAGGTACTTATTTTTTTTTGGGAATGGGTTAAAATGTGAATAAAAAATAAAGAATATTGTGCATTTTTCTCGAGATATTCAATGGAAAATTGGCTATGGTAGGAAATATGAAGAAAACTTTGATCTGATGACACTCTGAGCTGCTTTGGAAAAACAGGAGGATTGGTCAATGTCAAGCTAGAGTATTTAATTTTTTGATAATGGGTTGAAATGAATAAAAAATAAACGGTACTGTGCATTGTTCTTGAGAAGAGTGACCATAATAGGAAAATATGATGAAAACTTTGATCTGATGACACTCTGAGCTGCTTTGGAAAAACAGGAGGATTGGTCAATGTCAAGCTAGAGTATTTAATTTTTTGATAATGGGTTGAAATGAATAAAAATAAACGGTACTGTGCATTGTTCTTGAGAAGAGTGACCATAATAGGAAAATATGATGAGAACTTTGATCTGATGACACTCTGAGTTGCTTTGGAAAAACAGGAGGATTGGTCAATGTCAAGCTAGAGTATTTAATTTTTTTGATAATGGGTTGAAATGAATAAAAAATAAACGGTACTGTGCATTGTTCTTGAGAAGAGTGACCATAATAGGAAAATATGATGAAAACTTTGATCTGATGACACTCTGAGCTGCTTTGGAAAAACAGGAGGATTGGTCAATGTCAAGCTAGAGTATTTAATTTTTTTTGATAATGGGTTGAAATGAATAAAAATAAACGGTACTGTGCATTGTTCTTGAGAAGAGTGACCATAATAGGAAAATATGATGAGAACTTTGATCTGATGACACTCTGAGTTGCTTTGGAAAAACAGGAGGATTGGTCAATGTCAAGCTAGAGTATTTAATTTTTTTGATAATGGGTTGAAATGAATAAAAATAAACGGTACTGTGCATTGTTCTTGAGAAGAGTGACCATAATAGGAAAATATGATGAAAACTTTGATCTGATGACACTCTGAGCTGCTTTGGAAAACAGGAGGATTGGTCAATGTCAAGCTAGAGTATTTAATTTTTTTGATAATGGGTTGAAATGAATAAAAAATAAACGGTACTGTGCATTGTTCTTGAGGAAGAGTGACCATAATAGGAAAATATGATGAGAACTTTGATCTGATGACACTCTGAGCTGCTTTGGAAAACAGGAGGATTGGTCAATGTCAAGCTAGAGTATTTAATTTTTTTGATAATGGGTTGAAATGAATAAAAATAAACGGTACTGTGCATTGTTCTTGAGAAGAGTGACCATAATAGGAAAATATGATGAAACTTTGATCTGATGACACTCTGAGTTGCTTTGGAAAACAGGAGGATGGGTCAATGTCAAGGTATACATTATATAAAGAATATTATGCATTTTTTCGGTAAAATGGCCATAATAAGAAAATGTGAAGAAAGCTTTGTTTGGATAACACTCTGAGCCACTTTGGAAAAACACGAGAATGGTCAACGTCAAGCCATAGGTATTTAATTTTTTAGGAATGGGTTGGAATGTGAATAAATGGAAAATTGGCACGGTAAGAAAATATAAAGAAAACTTTGAGGATTGGTCAACGTCAATCTATAGGTACTTATTTTTTTGGGAATGGGTTAAAATGTGAATAAAAATAAAGAATATTGTGCATTTTCTCGAGATATTCAATGGAAAATTGGCTATGGTAGGAAATATGAAGAAAACTTTATCTGATGACACTCTGAGCTGCTTTGGAAAACAAGAGGATTGATCTAAGTCAAGCTTATTTACCTTCTATAATGTTTACACACTTAATTAATATTATTACATATGAATACTAAGGTGGGTAAGGGTAATTCTTAGTTTCTTTAATTGCTTTTTCCACTCCTCTATTGGGAATATATTGCAGTTGTATATTTGAAAAATTCTTCAAATATTTTTATTATCTTGAATACCTACATTTCTATTAATGATAAAGTTAGAAATTTCAATAATGTAGAGCTTCTTTGTGTACCTCCGATAAAATGGTATACTTCTTGAGTTCTCACAAAGGCTACTTTTCTTACTTTGTAATATAAAACACTCAAAGTCGTTCTTTCAATTTTCTAAATCTCTCCAACAATAAAATTTTCATTTTATTCTTCCCTGTTCCTTCTTCAATGACAACAAACATTCTAATTTGCAAACAATCCAGATTGACTTCATCACTTTCTATCACTTCATTATCGGATTCATCAACCCCAAACCAGTCTCCGCCATCTGATTCTGATTCTTCTTCATATATACATGAGACTCACTTCCGCTATCACTTTCCTCATTTTTCTTCTTGTTGATAGGTTTTCTCAGTTGCTGTTTCTCTTGCTTATTAGTAGCAGCTTTCTCTTTCTTCTTCAGCATTCTTGCTTTATTCTTTCTTTTTTTTCTTCGTTCATTCTTCGTTATTAAGCTTCTTTACATTCTGCTATCTGTACACACTTATCGGATGTAAGAACTGAGGTTTTATCTTTGACTCTTCTTTTATTTCAAGAAGTCTGTGTTGAAGCGGATCAGTTTGAAATATTGCTGAAATTTTCTGTTAGGGGTTTTTGAACCGAATTCACTGGTGTTACCATGAGTGATTTGTCCAAGTTATCTAATGTCCATTTGTGAACAGGATTCACTTATTGGACTTTTTTCTTGGAGTTAATGAAGTTGAAATATGAGTGCCATTTTTTCTTCATTATGTATCTCCATCTGATCATTTTCCGCCTCACATATCCGACGTTTGGCATCACATGAGTCGTAACCAGTTTTTTTTAAAGCATAGCGGCAGCCTCCTCACTCCAATTTATGTTTATGGTATCAAGTATCTTTAAATTAGAGATGTTCTGAGACCTCTTCTTTCCACTCAGTAGGTTCTTCGTTCTATTATTTTGGTGAAATCAACTGCATTAACATTCAGCGAACAGATACCTGTAGCTTTGAAACTATATTATGTTCGTTTTCAACTGAAGTTCATTTCTTAACTTTTCTAAAGCAGCAGGGACGTCTGCTTTTGTTATTTCTTTCCATCGTTGTCAATGCGCCACTTATATTTAATATTATCCTATCTAGTCTTCAAGGGTTCAAACAGAGAAACATCAAGTGGTTGTAATATAATATGCGTTGCGTTGGGAAATAAAGCAATGAGGATAATCTGGTTGTTCCGACACAACGAACTCAGCTGCAAGGTCAGGAACATGATAACAGATGTCTCAATTTTCTTATCTTTGGGATATTTTATAAATACATTGGAAAAGTAATCGTAAAACGCCTCACTGGTCATCCACCCATTTCTAGTTTACCTAAACCCCAACCACTTGGAGCAGACTTTGCAATAGAATTTGGCATCCTCATCCGTCAGCACTAACTGTAAATAACGTTGTAATATTTTCTTTGTCTGACCGAGAAGATACTAAATACACATGCGATTCCCTTGGAGCTAGAATGAGTGTGTTTTTCTCTGGAGCAAGGCAGAAGCATGTCTCGTCACTCTTTCAAGGTGCTTCGATAAAATTTCAACATTGTCACCTAAGTCTTTTTCAATATTCTGGAACCATTCTCAAATTTTTTGTTCAGTTACAGAACCTCTGGCTTTATTTTTTTCTGCCCTATTTCAGGTACCTTTTCAGAAAAGCGTGAACCACTTTTTAGATGGTCGGCAGTTTACAAAAGTCTCTTTTTTTTAAGTCTTCTGTTGCCAGTATCTTCTGAACTGTCCTGGTTAATGACTCACGAGTAACGCCAAACCCTTGATTAGTGAAGTGGATGATCAATCTTACAATTTCTTCACTATGCCTCAAGGAATCTATCGGTGACTTTCCGCTGATCTTGTAGCGCAATGTCGTCCGAGGAACTTTAAACACTCTGGAGGCTTTGGCAGCAGGCCTCTACAGTTTTCTCCGCTTTTTGAGGGAAGACAACAAGCTTTCGTGAAGACATATTATAAATTTGAAATAATAAAGATATTTCTGGGCTTAGTAGCCAGTTATGGCCATAGGTAGTGAGCGTAGTGTTTAGAGGATCCGCCTAGTGCCACCCAAATTTTTCTAATTCTCAGAAGTTGTGAGACACAAATATTCACATCATGTAACTCTTTAGGTCAGATTAAAAAACCGTAATATTTTTCATCTAGATAGATGATGCATTGAGATTAATTATTATGATGCACTTACCAATATTCTTAAGAAAAATTTTGCTCAGTCAATGTTCATCCAGCGATACACAATTTAGAATGGCCGACTGAATGTTAAATTTACATTGGCGCTAAAAATTCAATTTCAAAAAATCCGTGGCCATAGTGTCATGGCCATAGGGGATTCCTCTACCTTACACCTTGCTTATCAAATTTTAATCCAGGTTTCGACGCCTTAAGGAATCATTTTCAAAAGATTTCTTATGATCTAAAATATGTTATACATGTCTGTTCTACATTTCTTTCTCCTTCGTAATGTAGAACATTTCGTGGTTCAGTTTTTGACGGTTTTCATTTCTTTTTTTTTCATCGGAAAATTCCAATATGTCCCCCCAGTTCATGCGTTTCATTTCTTCTTCTAGTTCGCCTAGTGCTTCATCATTATTTAAACTTTTTCCGCCCTGGGGACACTACTTTGGCAAGACGAGATCAGGATCGGAAAAAAATGCCATCGGTGGTCAAGGTTTCTTTCCTGAAACACGCAGATCTCTACTTTGACAATAGAGAGAGTCTGTCCTATATTTTTTAGTCAGAGAGAATAATTCTCTAGGGGTAAGGAAATGTCAAGGAGTCATAGTTTAAAATTTTATTATAAATATATATGTTGTTATGCGACATATAGCCGATGTCACCACCTCATGTACTCAGATTCATCAAGGTGATTTTGTAAACTTGCGTTCGAGCTACCCTACACTGATAAGTCTCAAATAAAGTGAAACAGGTGTTTGTAGGTGCCGTTAGTAATTCTGCAACTATGACTGGCTACTGTTTTATTCGGTTGGCAAGAATTTGAAATATTGCGTTAAACATGAGCTTAACTTTTTCGCAATGTTGAAGTTAGATTTCTACAAATAGTATATTTTGACTGTTACGCGACCTTGGAATTTGTTTTTTTTTAATTTTTAATTATGTTAAATCACTATTTTTTAATAAGTAGTACTAAGTACTTCTTTTTCAACTTTCGAATTTATACCTTAATAGCAGTCTGTTTTTCCCCTTGTAGAAGCAGCTTTACTCCACATCTTTCAGGAAAAAGAAAATTATTCTTATTTTCTTCAGTTTCAAAATTGCACAGTCAGGTACTGAATAACCAAACTACTAAAGGTAACATCCGGCACACAAAAATCTCAAACATGTATCAATAGGGTACCGGTCAATGTGCCATAAAATTTACCTGAACATGCCGTTAAAAGGACGAAAAAGGTTGCATTTATTATGCAACCCTTTAAAGGATGATACATTGTTTTTAAAACGCCTCACATTCATAAGGTTGCCTGCATCACGAAGTCCTACATTAATTAACTTCGAAGATATGCAGATGAATCATGGCGAATTTGTTCATGACGTGGCGAAACAACAACAAACAAAATGAATCAGTTTAATAATTTTCGTTAAACAAAACGAAAATGGTGAAAGCGAACAATATGAAAGTAATGCGTTTAATTCACTTTCACTCTCGCCTTTTTATTAAATAACCCGAAAAAAAATCACCTTAACGTTGTAAGGTCGTTCGAATTTTTTTTTGTAGAACCAAAAATTTAGGACATCCCAATTTCTGAAATAAACAATCTATTTTTACATTGAAAACTTATTATTTATAAAATGATTTAGATTATAAATGTGAAAGTGTGTTTTGTAGAACGAAAAGTTTTTTTTTCTCTTGTACTAAGCAAACTTTCGCTCGTGCATTTTGAAATTTTCTATAATCCACACGATTCTAACAAATATTTTGGCAAAGTTCACTTTCTTCTCCGAATTGTTTTTGTTTTGCATACGGCGCTTTGTGGTGCAAATTCATATGAAACAAAATTGTCTAATGGGTCAATGTCGCGTTAACAATTTTAGATTTTGTCCAAATATTATCACTTTTAATTCGTCCAGCCGTTTAAAATTAGGTTTCGGTCGAGAGTTGGTTGGTGTTTTTAATTTCTTATTGTTCTTGGAATATTTTTGTTTTTTTCCCCGAGTTATTTTGATAGACGTCAATTTAAGTATTATTGTATAACTGGTAAATACGCGTCTAGTTATTGCAATTATTATTGTAATAAAACATTCCGATGATATCGGTTTACATAATTATTACAACAATAAATAAAATTATTTCTAGAAGACTTAACTTTCTTGGCTTTAAGTGTATTATGCATAAGTTTTAATGATTAGAAATTGATGAGTTTTGCTTTTCTATCTAATGACGTGATTACAATTGGACTTTGTTTCATGTGTAGTTCGTGGTTATAAATTTTATACCATTAGAGAATATTGAGTGCACATATACATATTTTTTTAATGGTAGTTATGTAACGCTGATTTTGTTCTTGTCGTTTTCTTTATGTAATTATACTCGTGTCAAGGTTGACCCACTTTAAAATTCTTCTAACTATTTTGTAATGAAAAAATGAAGTAATTTGTCTGAAATTAAATGAAAAGATATTGGATATTATTTTCAAAAATATACATATATACATAGAAATAAGAACACTCTGTAATGATGCGAAGGGTTCAATAAAGTTTGGTTCACATGTTTGTTAGGGTAAGATCAAAATGTGAAGAAAAACGGGGAAGAAACATCAGTTGCGCCTCCTGATGGGTTACGCACTCAGTAACTCTTCTGGGCATACTTCTAATGAAATGGTCGATTGATTCCCAAGCTACCTGTGTTTCATTACAATGGAGGATATAGTAAATGGAGCAATCGTCGACCCATTATGTGCCACACGTATTCGATGGATGAATAATCCTGGAAACAGGATGGCCAAATTGATCCATTTGTGCAAGAAGTTCAACGCTGCATGTGGTCGCGCATTGTCATGTTGAAAAAGTGAGGTGTGATCTAGAATGTTACCTCTGATGAAAGCAAAGGTGCGATCCACTTCTATGAGCTATGGTCCCCTATATCATAACTCCCGCAGAAAATTGAGGATCACGTCTGTCACCACATCGCTTTCTTACCTTGGTCGACCGTCATTTATCAAACAGAATATGGATTCGTCACTAAACACTGTATTCTACTGCAGCCGTTCTCTGCATCATGCTAGTCAGTTTCGTCGATGCTCATTAGACCCAATAGACGGAGAGTAACTAAATCATCTCCGATTTGTGGATGACGTAGTCCTGATATCGGATGACGATGTCAAATGAACTCGACACCGCTTGCAGAAAAATTGGCCTTGAAATAAATGCTGACAAACAAAATATATGACTAATCTAGTGATTAGTGAAGGACCAAAACTGAAAGACATAAACATAGAAATAACCGAAAAATCGTAATATCCCGAAATAATCAAACTACTGAAATACAAAGGCGAATGAATTTAAGCTGGGCACCGTATTTGATCATTGCCTGCTTCCAATGATGACGTATGGAGCGGAAATCTTAACGCTAACACAAGTGGCAGCCGAAAATTCGAATAACTCAGAGGAAAATGGAAGATCGATGTTTGGAGTAACACTGAGAGACGGAAGGAGGAATCAGGTACTAAGAAGGATAACAAAAGTAACAGACAGAATAAGTAACCGGAAATGGAACTGGGCGGGGCATGTGGCCAGGATGAAAGATGGAAGGTGGACATGAAGGATATTGGAATGGAGAGTGGATAAATGAAATGAAATGTGGGAAGACCTTCCATGCGCTAGACGTAAGAATCAAAGAGTAATAACTGAATGAATTAAGTTCAAGACAGGAACATTAAAAGTTTTAGGGGAGGCCTATATTCAACGATGAACGAAAAAAGAGGCTGGATGATGAGCACCCGGTGAGGACGATATGTGAGAACAGTCCAAAACGTTCCAATGTTTGGTTCTTGAGCGACTACATGTAACCTTTGTCTTCGTATTCGGCCTTCTTCGAACCAAGCTTGACAAGCACAGTACTTAGATTCCTGTTCCTCCTAGTGACAATTTCTCTGACGGTTAAACCGGCCACCTCTAAACCCACCATTCTCCTCCTATCAAACTCACTCTAGGCATAATTAAACAATCAAGAGAAGCTCTTAACAATCTACTGTAACCAACAGTTGCAACACAATAACCAACGTGTCGATATTGCTGAAAAAACAATCGTTTTTCTTATCTTCCCCTAATGTATTGTAATATTCGCATCATTAAGCTCTTTTGAAGGGCTCTTGAAACTTTTATATCAGTCGATTGTTTTTTTTTAACAATACTAAATAGCAGCTACAAAGAAACATTGTAAATCCAGAGATTGAATGATTTGATGACGAACGCAGGAAATAAATGAGGCAAAGAAAAAGGACCCGAATAGAATTATTAGAGCCAAAATATATGAAACCAGAGAAAAGAAACTCAGACGGAACAAAAAAAAATACACGAACAAAAATAGAAGATTTAAACACAGACGAAAAGTCCAATACCTTTAAACCATGATTATCAATTTAAAAGATATACAAGAAAATAAAGTCGTAATAAAGTCTCCAAAATAAGTAATAGCCAATTTCTAGGATTTGAGAGAATAAATGATACAATCAAGCGGAACGTTTGAAGAATGGAGGTTAGGCAAATACTAGGAAACTAAGAATCTGCTGGAGGAAAATGCTGACGATAACAAACTGAAAGTCACAGAGATACGCATTAGATCGAAGGAATTGCATGTGTCCATCGCAGCTGGGTAAAACGGATCTGAACATTTAATGAGTGGTCTACTCTTCTAATGCAGCCATTTTTTTCGGAGCAATCCGAGTGGAAATGACGTGTCTCCGAGTGAAGTGTGTTTTTCGACTTTGTAACAATGGGTGATGGATAATTCGCTTGAACAAAACGACTGCTTTTCAAGGTCACTGTCTGGGAGATGGCACAAGGTGTTCAAAGAGAGTCAGATGGAGACTGCCGACGAACGAACCAAAATGAAAATCGTGGGCGCGAAGTTTTGCGTTCCGACCGTCAATTGAGCGTCCAGCAAATTGTTGAAGCCCTAAAGATGTCCACATTTGCGGCACATGGGATAGTGACTCAGCGCAGAGTCTGCTCAAAGGTTATACCATAAGTGTGACAGAAGACCAGAAAAAACTTTCGTGTTTTGCGCTGTCAAGAGTTGAAAAGGAGCTAAACATTTTTAGCTTTGTGGTAACCATAGACGAATCATGGATGTTCGAGAAACCAAAAGGTAGAGCAGCGAGTGGCAGACAAACTGATCCCCACGCCCCCTTTAGACTTTAGGTCCATTAGATCGGAGGAAGATGGGGGTGCAAAACTGAAAAGATCATGGGTGGAAAGGAAAGAATTAATCATATGCATTGAAAACAGACAACAAAAACGATGATATAACTGTGCCCTGGAAGACTTGGAAGCTAATGAATGAAAAAAAGAACAAAAACAGGAACAGACTGAAAGTCAGAAGAGAGATGCCTTACAGTCAAGGCCTTGGAAGATGGGAGTTTGAACTGGACAAGATTCTGCATGGAAAGGAAAGACACATCAAACGTATGAATGGAAAAAAAGGGTGGAAGTATCATAGAAACACCTTATGACATAATTATATACCTTTTTTTGAATTTTTGTCTATTTTTTGTATTACTTTCTTTCATTTTCTTCACTTGTTGGGTGTGGATTTTAAAAATAATATTTTCTCCACTTAGGTACTAAATGCTATAAATGAAGCTATTATCCACTTTTATAATTTTGATATTAGATTCATTTTGCATATTTAATTTTAGTCATCCGTTTCACTCTCATTTTCAAATTTTTGGTTTTTCCTGTTAATTGTAGAGTTCCGTACATACCTTCATAAAAGTTCTCCACCATCCGCCTTTGTTTATTTTCCATTTTCCCATTTTCTAGATCTAGTTTTAATAACGCCTTTCTTAATTTTGTTTGTTATGATGTTCTTACACACATACGCTCTTCATATTTATTCGTTTCTCTTTTTTATTTATGGTTTATTTATAATTATTTATAGTTATCAAAACTCCGTGTGATTTATTAGCCGACGTTTCGACCGTTTTTTAGTATGGTCTTCTTCAAAGACTGGAAGTAAATTGGTCCTCCATGAAGTTGATGCCATTTTCTCCAAATAGAAGGTCTCCCACAAGTGGGAAAAGTGATAATTAGATGACTCATGTACATTCCATACCATCTTCTATATTCTTTCGATAACATCGGAAATTGCTCGAATCGCTTGTCTAGCTATATAAAAACATCGACCCGGATACGACTTCAAACTTATTTTGTGCATTACGGATTTGTTGTATAAATTGGATAGATAAAGCTACCTATAAATGTAGAACCATGAACTAAAATTCTTCACAAAATATCATGTACTTTCATGTATCGTGTCAGGTTTGTCCAGGTTACAATATTTTAATTTCCAAAAAAATTTCAAAGAAACGAAAAATTGGTTTTCAAAAATGTAATGATTTGTAGAAATCTGTAGTATGTAAGATGCAGGCTGTGAACTCTTTAACATTGCGAAAAAGCTAAATGCATTTTAACAGTAGCCAGCAGAACAGTACCTACATATGTACACGGTGATACGCCAGTTAAGAACTACACGTGAGTACTCCAATTGACCATCAGTTCAGCTGGTAAAATATCTTCAAAATAATAAAAATCTCTCTATCGTGAGAAATTCATTGCGGTAAAGATGGAAGATTTAAAATGCATCGCTAAGAGTAAAACTGAAAGTGATTATTGTAGATTCAAATAGCACCTACGTAAAAGTGTTTCCTCCTTATCAGTGAAAACCTACCGTGTGTCTTACAATTACCCTGCATTTCACTAGATATTCTTCATCTGCTTTTCTCATCCTTCCATCAGTATTTGTTCATGAACAGGCTTATCTTCAAGTTCCTTGCTATCACTAGATATCTTGTTTTCTATTGGGAGGAAAGAGAATAAAATGATATAAGGGAATAAAATATTTAGTAGTATACCCACTAACATATGATAATAAGATACATATAAAGGGGTTGATGAAAGAAGAGAAAAACATCTAAGAGCTAGAAGAATTGAGTAAGTTGGAGAAGGTAAATATTGGAGGCAAGAAGAGACCTAAAAATGCAAGATTGAGAAGAAAATTCATAAAAGAAAAGAAGACAAAACATGGACAAGAATAAAGGAAATTTTGTTATGGACAGATGGGGTATGCGGCAGAAGAAAAGAAGAGAGCAGAAGTGATAGTAAAGTTTAGGTGTTGCTGAGAGGACGGTAGATGAATGTTTAGGATGTGAGGAGAGTAGTGGGGAAATGTAACACTCATGAGATTAAGATTCTCCAAACTAAAAGAAGTGAGAGGAAGAACGGAAATATTAGCAAAGAGAGGTGATGCAGATGGAGGAAAAATTGCTCAGAAGAATAAGGGCAAGAGAAGAGAAAATTTTAGTGCTTTGTTTATTATTTTAAGTAAAGAATTTTGAGTTTCATTTGATGTTTCAATATTTTTTTCCCGAGCTATTTCCCACCGTAGGTGACCGAAATCCTACGTAAGAGAAAGTAGGCAGAATTTTCCATAAAACTATAGAGGCTACACCAGTACTATAACAAAGAAAAGTTGAGAGAGGGGTCATAAAAGTAGCGGTTTACATATTGGATTTATATTTTGGTTTTTGAAATTTTCGGAAGTCTTGGACAATGGATTTTTGCCTTTTGTCTTGTCGGGAAAATGAGCAGAACGACTTAAAGAATCTTTTCTTGGAAATTTGTTCCAAGAAGCTTTGTTGTTATTGGTTTTTACCAAATATATTTTGTTTTGTGTGAACTTTGGATGAATCCTTGAACTTTTATCGTTGTTCGTATTTTATGGACGCTCAAGGTAAAATGTACATTGATAGCGACAAGTGCTTTTATCAAAATTTGTGCAATAGTCATTTGGAGTGCAACGTACGCATCTTGTTACGAAAGACCAGGAGGAAAAGGCTCAGAATTCTGAGTTTAAGTGTGTCTAGATAGATAAGCTTTCCAATAGGCTCTTGTTTTGGTATGCTTTTGGAGAATCACTGACTTTTTAAAACAATGAACAACAAACTTAGATTTTTTTGTTTGCAATAAAATTATTTATAGAACTATTTATGTAGATAACCGTTATTGTACTCGTGTATAAGCGGTTAAATCTAGTTTTCACACTTACCTACAATTAAAAATAAATGCAACTGATTTTTTTTTGCAGATTATGTGGCTGGCGGTGAACTTTTTACGCATTTATACCAAAGAGAGCACTTCACCGAACACGAAGTGCGCATTTACATAGGAGAAATAATTCTGGCATTGGAACATCTTCACAAAGTAAGTAGACAAAATAGTAATAATATTCTTGGGCAACCATATATTTACAGTAATATAAAAGTATCCGTTGTAGAACATGTGAACCGTAACTTTCCTTGCATTATGTTCCAGTGTTTAACCGCGGCTTGCGATACAATTTTTTTTTGAGAGAATCTTGTGCAATTTTTGGCAAGATCGGATGTTAAGCAAGGTTAAGTATAAACATTTGCCGTGTCCTCATTACCTATTTCATTAATATTTTGGTTTTAGTTAGTCGCACGTCGTACTCCCACCTCAAATTTGTTCTCTAGATTAATCATAACAAATAATTACATTTGTTAGATTAACTCAAACAAGTAGTGGTGGTGGAATTTAGGTCATGTTCTATAACGCGATTACAAATTCTGAATGTAATTGTATAAAGGAGGAGAAAGCTTTAATGTTATACAACGGTTCAAATTTGCCTAGAATGCGCATTATTGATTAATTCTTCAAAAAGTCTTTGATTAATTCCTTCATAGTTTTAAGATAGTAAAAGGTCAATTTGTAGTCTACCTAGAATTGTCGTTAGCCTTGATTGTGGCAATTGGACAGGAAAACATTTGACCTTAAACATTATCAGTGTTTGGAATTTTTTCTCCTGTCGGTTCAACAATCACTAGTTCATCTTCATACATTTATGGTGAAAGGGTATTTAAACGCGTGAAAGTAGAAACGGCAGTAAAACGCTCGTTTTTGGTTTTCAGATTACTTCACGTAGCACCTCCATGACTTTTCAGTTTAAATGTCAACCAAACTAAATCTTGGCGATTAGCTTTAGAATTAAATTTAGGCGTTTTATGTATGAAGTACCTCTTGATTTTTCGGTGCAAGTAGCGGACGGAAGCATCAATATTCAAAATTATTTTATGTTGTTCTGTGCCATGGGTTAAAGTACTTGATTTACATTGGTAAAAGTTTTAGAATAAATTTATTTTGAAAACTATGTAACCATTAGTGAATAATATGGGACACCACTGATCACGTGTCTCTCTACAAATTTCGACTAATGATTTTTGTATCCAAACACATTTTGATTTATAATTCAATCTCAGTTCGTTTGTTATTCTGAGCTTATCTGTTTGTTCTTGTTCAACTCTTTTTTTTGATTACTGCGCCAGTTTAAATTTTCTATATTATTTTTTCTTTGATCAACACGATACTTATAAATGCGGTAGAGGCTGCTCTGCTCAGTTGTTGAAAGAGAGAACTATGTCTCCCAATAGATTTTGTTGCTGTCCAGGACAAAGGGCGTTAGACACTTCTATAGAAGGTGCACTAGGCCGGAGGGTATATTCAGGCTTCGAATCAGGAGGAAACGGGAAAAACTGTAACCATTGCAATCATCAAGGCTTCGAATCAGGAGAAAACGGGAAAAACTGTAACCATTGCAATCATGGAAGGGTTGCCGTAATGGTGCCTTCGATCATGACCAACCAAATTTCTTTACTTAATTGATATCAGTGCTGAGTAATTTAGGCTCAAGATAATCACTAATAAATCCATTCCATTGGCCCTAGGCAGTAATATACCTAGAATTAGAAGTCATACAATAGTGCGATAGCAAGAATAGTCCTTGGAGGGCTTAACATCATCATATTAATGCTACAAGTGATGTGTTAAAGGCGTTGTTTTAGACGAATTTTGAACTATTACCATCAATCGTTTACTAAAAGGCAAGTAGACAGGCATTCTGAAATAGTCAGGGTGATTCACGTAGCCCGTCGGTTAGAAAGTTATTCACTTTCTGAAATTTTGGTATATGGTCATAATCAACTAGGTCTAACTAAAATATTTTCAAAATGGCGGCACTTCCAGATATAAGTACCGGAAATTGACGCCATCTTTGTTTTTTAAATCGATTAAATTTTATGATGAACACCATCATGTTTTGAAGACATGTGTCATAGTTTTTGATATATTTAAGATGGCGATTCCTCTCTATTTATTATTTTTAATTTTTTGTTTTGCCGGTGGATATCTCTACGGCAAAACAAACTATTTGACATATGTAACATTTATTACGAAACATTTGGTTTACAGGAGGGGCCTCTTAAAAACTCTACTACTTTTGAACCATGCAAGATAAATAAATTATTTTTCGTGTTTTGATTTCTAGAGGTTCGGCCGATATTTAAATCGTTGCTGACTCTTCTATCTTATCGATTTTTCAAAGTTGACAATCAAAAACTGGCTAATACTTCATTTTTTCAAATGGCAGCTATTATTTCTGACGACAGAAATGGAGGTAGAATTAAATTGACTGGTGATTGACTGTATGGGAGATTGTTGGAATAATAATAATAATAATAATATTTTCTACTACACCCGTATCAGTATTTTTTTTTAAAAACGGTTAGTCGTAGAGAGTTGCGTCAAAAAAAATTCAAACAAAAGCCGTAGTAAAAATCGAATGGTGATATTATTAAGTAAAATGTGTGTCTTACGACATCTCGTGTATAACAGAGACACGTGTGAGTAGTATAAACTAAGAAAAATGCCAACAGTTAACTGTAACGACTTGTGTGTGTTAAAGTGCAATGCTTAAAACACAGGTGTGTCGATAAAGCCAAGAAGACCAACCGCCGTCTTGTACAGTTGTATACCGCACTCAAGTATACACCTCTGATGAGCTCATAATAAGAGCGAAATGCTGCATCAGGTGTTCATTCGTTTCGTGTGTACTTCTGTACAAGTTAATCTTGACTTTATCGACACACGTGTGTTTTAAGCATTAAAGCTATCGCTTAGATAGCGCTTTGCGCTAACACACACAAGTCGTTACAGTTAACTGTTGGCATTTTCTTTGGTGATATTATTATTTCCCGGAAAAGTCGGAATCTCACGTAGTAAAAATTTATTTTTTTAATAGCTAACCTAATCTGACCTAACCTATTTATTCCTCAAAAATCCATATTTTGGCTTTTCGGATAAACTAACCAGACTTCCAGATCGTAAAAATTTAAAAAATATTGCCTTTAAGCAATTACGGGAGGTTATTCACAACCCCACCCCCTACAAAAAATTGGTCAAAAATGATCCCCAGCCGTTCAAAAATAATGTATTCACGGGTTGACCTTTTTTGACACTTGGGGGGTCACGGGATCATATTTAAGAAAAATGAAGGGTACTATTGAACTCAACTTGTCGAGCTAACCTAAAAGTGCATATCATTTTACAATCTATTGTTGTTTATGTGAAAACTAAGAGAGATACGAATAAATTGCACAAGATTTTACTGATAAGACTGTCAAGTTTCCTTGAAGTGGGCTTAAATCTATCTAGTTGCATTTGATTTTCAGTGCTTCCGTAAAAAGTAAAAGAGATAAGAACAAATTGTCTCAGACTTTATTGATAGACGATTAAAGCCTAAATTCAGCTCCAAACTTCTAACGATTGCCATCTACTTTCGGCGTTTGTGTCTAGAACGTCCATCACGTTAGCAAAACAACCAGATGACAACTTATTCCGATCCATAATTTGCCGTTAATTAGTTATGGAAAAAAAAATTTGCTGCTCTTTGTTTGAAAAATTTTTGGTTGTCTTTCTAACTTGAGGAGGCAACTTCCTTAATAATAGCGATATTGAAAAACTAAAAAATGGATATTTTGTCGCTGTTTTGCCATTAATTAGTTGTTGGGAAAATGTTTTGCAGATCTTTGTTTAAAAAAAATGCTGTTTGTCTCGGTAATTTTACATCAACTTAAGGAATCGTTATGGTTACCTACTATTAAAAAAACAATTAATCACAGCCTACTACATATAATAATTATGACATTTTTAGAAATTGTTAAATTATGACGTTATTTGTCAAAATAAATACAGACTACATAGTATTTTTGCAAAGCTTATGAAGAAGATGATTCGATTTCAGAAAAAATGCATAGTGTCCCATTAAAAAAATTACAACTTTGGTCAATAACTTAAAAACGGTTAAGTTTAGAAAAAATGAAATAGACCACTGAATTCTAAGTAAGATAGTCTGAAAGGCCCGTTTTAGTTTTAGTTGAGATACAAGGTGTTCTTCAAATGTGACCATTTTCAATTCTACCTCGTAGCTCAAAAACTAAAAGGGCTAGGAGAAATGTAATTATTGCATCTGTTGTTTCCTGAAAAAGTAGCCAACTATTACGAGAACCGCAACTTTTTATCTCCACTCATAAGCGAGAAACCACATTAAAATGGGACACCCCGTACATTGCTACTGTTAGTGTGTGAAAACTGAGAACATGAATTTAAATTCAGCTCCACAACTTTAACATTTGTAAACTTCCTGTTATATAGGAAACATGTTATAAATTCGAAGTTTTAAATAGGACACCCTGTATATTTTTTAATTTTCTGAATGTTTACGTTATTCTTATCAAATTTTGTTAATAATGTCCTATGTATATGTTAAACAGTTTTTGAGTTATAATTTTTTTTTAATCTAATCTTACTTTTTTCCTATGTAGAAAAAGTCGTATTACTGAAATTTGAATAATAGCTGGCATATTTGAGAAATTGTACACAACATAACTCTATATCGTTTGTAAATGTTAAATCGTTATTTTTATTATATAGGGTGTTCTAGAAATAGGAGTAAAGTCGTCATATTAAAAAGTCACATAGCTATATTTTTGCAAATGGAACACCTTGTATATGATTTATTATTTTAGAAGTATCTATTATGTCTATCTGTATTAGGTTTACCTACACCTATCTCATGTAGATTTCTGGTAATTCCACTGTGAATGATAATTTTATTAAGAGAGTCCAGAAATGTTTGTGGGATTACCAGAAACCTACATGAGATAGGTTTAAGTAAACCTAATTCAAATACATAGTGTATAATGTATACTTCTAAAATAATAAATTTGGAAAAAGATAGTTTGTGACTTTTAATACGACGCCTTTACTCCCTTTTCTAGAACCCCCTGTATATTAAAAAAAATAATTTAGTATTTACAAACGATACAGAGTCATCTTGGGTACAATTTCTACAATATGTTAACTATTATCATAATATCATTAAAGATATTCGACTTTTTCTACATAGTGAAAAAGTGAAATTTAGATTTAAAAAAATTATAATTTAAAAACTGTTCAAGAATTAGTAACAAAATTTGTTCAAAATAACGTAAACATTCAAAAAATTAAAATATACAGGGTGTCCTATTTAAAATATCAAATTTATAACATGATTCCTGTATGACCGGAAGTGGCAAGAGGATGCTAATATTTTCAATACATAGTTTACCCTTCAAAACTCCTGTATGTCAATTTTCAGCTACGTTTAGTTATCGAGATCTGTCTAACCAACACTTTATCTGTGGCACTCTGTATAGCCTGTAGGAGGTAATTGGGGTCTGATTACAACTCCCAATTTTCATGACGCTCTACTCCAAAATTCATCATAACTTCCCCCAACTTGTGCATGTTGTCACAACTTCCAACTTACCCCAGTCAATAGGGCAAATAATTAGTAAATTTTTGACAAAAATAATATTAGTATAAAGTACCTTAAATTCATGTTTTATACCGAAAATGAATTGTAATTATTTAGTTAAGTAACATTTATATTCAAAGAAACGTGTTTTTTCAACTTTTTTTTCCTGAGTGAAAAGTAATAAACCAATGTTAATGGTGTAAAAAGAAAGTTATAGAAGATAAAAATACGAATAAAATGAGCACCAATTGGACTCAATCAGGTAATAACTTTCCAAGAAAAATCGGAAAAGTGAAATATTTGGTTTTTTCTTTTTAAATTCGTAGATCCGTCATTTTTGAGATGTAGCATAAATCTTTTAGGAAATAGGAGGTAATGATACGTATTTAGTGTGTGCAAAACCCTGCAATTGTTGGGCAATTAGTTTATGCACAATTGCGATTTAAATTTTGTAAAGCAATATATTCAATCGAGGCTGAATGCTCGTGTGATCATCCAATTGTCAAAAATAAAAAGTATTGTAAAGTTGAAATAAAAAGGAACAAAACGTATATTCTCATTTTTCGATAAAATGATATTTAACACCCAAAAAATGCATGCAAAGATGACTGAAAATGAACGAGTGTAAGCATACGGCGGAGTAGTGGGGGTACCCGTCCGCTCGCGCCGTTTGAGGGGATTGAGATTTATATAAGCGCGCTGCGGACGGGTACTTCCACTACTTCTCCGTTTTCTCTCACTCGGCCATTTTCAGTCATCTTTGCATGCAGTTTTTGGGTGTTAAATATCATTTTATCGAAAAATCAGGATATACGTTTTGTTTCTTTCTATTTCAACTTTACAATATTTTTATTTTGACAATTAGATGATCACACGAACATTCAGCCTCGATTGAATAAAAATTTAAATCGCAATTGTGCATAAACCATCGCACAATTGCAGGGTTTTGCACACAATGCAATAGGTATCATTACCTCATACTTTTGAAAGATTTGTCCTACATCTCAAAAAATGACGGATTTACTAATTTTAAAAGAAAACCCAAAACTCACTTTTTCCGATTTTCCTGGAAAGTTGATTATTGAGTCCAATTGGTGCTCATTTTATTCGTATTTTTATCTTCTATAACTTTCCTTTTTACACCATTAACATTGGTTTATTACTTTACACTCAGGAAAAAAAAGTTGAAGAAAAAGCACGTTTCTTTGCATATAAATGTTAATTAACTATATAATGACAATTCATTTTCGGTATAAAACATGAATACAAGGTACTTTATACTATTTACAATTACATGGCATAGGTGGTATTCTACTATTATTTTTGTCAAAAATATATCTCTATTTACTGCTCTAACTTTGTCATAAATCCCAACGAGTGTATATCACGCCCACCTCTGAAATTGATCATAACTCCTAACTTTTGCAAGCTATCACAACTCTCAACTATTTTCCCAACTCCCAACTATGTTTGTTTTTCATAACGCCCAACTTTGGAATGACTCCCAACTCTGAGTTTGATCATAAGCCAAACTTCGTTATAACTTACAGTGTTGTATTTTATCATGATCACCAACTCGATCACAACTCCTAACACCTTAGCATTATCTGACCGTCGACTTCGCTTAGAATAGGGAATTTTGATTTTTATGCTGTAACAATGCATTCGGATAATTCCGGTCCTGATTTTACGAGAGTCCCTGGTATCCGAAACGAGGGGAGTTTTAGATCCACCGTTTTAACAGGTCTAGTTTTCGTATTATCAAAAATTACTCTTTTAGTTCTTGGAAATAATAAAAATGTGGTTGTTATCTCAATAGGCGGTTGTGGATATACTATACATAGTCAGTCAATTTTGTGTATTGAAAACTAAGAATTGCAGAACAAAGTACTGTATATGCAAAACTAAAACAATACAAATATAATAAACACACGTAAGTATAACATAAACGAAGAATAATTATAAATGCCAAATACCAGGGCGTATTTTTATGTTATCTACCTAGCCATGAAAAAAAGCACAGAAGAAAACAAAAAACATAATTTTTCTACATAACTCACTTCAACACTAATACACTTATTCCATCAGAAAAAAATTGATTCGGTTACCCCTCAAAATATTCTGCAACAGTCCAAAGTGTATTATTGTATGGCTGTGAAACATGGACTATTAATGAGCAAGACAAAGTGAAGTTGGAAGTCATGGAAATGTGTATATGGAGAAGACTGTTGGAAATCAGTTGGACAGAAAGAGAAAAGTAACGTAGATATATCAAACCAAGTAGGAAAAAAAAGAATTTTATTAAACACCATAAAAAGAAAGAAGTGGAAAAATGTTCGGTCACCTACTTAGGCATAATTTGTTTATGACAAATATATTTGAAGGACGAATAAATGGTTACAAAGGAAGAGGCAGACCGAGGAAGGCATATATAGAAGAAATGATAAAACAAGCTGACTGTAGTCGATATATAGACATGAAAAGACTGGCTTCTAATAGAGAAGAATGGTGAAACAGATTTACAAGGCCTTTAGAAGAGAAGAAGGAGAAGACAGGTTCTTTGAGTTTATAAACTGGATGCCTTAATTCCATAAAACCACAGTCATTGATTATGTGCTGAACTTTGTTTGCCTTATGAACCAGAAAAAAAATTTTTTTGTGAATAAGAATCAGGGCGTTTTTCCTCCAGAGCAGTCTTCAAATTTTTAATTGTTTTCTGTGGGCCTCTCCATTTATGGTAGATCCCTCGGCATTTATACAATAAGCGAGAATTCTTTAGTATCCCAGAAAACAGTTGCCATCAGTTTTTTTTTTTTCTAGAAAATTGTATCTTGGCCTTTTTTTATGGTGGGGAGCCTTCATGAACCCACAGAACGGATTCTTGTTTAGTAGAAGGATCCCAGTAATGTACCCAAGTCTCTAACGTTTGGTCGCTCTCCAACTCGGACAAACTTCTTTTCTGTACAGTTTTTGTTCAGGTGTAAGCAATCTGGGTATCCATCTTCTTCATACCGAAATCGTCATGCTTTACTTGCATCGGATATACAGACTCATTGGCAATGACAGAGATCTGTACACGTAGATCTTTCAGTACCAAATTTTCGAGTTTTCACACAACGTCTTCAGTTTGAGTTTCAACTGGTCGTTCGGACTCCAAAAACTACATCTGTAATTTTCTGATAATACGGAGGCTTGACCTGTTTCGTGGCTCTAAAATTCGCCTCGTTTCGGATAACAGGGCATTTCGTAAAATCACGATCGGGATTATCTGAAGTTTATTGTACTTGTCATAAAAATCAAAATTACCGATTCTAAGCGAAGTCGGCGGACAGATAATGCTAAGAGGTACGTGATCAAATTGGGCGTTGTGATAAAATACAAAATTGTAAGTAATAACCAAGTTGGTCGTTATGATCAAACTCAGAGTTGGAAGTTATGAGTTGTGATAACTTGCAAAAGTTAGGAGTTATGATCAGTTTCAGAGTTGGGCGTTGTAATATACAGGGTTTTCAAACTTCAGTCGACATTATTGCTAACTTTGTTATAATTAAAGCTACAGGGTCGGTTAAATAGGCAAACTAGTAACATTTGTTTCATCACTATGGTGAAAACAGAATAAAAATCGAACATCGCAAATTGAATACTGAATAAAAAATTTTTTATCGTCAAGTCAAAAATGATGATTTTTCAAATAAGTTTAAAGTGGCTGTGATTTTATAAACTACAATTGTTTGTTGTATAAATGTCATCAGGATTAAAATGTCAAATTGAAGTTTCACTGGTAAACTGTTTACAGCAACTAGAAGCGTTTACAGGCGGGACCAAAAATGTTTGGACCAAGACGGTGACGTTTTTGAGCATCTAATTTGAATCATGAAATACTTTTTTTAAGTGTCTGCCGTGAACAAGATTCAAACCGCCTCGACCAACGCTTTTCTGACTAGTAAATTTGACTACGTTCTTGGCATTACTATTTGATCACCCGCGGGTCTGATATTCTTCCTAGTTTCTACTGTATGGTAACTAACACAGCCACCTTAACCAATTTGAAAAATCATCAATGGCTCTGTCATTTTGACTTGAGGATATAAAATAATAGGACACTTTTGTTCAGTATTCAATTTTCTATCGATTGAGAATATTGTATACAGGGTGTCCCATTTGAAAAAACGGAACAATTTAACATAACTCGCTGTTCGATTTTTATTCTGTTTTCACCATAGTGATGAGAGAAACAAATGCTACAACCGACCCTGTAGCTCTAATAATAACAAAGTTAGCAATAGTGCCGACTTACGTTTGAAAACCCTGTATACTCGTTGGGAGTTATGACAAAGTTGGGCGTTATGAAAAAGAAACGTAGTTGGGAGTTGTGAAAATAGTTTAGTACTACTTGGTTTTCTAAATTATGTAATTTACGTTGTATTTCCCCAAGGGAGCAACATAATTTTTCGAAAACTTGTATATCTTATATACTCTTTATATTTCGTATTCTATTTTGGCCAATTTTTTGTGGGTGACATTTTACTTTTTCTCCTCTCTCAGAAAATGCTCTCAGAATTCGAAACATGTTCGTATTGGGAGTGTATCTATCCAGAGTAAAATTTTAACCGTGTCCACTAGAGGGTAGTCTTGACTTGCTTACTTTTCGATAATCACCAGACTCTCTCTCTGATGGTTTCTCTCAAAAATATGTCTAAGGTCTCCTTTTTAAAATCGATCGGTAAACAATGTTTATTTTCTTTGTTTTAATGTTTCATAAAAACCATTTCAACCAGTAAATAAGATCTGTATTATGTGAAGTCCTTGAGAAATTGATTGTTTTATCCATTGTGTCGTAAATTACGTGCGTTGGTGATATTTTAGGACCTCGATCATATTAACGGAGATGCCAGTAGCATTTTCTTTGTTTAAATATATTACGATTAAATCGAACAAAAAAGGAAGATTTTTTTAATGCTATTGGTAATTAACGAAGACAATTTGAAATGTTTGATAAGGAAATTTTATGGGCCATAAATGCTTACAACATAACAGTACAATGTGCAATGTCAATACATATTACACCATTAACTGTGTTTCATTTTAATTTTAACGTCGTCGATGCACACGATGCTCATTTAAATCGCGTTATTTTACTTTATCATATTCATTTTCTACAAAATGAAATTTATTTCATGCAAAGATTTCGAAAACGTTTTTCGAGACCGTCCTGTCTCACCCCTAGGCAGTCTGTAGGGGTGAAAGGTCTTTAACCCTGGGGGGTTTTTGGACCAGTCTGCGTGCGAGGACTCAAATTATTTTTCTTAATTTATCCGACGTGACATTTGAATTTAATTAGTTTTAAATATCATTTATGTTTATGAGGTGAATGGTGAAAAAATACTCGTTCAAGTTCAACTTTAGAATTTGACATTTAATACCCTTGGAAGAGACTGGTGGCCAGGTGTTGCTTTGAAATCTACAGGTTTAAAAGCGATTCTGGTACCTATTCCCCATTACAGTTTGTATTTTGTAAGGGTTGCACCTGGCTCCGAATTCGTAACTTATGGTGCTTTTGTTACAATATACATAGACACGATATATCCCTCTTTTAGTGGGTGAATAAAATTTCTGCATCCCCAATCTGGTTGTTAACGAATATTTTCTCTTTTTTGTAATAACATGTAGTAAGGCGTATCGCGCTTTTTTTTTATTATCGGCGAGTGAGGATGTGATTTCGCATGTTCTTTATTGAATGTGGAAAGGAACAAGTTGAAGGAACGCTTGAAGTAGCGCAAGGGATATAGGTGCTGATAAGTAGCTATATGGTTGCAGCTGTTAACCACCGTTACTACCTTTAGAACGATGAACTCGAGTATTTTTGTGGCAGATGGGTATATGCGGTTATTAAATATTTTCATCTTGTAATAAAAGAAATACTTTAGACGTCTTTGTAATTAGACAACGAAATGTAATACAACTTGGAATCCATTTTCAACGGTTTCATTAAGTTAATCAATAATTCGCATAGAAGTTATTATGACTTGCTTCGTGTTTTTTTTCATCTTTTGGAGTTTTATTTAAAACTACACCTGCTTCCTAATCAGAAAAGGGAAAAATTCTATTCAAAATTTCAGAAAAATGGCGATAACATTCTTAGGAGTAGAATTTCGTTCTCACAAATACTATGGTTGGGTACGATTCTTTCCGACTGAAAAATAATTGGATCTTTTTTTACTACTCCACTGTGAATATTTTTTTATGTTTGAAAGTGAACAGAAAGTAAGTAGGAAGACTGCAGAGAATTTCGATAACTTTACAAAAATGTTTGCCTACAATATACAGTGCGGACGTAAATAGCCCCCCCCCTAAATTTGAAACGGTTTAAAATATCGATTTGAAATTTGAAGGGCTAAATAATAAGGCACAAAGTACTACAATTTGATTGATACATTGATAGCTCTATGTTTCAAGATGGCACCATTTTGAATTTTTTTAAATGGAAAGGGTGGTCAAGTGATACCATTTTTCATGCTTAATTAATCCTCCGAATTTGAAGTCTCTACTGTCACCCTTGCCAAGGCGGCGTTTTGTCAAACTTATGATTGTTTATTAGATTTCAAATGGAAAAAAACACTAACCTGACTTTTATGAGGGGGCTTGTTACTTTTTTAACATTGGTACAGCGGTTGCCTAAAATTGACAAATGAAAAAACTTTATTAATCAACGATTTTCAAAATGTAATAAAAGACTTAACTTAAAGCAATACTTATCTTGAACACTTTGATAATTAATTCATGAATAATTAATTAATAGTTTCGGTACGGCGTGGCGTGGCGTACCGAAATTATTCTGCTTTTAAATTTTTTGTAAAATTTTCGGAATATTTCCATTTGAAATACAAAAGTTTGACGAAACGCCGCCTTGGCAGGGGTGACAGTAGCAACTTTAAATTCGTAGGGTTGAATTGAGGTTAAAAGATCTTTCAAACGAGGTATCAATCGACACTCTTTCCATTTAAAAAATATTAAAGATGGCGATGAGCTATCAATTTTATGTCATATTGTAGTATTTTATACCTTATTATAGCCTTCTAAATTTCAAATCGATTTCTTAAACCGTTTCAAATTTAGAGGGGGGGAACTATTTACGTTCGCACTGTATAATTTAATCATGAAACTTTCACATAGTAATAAATAGAGAAATTAATTTTTAAAATTTACAGGAAAGCTAATAAGAACAATGCAGTTAGATCTTCTTTTTACTTCTTCCATGATATAGATTTGATGGACTTTGTTTAGGGTTCTGAGTGTACCTCGAAGTAACAAGGTTCTAATATCTTAACTTCCACCAATTTTTAAGCATTATTTTTTGTTACTATTTCAAAGGAATTTTATTGAACCAAATATCTACCATTTTATTCGACATTTTGCCATATTTCTGGTAATTTCATAATTCCTCGCTAATAGAAGGTCAAGTTATTTTTACAGACATCTTTTGAATCCACCATTAGGAGAGTTTTGCAGAGACCGAAACAAATGGTGCAAGGTCTGGACTATACCATTCGATTCTTTACTACGGCGTTTGTGATAAATTTTTTTGGTGCAACTCTGTACGACTAACCGTTTTGAAAAAAATGACTGATACTGGTGGTCCCATTCACCCTCTATAAATATATTTTTGGTAGCCAACCTAACTTAACCTAACCTATTTATTTTCAAAGAAATCCTGTGAATATTTTTTTTTTACGTTTGAAAGTGAACAGAAAGTAGGTAGGAAGCTGCAGAGAATTTCGATATCTTTTTTTTAAATGTAATACTGAACTTTACAAAAAAAAATTATGTCGATCTAAAGCTATGTGTTTTCCCTACATTATATAATTTAATCATCAAACTATCACATTAATAATAGGGAAAAAATACAAGGTCTGGACTGTACGGTGGATTGCATCAGAACTTCCCAGCCAAGCTCTCTCAATTTTTGCTGAGTCATCAAAGATGTTGCGTTGTCCTGATGAAACACAACGCCTTTTTCGTTGGTCAATTTCTTCAATCGGTTGCTTCAATCTTGTCAATTTCGGGCTTTGTCGCCGTTTCCCACGCTTTATCTTTTTTCGACCACGATCCTTTGCGCACATTATTGATCAACTTTTCATCGCCAGTGGTCATACGTTTCAGAAATGGTTCGACTTCGTTTCGTTTCAGTAAAGATTCACAATTGGAAATTCGGTTAATTAAATTTCTTTCCGTTAAATTATGTGGCACCCAAACATCGACTTTTTTTTAATCCTGCCTTCTCCAGGTGATTTAAAACTGTTTGCTTGCTAACTCCTAATTCCTTAGCGATGGTGGTTATGTGCTGGTCTTGCTCAACTTTATCTTTGATTTTATCGACTTTTTTTGTGATTGGTCGGCCTGAGCGAGGTGCATCTTTTGACACCAAAATTTCCAACACGAAATCGAGCGAACCATTCACGGACTGTTCTTATTGATAATGTATCAGGTCCATAAACATCATTAAATTTTTTAGAAGCCTGCGTTGCATTCTTCATTTTTAAGTAAATCAACCAAATGTATCGAATTTCTTCCTTATTCACTCATTGTTAAGATGTAATAATTTTTTTTTAATTTATAAGGAATTTCAACGCTTTTGCCAAAATGGCGTCTGTAGGGCAAACAAACCTTTGTTTTCATTCGAATGTGAGTAATTTGTGTTGATTTTTTGTACTTTTAGTGGTCGTTTTATTTAAGTTAGTTATAGAATCTGTGAAAGAGTATTTTAACTCAATTCATCTTTAAAATTACAAATAACAGGGATTCTAAAAAACTTAACACTGTCACGATTTCCACTACTGCCACAGTTCACTACACGACCAAATGCTGGCATTACGGTACATTACAAATCAATTAAACGTATAAACTATATTAAAATCCTATAACTCAATGATAAAATCCATCTAATTCTACATAAGTTTGCCCTACAGTAGCCATTTTTAAAGGTCTTTGACAGCTATCTGACAGCGCATTGAATGCCTTATTCTTCAACATGACAGATTTGAAATGACACTTAATATAACCTGGGCGGCAACTTTTTAGGTTACCTAATACAACTCGGTGGTGATTCTTGAGGCTCAAAACAATAGTAGAAATTTCCGATTTTTTAAGGTTTTTTTCCTATTTCGTCAATAAGTGCGATCTGGTTTATCTACTACTGCATGGAAATGGAGTAGAAAAATATTCTTTTAAATCGTTGTATGGAGTAGTCGAATTGTATTGGTTTTTGGGAGTAATGGTTAAATGTGTTTCACAGGAAGCTTTATCATAATTTTTCTTTAATTCTTCGGGACAAAGAGTTTTAAAATCTAAGTGCTACCCAGAATTCACAAGAAATAGATGCATTACCATACAAAAATTTACTCTTCGAGACACAGAAATTTTCACAATGAATGTACAAAAATGGTGTGATTTTTTTAATTTTCGATTTCTATGGGCGCTTCAATAAATATTCGCGATTACTATGAATGACTCTCACTAACCGGTTTTTAACAATTTTACTTCAACAAAAATTTAGATAACTATTTTTTAAGTAGAACGTCGATAGTAACTGCTGATTTTGTGATGTCGTCTTCCATCCCTAATGTTCATAAGTCTTAATTCGCCAGAACTATCTGAACTAATATACAGAACTATTCAGTCACTCATAACTCTCAAAAACTTATGAAAGTAATTTGGTTTTTTTTTACGTCTGTAGAAGGAAACCACATACCCAGAAGAATTCTATCAACATAGTAAATTATCTGAATGTTTTTTTGCAAATTTCAACAAACTCACATATTTTCTCAATTTACATTCAGATTTTACATTACTGGTGCATAAATTGTCAAGATCCATCTTGGACGTTCCAAGCCTTCATTCCTCGAGATGTGCCGACAACTGATCCGTCCAATGGGTGAAGTTTTCTTGAAGTATTCCAAGTTTTATTTTACAGATAGATGAGATTCATGGTTATTCAATATTAACAACAACAAGGAATTATCTGCGCAGTACGAAAAATGTAATAACAGTGTAGATAATTATTATGGATCAATTCTACTGATTTAGTGACACGTGAAGTGACTTGTCCAGTTTAATATTGAGCGTATTTTCTTTTCGTATGCTGTGAAATATTAAGCATAAATCTGCGACTACTATAGAACCCGAGAAACTCCACATCATCAAGTTCGTAGTACCCATTTGAAAAGAACTGATTATCGATCTCTACCTTCTTTCAACTTCTTCATCCCCACATTCAGGCCACATCACATACTCAAAGCATTGTCTTCCGACGCAATTCTTACTCTTAATTCTAATAGTTATGAGAGGTGGAGTATGTTTCCCACCATCTTATCCCTTCTCGTCACTTTCTGATTTGAATGTGTTGTACTGATTTTTGAATAGATAAACTCATCCATCTCGTCTTCATATTTTGTTCTGATTCGCAACTTTTTCGACAGATATGTAAGCTCCGAAGAGTCCCAAAAGTACGTATCAGCTGCTCAGTGATTCTCGTTGTTTGTTTGCTATTATAGAACCTCTTGGGGATTTACAACCGGCGATTCAATTGTTTTTATGCCAACGCTTAGTGGGCGGTAATAATCGAAGAACTGACTCATGTAACTTATCTGTTGGCAAACCTGCTTTAGTATATTACGGTTATTAAAAACTCCATACATTCTTCAACGTCACGTTCTTAATTATTAATTAAATAAAAATATAAGCCAGTGGCTTACGAGATCACGTATCGTTTATGTCATGGAAACACCTTTTTATTTTATTTAATCGTATGGTACATTTTAAATATTGTATTGTGATGTAAGTTGTATGTATGGTGCCCCAGAAGATCAGTATAAACCTGTACAGTGTGGTGACGAAGCCGTGTGCAATTGTGGTTTGGTTCGTCTTGGCAAAGCATTTACTCAAGGTTTAGGAAAACCACTAAAACCTAAACATCCCAACCTTTACCCACCCTAGTATTCACATGTAATAATATTAATTAAGTGTGTAATGTGATTGTGTTTTGTGAAATTGTGTTGTACATTTTTCCTAATTATCCGGGAGGGTCTTGATGACCAGGTCTGGAAACCAAAGTGGTGATTCTCAGGAACAACATGTTTTTCTTGTTAACCATGGAGTACTGTAGGTACTGATCACCTTCCATATTTGCATTTGTAAACACCTGATGAGTTCCTAATGGAATTATTTTCATTCTTATGACACTGTAAAACGGGGGATCCATTATCTTTAAAATTCCTACTGAAGTTAGGTGCACAACCTGTTAATTATTTATAACTTGATTTAAGGTTAATTTAAAATGACAAATTATAAAAAATTCATTGTGAGGATATATATAACATACAAAGTTTAATTAAAACATTTACCACTATTTAACATTTACTTTTAGTTAACTTCAATGACAGATATCAACGGCGGAAAGTAGTATCGTATGGACATCATTTAATGATCGCAGTGTACTTGGGTCTTATTTTTATCGATTTTTGGTTTTGCCAAAAACATCTTAGGCTATAATCATTAAGTATTTGTAGTTGGGATCCTCATATTTTGAATCGCTACTACATTTTAATATACAACTTAAACAATAGATAAGTAAGTGGTGCGACATCTAGGCACAATCTCGTGCTATCATAGGACATCCGAAAGGTTTTTGTAAAACTGCAAACTTCCGAATAGTATAATCCTTATTAACATTTGGGAAGCGTATGATGCTTGATACGCTTTCGATTGTTTGCAAATTCTTCTCCAGACCTGTTGGTACAACATTTATTCACAATCCTGTAGATTCTGTCAATGCCTCCAATACTTCAGAAGCTGATCATTTTGGTATTGTACTTCTTCTTTCTCCATCACTTCCATTTATTCTTTTTGTTAATCTCTCGGATGTTTTAGCATTTATGTCTTTTTTCTCCGAAGTGTTTGTTGAACATCCATTGATTTCTTGGTTCGCTAAGGAAAAACAGGTTTCTATAGATTAAATCCTTACAGGAAAGTATGCCATGGCGCTGAATTGAAAATAGTTTAAGTCTGAAACCATACCCTCTTTACTTTTACATTCGTCATATGAATTTTTGAAGTGTTAAATACTCCAAGAGTGGCTTTGTTTAGTTGTCTGAGAGTTCCCTGTCCTGACATTTTTAGCGGTCCCCAGCTGACTCCAAAAAATCTTTCCTAAAATCTGTTTTACTTCTTGGAATGTTCGTGGATGACAATAACTTTGGGAACAGATTTGGACGTTATACAATTGAAACTCTGATTATAAAACAAGTAACTTTTTTTGAATATCGTTACTTAGTTCATGTTGTATTTTCTTCACGATTTTGGTACCAAAATCAAGAAATATTTGAAAATCTTGACATTAATTTAACTGATGATGGTTGGGTGGTTATCGAAACACTTCAACAAATCTAACACTCTTTTTTCGTTACTAATGAGTTTCTTTTGTTCCAGCTTGGAATCATATATCGAGATATCAAACTAGAAAATATATTAGTAGATGAATCTGGTCACATCGTTTTAACTGACTTCGGTCTCAGCAAAGAATTACCGACGGACCCCGGCGACAATGGCGAGAAGCGTGCTTACTCATTCTGCGGAACCATCGAATACATGGCACCTGAGGTTGTTCGAGGAGGCACCGTCGGCCACGATATCGTAAGTAATCTTAACATTTCGAACGATGAAAAAACCGTGACCTGTTTCTAAATTTAAAAAAAAAACCTAGATTTATTACTTGTGTTAAGGACAAGTAGTCATTTTGTGGCATCGTTATCCTTCAGCCGAACACGAAAGTTATTTCAACCCCGTATTCCGTCGGGGAATAGTTGACCTAAATTATGTAGTGCACAAGCATAAAAGAGAATGTCGTTTTTAATCACGAAAATGAAGGATGTACATCAATACATTTACGCTTATGAATTCGTTTCAATCACAGGAAAATCCTTTGGGAAATCGAATAATTACTTTGTGCTTTTGAAGATAAACTTCGACCTAAATGCATAATTATCAAGTATTAGAATTCCTTGGTATTTTTGCTAAAAAAACGTGAAAGGTGTATAAATAATTTTTCCGGGAACTATTGCTTTGTAAACAAAAAGAGAGATAAGTTTATCTGAAACACGTGTACAACGCACCGTTGTTAAACGTGGGGTCTGGGTTTAAAAATTGATACTAATGTTATTGATTATAATTAAATATTTTGACTGTTTTCCTAAATGCTCCGTGTGTGTTAGGGAGATTTTTTGAAAAATACCATATCCGTTTATATTCCTGATAAGCAAAGATTATATTGCAACCGTTTGTTTGCTTTAATGTTGTCTGCGCTTTTTTTTTGTTTGTACGCGATTAATAGAAGATAGTGAAGGGTTTAAATGTTAATACTAAAATGCATTTTCAAAATTTAAACATAAAAATAGGTGGAAGCACCCAATATGATAAATTTCGGAGGGCGTTTATATTTCAAAACACCCACAATAATCGTCTCAGTGATATAAAAAGCCTTGATTGATTGCAAGATACAACAACGAGAGTTTATCACTAAACTGAAAAAGTGAAAAAAATACGCGTAAATCATACGCAACCTTGAACAAGCGGCTTCATTATTTTCTCATCAATTCGGTCTAATAATGGTTTCGAAACAATATTAAAATTTATGTATATTTTCATAAATATTATTATTGTGACTATAAAATAATAATATAATAGCGTGGGTAACCTTCAAAACTCTTTACATATTTTTAAAAATTCTGAGTAGAAAGGGGCTCTAAGTTTATTCAGTTCAGATTTCTAGCTTACTTGGTTACATAATAATTTTGTATCTACCGACAATGAAGATATTTGCTTCGTTTTTTTCTTCTTATAAGAGTCCTTTTTGAACAATAGCGACCGCCGCCGCTGGATCACCAACATACTACTTAGCTAAGTACTAGCTAAGACCTACAGCTATCTCAAGGACTCGACAGACTTTGTTCGGAAAATTCGAAACATCAACATCGAAGCCCAAGATGACCTTGGTATCGCTGTTTACCGAACTTTGTGACCAAAATCTTCTTTACTATTATCAGGAAGCTTTTCAAAGTCTGTTTCGCCTAGAGTTACTTCGTATGGAAATGAGAGTTCTTCGAACAAGTGGATGGAGTGGCAATGGAAAGTCCCCTGAGTCCAATTATAGCCAATTTCTTCATGGAGAATTTTGAGAAGAAAGTGTAATACAATTCAGCAACATGCTGCAGCAACGTTTGGAAACACGGCATAGGGAACCTTAATCGGTTTCTTCGACATCTGAATATCCAAAACTCCAGTATCCCGTTCACTATGGAGATATAAGATGAATAGCAACTAGCCTTTTTGGATGTGCTGGTGAAAAAAAAAGAGAAAACAAACTAGGTCACACAGTGTACAGGAAAACTACACCCTGACGGAACAAACTTACTCTATAAACCAGAGGATCCCTGGCGTTCTGCGACAGGACGTTCCAACAATCGGTCGGATTTAAATGGAGCGATTGTTGCAATTTGTTGTTTCAACTTCTGAAATGTGTTTGAGTTTATTGTCTTCATTATTCCATGGCAAAACCTCAATACTTTCTCTCGATTTAAATGGAACGATTGACTCGGGTCAAAATCGTGGTTTGAAATAGGTTTAAGTTCATTCTTTTGATTAGTCCAGGACAAAACCTCATTACCTTCTCCCTCGCGTCCTCCAATCTTCAACAGAATTCCGTTAGATTTAGAGAGAAGGCTTTATAAAAAAAGTCAGATACTAAATATCGTCACCTGTAAACTTTTTTCTAGTAACCCAGAGGCTGATACATAGATGGCGCTTTTTATAAACAATCTGTATGATTTTTATAAAGTAACACTCTTCGAACGATAGGTGTCAGATTTTTATATAAATCGGAGTATTAGTTTCTAAGTTTGTTATAGGTTTGGTGAGTTTAAGCATGGTGGAACAAACATGGATATTGCTGAACGCTCTGGTCGCTCTTATTCGTCAGTTGTTTCAGAAAGATAAAAAAGGACACAAAAGACCGAAAAGTCAAGCTGTGGAACATAGCTGACACTTTAAAGATCTCAGAATACTTGTATATGAGAAAGCTGTGTTCAAAGTGAGTGCCGCGGATGCTTCCAGTGGACTAAAAACAGCATCGGTGATTTGGAGCACGGTTTGGAGAGACTTTTTCATTGGTATGTCATTATCGATTAAACGTGAATCTACCACTATACCCTAATATCACATTGGCAGTCAGCTAAAGTATTGTGATGTTAGCAAGGTGTTTTATTCGTCGACTACCTTGAGAAAGGCAAAACCATTAACAGCGAATATTATTGGTGTCAAAAAAAAGGTGCTCTTTCACTAGGGCAATGCACCGTCCTTAACTACGAAGTCTAAACTGAATGAATTAAAGTTCGTATTACTTCCTCATTCAGCATATTCCAGCGACTTACCTCTTCGCCGACCAAAAAAATACTCCAAGGACAAAGGACAGAATCCTGAGGTCATAGCCGCAATAAAGGCCTATTTCGAGGCGAAAGATAAAACGTATTATGTAAAAAGGCCATCGAAATGTTAGAGAGGCGTTGGAATAAATGCATTGCTCATGACGGAGACTACATTGACGAATAACATCGAAAAATCATCAAAGTGAAACCGTTAACCAAAAAAAAATAATAATAATACAAAAGTCTTTCAATACATAGAAAAGTTTAAAATGAAAGAAAATGAAGATTCTGACCCCATCAACCATTAGAAGTGACCTTGGTGGGAGAAGAAGAAATAGAAAAAGAAGAGGAAGAGTGGAGCGAAAGGAAGGTATGGGCGGATTAAAGAATAGAGAGGTACAAGAAAAAGATGGAGAGAGAACAATACTCAGAAGAAGGAATAGAGGAGGAGATAAACAAGATAATGAAAAAATTGTGGAAACCAAATGAATGGTGGAATGGAGAGTGCGAGAAATAAAAAGAAAAAAATGAGAAGAGGTAAAGGAAAAATGCGAATTGAAAAATATAAAAGATTAGGATGAAATTCAAAGAAGAATATAGAGAAAAAAAAAAAGAATACATAATGAGGTTAAAAAGAAATTGAGGACATAAGAAACAAAGGACTAGTTTGAAGTTCATAAGATGCATAAGGAAGAAAGAAAAAGAACAGAAGGATAAAAATTGAAGAAACATTGTAAGAAACTATTAGAGGAAGCAGACAATCAAATCAAGAAAAATAGAGGTAGGAGTAAAATAAAAAATAAGAGAAGGAAGGATTGAAGAGGAGGAGATGGGGAAAAGAGATAAATAAAATTAAAAAGGAAAAACTATCTAGACATACTTTTATTGTATACTTATTGTGTAAATTTAAACTTTTTCTATAAGCCTGCTGATGTTGTTTATATCTCTTCAGGTGAGAATTGTTTATAATTTTTATTTCTAGGTTAGTTTACGCAAATGCAATTCGTGGGGGTTTTTATGCATTGAACAATGAAAAATATTTACACTACAATCGCAGACTTATAGGAAACATTTCATTTTTGCCAATAATCTATTTTGTTTGAAATTCTAATAAATATTGCAAATTCTTCTGGGTGGTCACAACTTGAAATAAGTAAAGGTTTACGATGACTAAACAAGAAATTGAATATCATCTAACAACAACGCTGAATAGAACTAGTATTATTGAACGAATCGCAAACAGCGCCTTAACGGGAAGCGATTTAAACTAAGAGTGATTGGCAAATTTCGCCAGGAATATTTCCGGTATTCGTAACTGCTTTTCGCCCAATACCTTCGTTTTTTCTCGAACGGGTCCATTCCCACACGTGAATCGCACGTAACGGTGATTCCCAGTAAAAGCCATTACATTGTTTAATCCAATTAGTTTATAAAAAGTCCTTCAATAAGGTCAAACACTTCCTGATGCTCCAAAAACGCTACCTACATTGTTTATTTATTTTATAACAGAAAGGTAAAAATAAATTATTGCTTAGTTATCGAAGGTCACATATTAGTTCCGTAACATAAATATTATAGTGTTTCACAATTTTTTCGGGTTACCAAGACATTGTTGGTAATCGTGAAAAAGCTCGTATTGCTAAAGTGGATTTGTGGGTTGAATGTAAACTAGCGCACGATAAAGCAACAGGTTTTTTTTTCTCCTTCTGTACCTTGATTAGTTACGTTTATGTGGTGCAATACGCGGTTTAAAAGAAACCTGTCGATAACAGATTGTTTACTTACGCGTATATCCATTTAAATGGCTGACACAAATCAAAATCTTATTTTAATGCTACGTAACGAATATCGCAATTTTCCGTCATAGGGTAGCAAAACGGACACTAATAAATAGTAACCTTTTAAAATAGGTGCCCAAAATGCGATGACGGTTTAATTTTGTATTACACTATGAGGATGTTAATGTTAAAAGGAAGACTATCGAAATTAAGCAACTTCATGCCAGGTCAATTATCAGATGGGTGATTGATTTGTTGAAAACCTAAGAAACTCTACCTTGTTACAAAAAAATAAATAACACAGATTACTGTGATTACACAAAGCGGTTTGAGGTCAAGAGATGCAACTATCAGCCAACCGATACATGGGTTCTTGAAAACCCATCTCTTTAGAGACGAAGTAGTGAGAAACTGTTTAACGTGAGCAAACAATTGGTCTTTTGCATCACGATTATCAGCTATTGGAAATCAACCACCACTGCTCGATGTGGACGATTTGATTCAGTAAGTGGAATGAGACTTGAAACCAGGAGATCGTCTTCATCTTTGAGCGACAATCATGAAGATGTTGAAGAAGACTGCCTGAATTCATCTCAAGGTGGAACTTTTTGGATTTTGGTGAACTATCAAATTTTGAATAAGAAGAAATTGAACAAAAGACAAGGAAACATTTTCGCTAGTGCCCTAACAAGTTGATTTGACATTCAAGAAGAAATTGATATGGTAAACCCAAAGAATTCGACGATCGTTTGGTAAAAGTAGTGCCCTTGTTTGAGCTTAAGCATCGAACACTGAATTTTGACTTGGAAACGATTTACATCAACTGATATGGTGATTGAAAATTCTATCATTCCGTCTTCTCTTGTACTTTCATTTCCTATACCGTCTCTTTTCTACTACTTCTTTCTTCTGTCCATACTTTTCATTCTCACCGCCCTATTTTCCTTCTTTTTCTCTTTCCCTATTAGATTTACTTCCAATGGCTTGTGATGTGATATCTCCTCTCTGCATCGTGTTCATTCTGATTACTGATCCTCCTCTTCCGCCTATAAACGTGTATTTTCCTTTTTCCCCTAACTAACACTTTTGGCTACACCATTTATTTTTTGTCCACTTGCTCTATTTTCCTCCACCTCCCGTTCATTATCATCCCTCCTTCCTCTCCTGTTCTTGCGTTAAAATCTCCTTCCATAATTATTTTACCCCCTCACTGCTCTTTTTGTTTTCCCTTGTGTCCTTCATTTCTCTTCCATGTACCGTCTGTCTTCACGACTGATTTTATAACCTCTTTTTGAATCCTCTTTTTTTTTGTATCTTTTTCACCTCTGTTATTATTCCCCCCTTGCCCTTTCCAATTTTTTCCTTTTCTGCGAACTGAGATTTTCCATATGATTCCTTCGGCATCTTTTTTTATCATGTATTCAATCCTCCTTACTCACATTCATGTTTCTACTAGCCTACCATTTTGCAAAACTTCTAGATAGTTCTGCAAATATCCTCCTTTATTTTTTAACCCCGCTATGTTCCAAAAAAGTATTTTATTTCTTGTTTTCTTTGGTTTTCTCCTCCCTCCCTTTTTCCCATCTTTCTTTATCTAATCCCCTCATCCTTCTTATCTATCCTATTATTACCCTCGTTCCTCTCTCTCTACTTTTGTTGTCTCTATTCTTATCTTTTCCTTTTTCAACTTATCCTCGTCTATTGTGTATGTTTGTGCCTTTTAATCCTTCTTTAGTTCCTCAGAATATCAATTTTATCTTCTACGCTTTCCATTTTATGATGACTATCTCCTTTTTTATCTCCATTGCTTCCTTGATTTTCTTTTCCATTCCCGAATTTTTCCGCCCTTTATCATATCCTCCTTTTAATTCCATTTCTCTTGACCACCAACCTTTGCTTCCCTTTTCCTTTTCTAGTGTCTCTCTACCTTCTCTCTAGACCATCCTATTTTAATCCTTCCAGTTTTTGCATTTTGTCTTTCTTTATTTCTCATTAATTTTTACAACCTCATTGGCTTTTCTTGAATTCTTTAATCTTTCTTAACATTTCTCTCCAAATATATCTCGTCTCTTCTTCTTCTTTTTTTCGCTCCGTCGAAGAATCCTTCTGATTCTGACAACTCCAGAAACAATTTTCACACAAATCCCTTTATTGCAGTCTTATTAATTTACATTCTTTATTTTATGCCAAACCAAATCTCCAGAAGTTACATATTTTTTTAATTATAGCTAGCGGTAAAAGATCTTTGATATGGGCAGGAAGGAAACAGTCAAGTCCAAAGGTGGTAGTGAGTTTAGGTTAAACGTTATTGGTAGCTTCTTGATTCTAAGCGATTGATTTGCTACAGAGTATTTTTTAGGTTTAACAGTCGTTACTTGCTCCAGCACAATTTTTTATGAAAAAAGTCTGTCAATACTTTATTAATGTTATTTCAAACTAAACTCAGCATTGAGCTGCTCCAGTGTCTTTCTGAGGAGGACGTTACTTAATTGCGGAGCCTCACGTCGGGCGCCATTTGTTAAAATGAAAATTATTTCTTAAAAGGTACTAAATAGGTACCAAACTTTATTTTAAAAAGAATAATTACTCTTTTGTTCCAATTTTGATGATTTTCTCTGCTCGAATTGTGTTTTTTTGCTAAAAAATGTGTGTAAATTATTATTATTAATAGATTGATCTTTGTGTTTTAGTCATTGAGCTACTACAGTCGTTTTCTGGGTTTGAAGGTCATTATTTAATTGCCGAGCCCCACGTTGGGCGCTACATGCAAATCATCAATACTTGTCTAATTTATTTTAAAGATATTTTATGTTGCATCGGTCTCATTTTTTTAACTAATTGATTACGTTTGATTTTTTGGTTTGAATTGTTTTATTGATCTGCGCGCATGTGTGGAATCTAGTGAATTTCATCATCGATTAGCACTAAAACTTGGATATTAAGAAGTCTACGAAACATAGAGAAACAGACCGAACTGACTGATGATCTAAAAGTAAGGGCATTAATTCTACTGAAAGGACACTAAAAATTATACACATAATATAGAACATGTGATCGTTATATAACGCTGCATAATAATCAGCTGATACATAACGTAGAGAAGGCACATATTATTAAACCTTGATCGTAATTAGTTCGAATAATATTTCGGCCATTTACCTCATTTTTTTAACATTGTCTGACTGATGAGACAAATTTCGGATGCACTATTTTAGAACAGGTTGTCGTTATTTTTGGGACGGCCTTCGCCCACAATAAATGACATAACTTGCCAAACGCGAAAATTAGATTCGAAAAGGTGTACTCTATATTTTTTAAACGATAATAGTTTAAATAACTGGGTCAAAAAAGTATGCCGACAAAATTGATCACGAGCCGGAACTACACAACACATTATACGCAATGTTTATTGTTGCAACATTTTTCTGTTACTTTCTTTTGTTGCGCCTTCATTCGATTTTTGAGCTTATCTCGAAATAAACCTAACTGTGAAAATACAGTTAGAAAATGATAAAAATCCGCTACAATGTTAAAATCCAACTGGGTCACCTGTTGCAACAGCGTGCTTTCTAAGTAGGACAAAGAGAGTGATAGCAACGTACTTATGCAATTGAAAATGTCTGACAGAGAAAACGAGGTACAATAGTGAAAGTGGACTTCGACGGATTTAGTAATATTTAAGTTTTGCTTTAATGCTCGTTAACTTTGTTTTGAAATGTACTGTTAGTTCGTCATGTGACGGACGCCATCTGCGGAGCATCCGTTAAAGGAGTTCAGACCTTGTTTCCACATTGAAAGAGATTGAAGGTCGAGCTAATAAATAATCGATCGAACTTAATTATTACGTTAGGATTTTTCTCTTGCTCAATACCCTCTTTAAATTCAGCGAGTTTCGCATTTTTTCACTTTTACCGGCATTGTTGCATCATGACATTGTTATCGGGGAGATCAAGTGTGGACGTGCATATAAGTGTAGCAATTTCAATTTCAAGGCACGTTAAGCATATAGGTTTTCGTTACGGACCCATTTTTAATTGTTACAAGATACGGACGTTGAATTATAAACGTAAATTCATCTAGTTTAGCATTAAGTTAATAAACAAACAAAAATTAGGGATTTGTTATCAAATATTCGAAATTTCAAAATTGTTGCTTTTGAATCCGACGTTGCTTCATATGGTTTAATGAAACGTCTAAAAGTAGGGGACGAATGAGCTCTTAGAAAAATTTTTATTCAAAGAGACACAAGGTTTTCTACAGATTTCAAATAAATTTATTCTTTCTAAGGGTTATGTGATTTACAATTTGTTGATAAGATTCCTGTCAATTAGTTTGTTTTTTACTATTTTGGAGGTATCGATGAATTGAACGTTGAAAAATAAATGAAGTCATCAACTTTATGGAAAGCTTATTCTATCCTGCGAGTAAGCATTTATGATAAATTGCACACCTCTTCAACTATTTACTTAAATTCTAATAAATTATTAGAAACACACGCATGTTTCCGATCTGACAATGCATCTCGGCAGATGCCAGTAATGCAATCAGATGCCCACAATAAACTTTTTTATTTCTCGAGGATACAATGCTTCCGGAGAAACCAATTCAATACACCTAATTTATCGCATTAATTATCTGGAATTAGATTAAAGCTCAATAATAAACAGTAATAAGATTTTAATCTCTGATCAGAAATTCAAAAGTCTTGGAATGGAAGTCCCGTCTAACGAAGAGAATTCGTAGGAAGACTGAATAAAGACTGGGAAAGACGAAGAAGGACTTCTGAAATGCAATAAAGTATGTAACGAGGTAATGTTGTTTTCATGAACAAAAAAGAAGAAGTAGCAGTTTGCTGATGATGATAGCCTATTCGGTTACAATATGTTAATTCGAAGAATAATAATAGTTGGATTTTGACTGTCATGCAGTAGTTTTTCTTTAAACGGTGTAATCAAATACTGTAGAAAGGACAGAGAAAAAGATTTGAGTGGGGAAATTGTGAATTTTGTAGATCTGCTTCTAGGATTGAGAGGACTAATCTTCAATTCGAAGAAAAGTTTCTCGTAACAGTTTCACCTTTTGAAAACCGTGGCTTCACGGTCCGTAAGAAGGTGAAACAGGGCCTCCTCCTACACCTAGCAAAATTTGCATATCGAGTTAGTGGTCACACCAATGTTTATAAGATGTCCACCAAGTCAGAAACCTGTAAGGTTGAATTTCACGCAGCGTTCAATTGATTGTACTTCTGCTGAAAGTTATTGGTGTATTATATGGTTTAGTATTTTTCGCTTCAGTATCTAGCGTCTAGCGCTGGGAAGACAATTCTCCCTGGCGCTCAATCATCCTTCTTGTCTAGGACCTTCCGGAAGTTGGCTTCAAATAGCAAGTCCCTGCTCATGTTGTTTGTGAGAGTGAGAGAGAGAGAGAGAAGCAGGAGACACCTCCTATTGAGTAGGTCTTATCCGAGTGATTAAGCCCTAGCTAGACCATCGTCTTTAGGCGTAGTAGCGCTAGTGTGGCTTCCTGACAAGATGGAAGGCGGTCAGCCCCAAAAGATGCTCAATACCTGCTGCAGGTGATGAGCATTCCATGATGCATATGCACTCGAGTTTCTGTACTTTATCGAATCTCTTCCTGATGGTAAACTGCGAGTTTTCGCCACCAGGCGACCGCACCATACGTAATAATAGTGCATCTAACGCAGTATTTTGGGTTTGCAACCGCATTTATTGTCTGCAAGTCTGCTGAAAACCATGTGGATTTGTTGGTAACATTAACCAGATTTCCTTTCGGTTCAGTCTCTTATCTAGTGGGATACCTAGATATTTGTAAAGTTATTGAAATTGACGACCAAGATTTGCTTAAGTCCATCGAGTTTTTTTCCGGGGATGCTTTTGCTGTGGTTAATTTCCCGGCCAGCCGACCTGCACCACCTTACTGCCAATTTCAGTCCTGTCTGTGTTATGTCACAAAGGATGTTCTCTTACTTGCCCTGTGCAAGTACAAGTATAACAATGTCCATCAGCATACCGGTGAGAGGGGATCTGGTTGCTAGACAAAAGGCGACAACACTTTGCCTTGGAGCATCCCTGGAGGGAGTCTCCCATTCTAGCTTCAACCCTTCTGGTCTTCAAACGTTCTTCTAACCATCTGACAATAAGCGAATAAAACGTCAGTGCATAGAGGATCACGTTGATGTACGAAGATGGCGGTAGTTGGATGGCGTGCTTGAGGAACAGAAACGAGACGTACGAAATATGTATATATGAAGCGCATCCAGAAAGTAAGTTTCCTTATTTTAAAAAAAAAAGAAACACACTTTCAGGAAAAAAATTATTGACAACATGTTCAGCAATGTTTTAATTATTTTCAACATAGTCACCACCAGAATACTGGAAGACAGGCATTTCTTGAGGTTCAAGGAAATGTGAAAATCTCTGGGAGCAAGATCAAGACTGTAGGGTGGATGATCAAACAACTTCCAGCCAAATTCCGTCAAAACAGCTGCTGTGTGCACTATCTGTTTACTGATGATCTTCGGCCCATAGACCTGACAGAGCTGACAATACTCATAAATTTATGCTTTGTGCATTAAAGAACTGTATCACCGACTAAACCTTGGTAGTAGCACTAACCAGGACCTGCTCGACTGGCATATGATTCATACGTCATAGATCTGTTACGCATGCGCAATTGACACAGCTAATTACGTTACTTTAAAGAGGAAAAAATCGGGATGCGTCTCGTAGATCAAACGGATTTACCGGACATTTTTATTTCGGAACTACTCCGTCTGTTGCATGAATTCTTGTTGGGAATGATTATTACAAATAAGTTCTGCAAAAGTGCCACTAATATACCAGTCTTTTGAAGTATTTGGAGAAACAAAGAGTTTAGAGTAAAAATGTGGACATTAAAAGTAAAAAGAAGATGGGGTGACGAAAAGTGGTGGATGTACGGATAAGAGAGAAGTGGAGGAAGTTTTTTAAGACCTGAGTTTGTGTGAGGTAAGAGAGAATGTTAGGGTAGGGATGCTGATAGTGAAGATAAATAGTAACAATGGCGAAAAACAAAGATGAAATGGGGTAATCGAAGAATTTACATGAAGTACATTAAACAAGAGTTTTTTTTTTTTGAAAAAGTAAGAAGTGTAATGCTTTACGTTTCAGAGGTTAGAGAAAATAAGAGAACAACCGAGGAGGAAAGATCTTATACGAATGTTGGAAGGAAATTAGGAATCAAAGGATAGAAGAGAATATATTTCATAGTAGGAGAGTTCCTATCCGTGTGAAGAGAGATACTCAGCTAAAAGAGAATAAGGCTTAAGGTGAAGGTTATTTGTTTTATATTTATCTCTTTACAAATTGATTCGATGATTGTTCTCTAAAATAGACTGGGACAACTAAAATATTTTGAACAAAATAACTTTTATCATATGAGAAACTGAACACACACCACAGGCAGGCACGCAGTTACGTAACTTCTGAGTTATATTATATGGATTAGAAAACTTAAAATAATAAACAAAGCAACTACAAATTTCAATTTCAACTGTTCTTCTTTCCCTCTTTTTTTCCTCTTCTTTTTCTAAGCAATACCCTCTCCATCCACATCGCTTCTCTCTGTTAATATCTCGGTTCTTCCTTTCACTCCTCTTAGTTTAGAGTATCTTAATCTCATAAGTTCAACATTTCCCTACTACTCTCCTCATGCCTTATTCTTCTACCGTCTTCTCACCAACACTTATACTTTGCTACCATCTCCACTTCTGCTCTCTTCTCTTCTTCAATTCTTTTGCCGTATACCTTACCCGTTCGTTTGTCTTCTTTTCTTTTATTATTATTATTATCTTCTCCAACTTACTCCATTCTTCTAGCTTCCACACCTACTCTAAGATATTATTCTCTTCTCTTGTCAAGCTATTTATATGTGTCTCATTCTTATTATCATATGTTAGTCGGTATCCTACTAAATATTTCACTCCATTCTCTCTTTTTGTTCCCAAATGTGGAGGTAAACATAAAGAGAATTTTAGAAAATTAATTATGTAAGAAAAACCAAAGTAGAAAGGAATTTAAAAATTAAAACTATGTTCATGAACAAATACAGATGCAAGGAGGAGATGCAGGATGTGTAGTACAAGGGGGATCACTGTATGACACACGATAGTGGCGTGGGGGGGATACAATTATTTTTGTTATTTTGAAGATATTTGACGTTATATATTAATTTCAGGCTGTGGACTGGTGGTCGGTTGGAGTACTCACCTACGAACTACTAACCGGCGCATCGCCGTTCACGGTGGAAGGCGAAAAGAATACGCAACAAGAAATATCGAGAAGAATTCTTAAAACTACGCCTCCGATACCAGAAGGTAGAGCGGCTGTAGTACGAACAACTTAAAATTACTACTTTTAAAAACTTTCAGCTTTGGGCAAAGACGTCGCCGACTTTATCAGCAGGCTATTGGTGAAAGATCCTCGGGAAACGTTTGGGAGGCGGCATCGGAGACGCGAGCGAGTTGAAAAGGCATCCGTTCTTTAAAAATCTAGACTGGAAGGCGCTCGCCGCTAAAAAAATTTCAGCCCCCTTCAAACCAATAATTCGGTAAGTTGCAACCTTGAAGATAAAGGTCGTTGTTTCTAAGCGCAAACAAAGATTTATTGCTCACAAACAACTTGATCTTCTTATCTTATTTTTTTGTGTAAATATATTTTTTTTAATTCTAGCTGCGAGTTGGACGTGTCGAATTTTAGCGAGGAATTCACCCAGATGGTTCCGACCGATTCTCCGGCTGTTGTGCCACCAAACTACGACAAGATCTTCAAGGGCTACTCATATATCTCACCCTCGATAATATTTTCGAAAAACGTCATATCCGACGAACTGCTCAAACCTGTCTATCGACAAGACGATACTTCGAAGTTAGTTCAGTGCCAACTGAACGACTCTCCGTTCTTTCAAGCTTACGAAATAGATTTAGAAGAAAAAATACTTGGCGACGGTTCGTTTTCGGTGTGCAGACGTTGCATACAAAAAAGCACCGGAAAAGAATTCGCCGTTAAAATAGTCAGTAGAAAAACCGATTGCACTCAAGAAATTAACCTATTAAGGGCCTGTCAAGGTCATCCTAACATAGTAAATTTGCACGAAGTTATCATAGACGAAGGACACACGTATTTAATTTGCGAGCTGTTGAAAGGGGGTGAACTGTTGGATCGAATTCGTACGAAGACGAAATTCACCGAGTCCGAAGCGTCGGCGATTTTACGAAAACTAGTGTCCGCCGTAAGCTTTATGCATTCGAGGGGGGTGGTACATCGAGACCTGAAGCCCGAGAATTTGCTGTTTACTTGCGCCGACGAAAACGCCGAAGTTAAAGTGGTCGACTTTGGTTTCGCTCGTCTGAAGCAGGAGAAGGAGTCTTTGCATACGCCTTGCTTCACATTACACTACGCCGCTCCCGAAGTTTTAAACGGCGATCCTCAGGGTTACGATGAAAACTGCGATCTCTGGAGTTTGGGGGTTATTTTGTACACGATGATGTGCGGAAGGGCGCCTTTTCACATAGGTTCTCGGGACGATAGCGCCGCGGCCGTAATGGCACGAATTAAAGGTGGCGAGTTTAGTTTTTCGTCGCCCGCCTGGAACGGAGTGTCCGAAGATGTGAAGTGCGTCGTTCAAGGTCTTCTGACCGTTAATCCACAACAAAGATTGCGTATGATGGATTTAAGGAACAACGCATGGGTTCAGGGGTGCCAAAATTTTCCTCAAACGCCTTTAATGACCCCCGACGTTCTTTCGTCGAGCGGATCAACCGAAAAGGGGCTTCAGACTACTTTCAACGCTTTCCACAAAGCCGAGCGCGAAGGTTTTCGATTACAAGACGTGCTCAATGCTAAACTGGCACAGAGGAGACGTCTGAAGAAAAGTTCTTCGGATAATATGAGCAATTCTTCCTGCAGTTTCACCAGCGAGGGTTCGTTGAAGAGCAACTCGGCTACACCTCACAATTCGAAAAAGGACAAAGTATGCGTAGATCTGAAGCAGACTTTCGAAAACGCGGTCGAGGATTCCGGCAGCGGTTCGAACCACGAGGCGAAGGAGGAGGAGGGTGGCGAGCCCGAACTGAAAGAGAATGTATTTTGTTTTAGAGATACGCGCGTTCAAGAGTACCTTAGTGGTATGGATACGAATCCAGATTCTAACATATCGCCGAATAATAATTGTAACGACGATGCGGTTGTTGACGAAGAGGCGAAGTCAACGGCGAAGACGAAACCTAAACGTACAAAGAAAGTGAGTAATGAGCCTGTTAGGAAAAGCGAGAGGATTAGGAGACGGCTTGAGATCGACGTAGATCCTTCATATTGTTTTAGTTCATTACCAAATAGGACTTTAAAACGCAAACGGGACGACGACCCTAAATAAAGCGTAGAGTGTGTTGCAATCTCCAAAATCGAAGATTAGGAAGAAAAATACGTCTCCTTCGAACAGACAAAAGGGACGAAGGAGAAAATAGATAAACGACAGTATTTCGTAAGTAAGTAATAGATTATTTATATATAAAATGTAAATGAATATTTTGGTAGCCTGATCGTGGTTTAATATAAAGATTGTGATAAGGATTTACATTTGTTCTTAATTTTACCAATGCAGCGGTCACGGTTATTGTAAGTTCCATATAGATGTTTATTGTTATAATTAAGTGCACTTCCTAGCTTGCATCATTTATTATTGATCGATTAACTAATTAATTAAATATTTTACAATATCGTATACCAAAAAATTGTATCATAAAGTCAAGATTGTTATTAAATAAATAAAATGTCATTAATAATATAATGTAAAATCGATCGACATTAGTTTTTATATTTAAAAAATTATAACGTAGTTTTTTTTTTGTTAGCGTCGATCGGTTTGAGCCGAATCGCGATCAAAGCCTTACTTGTTACAACAAAATCAAAAAAAAAAAAAATGTAGGAAATTGTTTCTACCAATCGTACAATAAATTAGTTTTCCTAATTATTATCATTATGTATTGAAAACGTCGCGACCCGACGTTGTGTTACTCTACCTGCACCACATCAGAAGAATCTCCATCCTGTAAGCGGGTTGCGCTCCTTATTTTTGATTTAAATAAGAATTGGTAGTCAATATATCGTAACTGGTCTATGATTAGTCAGTAGCTCATATTGATTCTTATCACTTAGTTATTGTTTGTTATATAATGGGTTTATTCTGTAAATTAAATAAACCAAAGACCTGCATACACACTGTCTTTGGACGAAAGCTTTTTGACACTTAGTCAAGTAGTTTAATATTAATGATGATTATAAATATTAGATAATATTATATTTTGCACTCAGGTTATAGTTTTGTTTTGTTTTCTGTAAATTTTAATTATTGGTTCTTTTTTCTGCGTATTATTTAACGTTTGTTTTTTATAAACAATACTGATTAAATAATATGAGACCAAAAGGATGTGCCTTTTTACAATGGAAGTGTTCCAACAGGTTAGGGTAAAAAAACTGATGTAAAATGATTTTCTTAGTATTTTATGTAGTTGTTCTTTAATTTCATTTTCTTTTATAGACCCTTTCTAAAATGATAAAAATTTTACGTTTAATTGTTGAATAAACTGAATATTAATTAAAAATGTGTTTTTTTCGTGTCTGGGTGATGTTTATGATATACTGCGAAGCTTAGTGCTTGATTTATTGCGTAGGCCGATCTTCTAATTAAAATTTTACTTCATTCAATAATACTCTGCCAAGTTTATTTCTTATTAAAATTGGAACTCGTCCAACGCTAGGTTTTATTTCTCTCTTACTGCCGTCATTTCAGTTGTAGGCATCTGAAAGAATTGAGATGTGTTCATTCTTTCAGTTGCTTTAATAAAGAAACATCGGCAGTAATACCCTCCGAATGTGGCGTTGGGGTTCTTTTATTTCTTATCTTGTTTGGAAAGAGATAATATTTTTGCAACATCATGTATATGACTATACATCTGAGTTGGCAGATTTGGACGATTGGTAACAATAATATTAATTATAACCTTTAATTTTAAATGTCCATTACAATATGTTTGGCGTATAAATACTCAATAAAATTCAACAGGCAAACCACCAACTTATCCAGTAATGAATAAAAATGTATCCATGAGTTTCAAGTCAATGTCGGACAGGCAAAGTTCAAGCAACACCGTAACATTACTAAACCTTAATAAGGTAAGAAGTTACAATGCATACAAAATTGTAATGTAAGGTATAACGTTTTAGAAAAAGAAAGAACCAAAGCAAAAATCGCACATGAATTACATTAATCTTAAACATAATATGGAATATAAGTTACCAACTCTGTTACGGTATGATCGTTTGTGGGATTATACCCAGGAGGTATGGTTTCGTAAAAATGTATGTTTAATTTAATTCGAAATTGTAGGATGTAAACGTGACAGAATCGATTCAATGGCTAAGTTATAAGCAAGGCGGTTGGGTGCCGGAAGATCTAGAAAGCTTGCTGTCGTTTGTTGTACGAGGACCCCCCATACTTAGCATCAATAATGAAACCAATTTTTGTGATCCTGCAATGCTTGCAAGAGTGTTACAAGCAAAGGTAAGAAATATTTTTAGTTTTCTACAGTTGAAAGAAGTTGTTGAAGAATCAGTTTGTTTATATATTTTTTTATGTTGTCGTTGTTAGGTAACGGGTAACTGTGATGAGTCAAATTAATTAATGTGACAGACAAGCTAACGTTTTATAAATTGTTCTAATGCTTTTCTTTTAACAGTAAATCCCATCTCCTTGAAGTGTTTGTCAACGTTACTTAAATTGCTAAACCAACGAAAAATAGGTTATGGGCCCAGATAACTTTGACTGTGCTGTGCCATCTCCTTGGAATTATAAGTAACGCAATCTCTTAGAAAGCTATTTCTGTAGTCGGGAGTGTTTTTTTTGTATATATTTTTACCTTTTCTTCGTGCTTGTTTACCTCTAAAAACGGAATATGTAAAAGGTATGAAACTATTGAAAGGAGCAAAAGATTGTGCTCATTCCTAGTTTAGTGACACTTTTTTAAATTTAGTTCTAAATAACCATTTTTATTGATTTTCATTTGTCGGAAATTTAAGTCATTGACTGAATTTCAATAAAATTGGATGCGTCTTCTGTTGGATTTCTTTTTCACAGAGGATTATATAACTCGCGCGCTAATCGATAGACCTCGATTATTGCATTAAGATTTGCCATTCTGCATCTTTTCATGAAGAGATATTTTGCCAAATGAGATGGAAATACCTCCCTGCGCCATATTCTCAACCGGAAACTAGCTTTTGCAAAGGAAGGAAGGGACATTTTGATTGAAGAATTTGATAACAACGCCCAGACTCACCTCCACCTAGCAGGACTCTATTAGAGCATATCCATCATTAAATAAGTTTTTGGAGAAAACTTGCCTATATTAATTATCAATTTTATCTTCTATCAACAATTACAGAATCAAACGTTACCAGGGAGCAATTGAAAATGTCACTTACTTATATTTAGTCTGAGGAGACTACTAATGTTCAGGGAACGGCAGTTTTTTTAAAGTTGGTAGTTTTTTGTAGAATAAAATTAATAAAATCGAAGGCGATGGCAAAGGTAAACATGCGAGTAGCGGTAGGCCCAACTTACCTTAAGAAGATAGGCCAGCTTCTCCTTTGTTAGCCGAGAGTCTCGGATACTGCATCGGGTCGATTTTATTAATTTTATCTACAAAAATATCAACTTTAGAAAAAAAAGCAGTTTTTACTGCCATCATCTAGAAAGGAATTGACAACATTAGCACTAAACTTAAAGTAGGGACCGTAGCGATTCTCGGCGTCTATGTGAGTCCGCAGAGGTTGTAGTCACCAGTAGTAGGAACCTAGCAATTGGATGTGTCTCCACCAGAAACTCAATGGCTGCACACTGATCTTGGTAGTACTTAATTTTGGAAGATTTTGCACGTTTAGCCTAAACGTTTTGAGGATGTTAAGTCAGGCTATCTACTTATGAAAGCAAATGAAACCAAGTGCGTGGAAGATCTCTTTTCGGCTTTGATTCTTCATGAAAGGAAGGTCTTCCCTGTGTCAAGGTCTGGTGAGGTAGCAAAAAATCGGAAGATTGGAGTGAGTATCCTTTGAAAGACTTCCCGGTAAGCTCATATTCGCGGTGAGCGTCGTAGGCTCTAGTAAAAGTCCTTCGAATTATACTCAACTCCAGTTAAACAAATTTAAATATTTATTTCGTCTTCCTTTAGTTCTTGTACTCGAATACAAGAAGAAGCCAATTGATTAAGTAATTACGAAAAGGAAGTTATCAGCTATAATCAGTAAAACTGATAATGTCTAATCGGTGCAACACTACTTAAAATAACGAAACGACTCGATAGGGTAAAAATATTTGTATTGCGACTAGAACTAGAGACTGTCCGACGCACCCGAAGCGCAATTTAAAGTTAAAGACGGCGAGCGATTATTTCGGTGCACCGGTCGCTCATACAAATCAATTATTCAACACAAAGATTTCTTAGCGTATTTTAGAATCAAGAAATTGCGACGGAGAACAAAGGTTGTCGTACGTGGCAGCAATTTGAAAGAATCTTACAGGTGGCTTGATATTTTGCTGTTTATCTTAGCTCGGAAAGGAAAAAATCTCCGACATCGGCCGTTACGACGTTGGTACAACCAAAGAACCCCCGTACTTAGCTGCTATGCCTTAGCATCCGTGCGTAGAATGATAATAACCTACTACTTGGATAATGATGATATCCGTGCTTAGATTCGTGCTTAGAAATCGTGCTTTAATTGGTGTACTTAAAATGCGTACTTTAATCTAAAATAAACAAAAAAGAAAACGGTCGGTCACCAACTTGGATCAGGTATGCAAGATTTCACACTTACGGTGTACGCGTAGAATAAGAAAAGAATGCCCGTCAATCCGTCCTCATCGTAAAGGAAAAGATCGTCTAGAATTACGACAACCTAAAATAAATACCCTTTAATGACGGATGTCTAAGAAAACGATGGAATTAATTACCTAAATGTGGTCAAATGACGGAGGGACAGGCAAGCCAAGCGTCCACCATTATTCCGAGTGCATTTATTCCGACGGCCAATCAAAACGATTGAAATAAATTGGTCAAAGTAACTTCTTGCGCCACCTATTGGCGTCGAGAAAAAGTTAAAAATTAGAACCTGTAAATATCGGCAATTTTTGTACGAGGTGCCGAAATAAATGTAACACATGGCTGCTACGATCGACCAGTGATGGATTGACAATGGTGTCACGCGTCAAATATTCACTGATGTTCCAATTACACAACCTTTCTGTAAACTCCAACGTTAAGGTTAAAGCACCAGGAAAGGAGATTGAAAGTGGAACTATTGAAGTAGCTAACTGCGAGGTTGATAAATTGAAAACTTTCACATTTAATGACGTATGGTATGTCGAAATTTTGAATCCGTCCTTGCTGCTCATGATCGTAACCCCGACAGCAAATTTGAATCAACTGATTCTGTATATCGATTCAGTGCCAATAGAGAGACAGGAGTCAAATGAAACAATGAAGTCTGTGAGCCTTATCAATTCTTGAACGGTTTTAGGCTACAATTTTCTTTATTTTGTTTGTACTCATTTGGTCTGTAAGCATAGTGCATCTATTCTCTTTGGTAGATTTTCTATTACTTTCCTTGTTTCTTGTGTAGGGTATCGTTACACCATTTTCTGCTTTAGAGCTGAAGACCACTTTAGCCCCTTTGCGTTATGACAGGCCCACAATGGCGTTGAGGCTGGAAAGGTTGTCATCTTCTTCGTCTCACTTTGCACAGTTTTTATGCCCGCCGTTTTTTGAGGCATTCTCGTCTTTCGATGTTTTTATTTTCTGTTTCCATGTTGGACTCATTAACAGAATGTCGGCAATCTGTGAGAGAGGTCCGCATGAATCCAAATTGAGCTTAATCTAGAGTTCGCATATTAGGTTAGTTCTCATATAACTTGTTCCGTTACTGTACCCACCTATTTTCTGAAAAATTATTCAAGTTTTTTTTAGTATGAGAATAATGTAAGGTGCCAAGGCGGTGGTAACTTCAACTACGAAATTCTAAATGTGTTAATTTTTCCTAAAACGTAGATTTTATACGGCAAGTGTCACATAAGTTACCGGTCACCAACTAAGATATCCTAACGTTAATCAATATATCAGGAAAATATCCGTTGAAAAAGTAACTGTCCCTGTCTAATTAACTAAACCATATATTTAAGTTTGTCTTTAAAATTGTGTTGATATCATTTGGTTTTTATTTGTAGTTTAATAAATAGAGATACATTTTTGACAAAAATAATAGTAGGATACCTTCTGTGCCATGAAATTGTAAATAGTATAAAGTACCTTATAGTAATGTTTTATATTAATATTTAAATGTAAACAAACAATTTATTTTATTCTTTTTCGGTTGAGTGAAAAGTAACGAACCAACGTTAATGGTGTAAAAAGAAAAGTTGTAGAGGATAAAAATACGAACACTATCTTGACTCGATCGGATAATAATTTTCCGAGAAAAAGTTGAATATTTGCTTTTTTCTTCAAAAATTCGTAGATCTGTGATTTTTTGAAATGTAGCGTAAATCTTTCGGGAAATAGTAGGTAATTATACCTACTTTATGTGCGCAAAACCCTGCAATTGTCGGGTAATTCTTCTTCTTTAAGTACTGTTTCCTATCGGAGGTTAGAAATTATCAAGGCAATCTGTATTTTGTTGACAGCAGGTTTAAATAGTTCGTTAGTGCTAAAGCCATACCACACTCTTAAATTACGTAACCAGGATGTCCTTCTTCGACCTACTCTTCTTGCACCTTTTATTTTTTCTTGTATTATAAGTCTTGGTGGTAAGTATTTTTCGCTTCTCAGGATGTGACTCAAATACTCTTTTCTTTTCTTAATTGTGTTTATTATTTCACATTCCTTATCAATTTTACTTAATACTTCTGTGTTAGTTACTCTTTCTGTCCATGCTGTTTTCCATATCCTTCTGTAGCACCACATTTCAAAAGCTTGAAGGTTTTTAATATTTGTCTGTTTTAGTGTCCATGCTTCTGAGCCATACATCAATGTGATCGTAACATACGCATTCCGAGATCTATGTTAATATCTCGACAGCATAGGAATCTTTTCAATTTTACAAACGTTTGTCTGGCTGTTTCAATTCTAGTTTTTATTTCTTTAGTTTGATCGCTAGTTTCTGTTATCCAAGCTCCTAGATATTTATAGCAATCGACCCTTTGAATTCGCGTATTAGAAATTGTTAAATTGTCATCAACATTTAGGTTCTTTGTTATAATCATTAACTTTGTTTTATTAAAATTTAGTCTTAGTCTTTAGTCCGAGAGCGAGTAAGCGATGGAGTGGTGGGGATACCCGACCGCCAGCAATGTGCTTATAATCGCCGTTCCCTCAAACGTCCTTATCGGCTGGGTACCTCCACCACTCCACCGCTTGCTCGTTCTCGATCAATTTCAGTCATCTTTGCATGCATTTTTCGCGTGTTAAATAACGTTTTATTAAAAAATGACAATATACGTGTTGTTTCTTTCTATTTCACCTTCGAAACTATTTTTTATTTCTGACAATTGGAACACCACACGAGCATTCAGTCCCGATTGAAAATATTGCATTAAAAAATTTAAATCGCAATTATCTATAAACTTATTACCCGACAATTGCAGGGCACATTAAGTACGTATACTTATCTCCTAATTCGCGAAAGATTTACTCTGTATTTCAAAAAATGACGGATCTTCGAATTTTAATAGAAAAATTCAAATATTCTACTTTTTCCGATTTTTCTCGGAAAATCATTATAAAACCGAGTCGAGTTAGTGCTCATTTTTTATCCTCTACAACTTTTATTTTTACACCATTAAACTTGGTTCATTACTTTTCACTCAACTGAAAAATGAATTAAAAAAGTACGTTTCTTTGCGTTTAAATGATAATATAAAACATTACTATAAGGTACTTTATACTATTTACAATTACACGGCACAGGCGATATCCTACTATTACGGTCGTAAAAAATTTAATGATTTTATTGTCCCTCTATGTAATGGCCACGTAAGTTATCCTTTAATTTAGGAAAATTGTTCTAAATTGGCAGCACTGAAAAGAAAAAGTGCTTGCCTAATCTTAAGGTGTAAGTTGTATTGTGAGTTTGCTACCAATTTAATATTTGTATGTGGACAAATAAAATAGATAACTAAAATCTGACTTCTATAAACAAGTAGGTATGTTTATTATCAGTGGCGGCTCGTGGTCAATCATGCTGGGAGGTCAAAAATTAATTTAAAAAATAGACATACTTAAAAAATATAAATAACTCAAATGCACCGCAAAATTTTATACAATCTACAATTCTGTTCAAAATATAGCGATTTTTCGAAACATTCTCATTAAAATCTCTAAGGGATTTTCTGTAAGCATTGTCTAGCTGTGTACGAATATCAACATTTCCTACGGTTGCAAAATTTACCGAGCATTTCATGTGTTCTGCAGACGAAGCATGTTTTTTTATTTCCTCTTTTAAATGTTTTAAATCTCTTACACCGGATTTGGACTATAGCGAGTCTGACGAGTCTTTAGAAAATAATAAACAAACAAAACAGTAAAATACATTTGATAATTCACAACCACATATCCAGTTAGCTAAATCGTACATTACCTTGCGAAAGTTTCGATGAACATCTTTATTTTTGTCTTTGCTAGTTTGTCGTAAACTTAGTTCTGGCAAAGGACGACCATTTGCCTTGAACTCAACTAATTTTGTAAAATTAAGTTTGTTAGCACTTTTTAGTTGTTTAATTTTCTGCACTACCGACATTTTCTATTATAGCGCATGCACACGCGAATCAAAAATAGTATTTTACAAAACAACACAACAACGGTAAAACATATCAATATAAATTCTTAAATTGATTTAAAACACGCGAAAATCGAATCAAAAATCGAGGGTAGTTGTACACCCTATACGAAGTCAACGTAAACTGCGGGATCCGGCTCATGACCCAAAGTTGATTATTGTTTCGGACGTTCGCGTTTATTCGGGCGCTGCACGTTTTCGAGTTTTTCCGGGTAGATCTAATTCAATGAGGACAATTCGCACCGCCAGCCCAAGGTTGAAGAGGATGAATTACGAACAACGGCCGATAAATTTTAAGTTATTGTACTTGCGACTTAATTACCTATTTTAATAAAACACGTAATAATGAATATTTTTTTATATATTGTCAAAATTTTTGGGAGGTCATTGACCAAATGACCATATGAACAAGCCGCCACTGACCTTTCTTGCTTTGTTGACCTCGAAATCTGGTATACTGCTTTTCTTAGGATGTATGCGGTCATAGTTTTAGACTAGACGACCATCCTTCATTGTCTGCTTAGATTTTTCCTCTCTAGCTTGGTATTTACTTATCGGAAAAAAATATAAATTGGAAGTAAGTTTTATTTCAACAACCTTACTGTTTGTAATTTTTCAGGAAATATTCGAAGAGTTGGATGTAAAAGAACTCAGCAAAGCTCGGTGCCGAGCGAACGCGTTCGAAACGATCCGTTCGGCATTTTTTATGAATCGAGCTGCTTTGAAGATGGCCAACATTGACGCGGCCACCGGTTTCATGTTCACCGAGATGGACAGGGATGTAAGCAAAATACAAACATTAATTCGGGCGCAATTAGTCGAAAGTTGGTTTGCAGCCTCGTCATCGAAAAAAACGCGGATCTTATTATTTCGCCGACGTTTGCGCCGGACCCGGCGGATTTTCCGAATACATCTTGTGGAGGAAGAAGTGGATGTTTAAGGGTTTTGGGTTTACGTTAAAATCCGATCACGATTTCGAACTGTATCAATCTCAGTGTGCGTCTCCTATCACATTTAACGCCCAGTATGGGATCCACGACGACGGAAACATCTGCAGGATCGATAACATCGAACATTTTGCAAAAAATATTTTGCACGAGTGCGAGGGGTTGGGAGTGCATTTTATGATGGCCGACGGGGTGAGTGAAAGATTGAAATCGTTACTTCCCGATCTGTTGGCAACTTCTTCAGTACTGAGTTCAATTAACTGAAACTTTGTCAATATGTTTCAGGGATTTTCGGTAGAAGGAAACGAAAACATACAAGAAATTCTATCCAAACAACTGTATTTATGTCAGTGCTTGATGGCGTTGGAGATCGTACGCCCAAATGGACATTTTGTAACGAAACTCTTCGATCTCTTCACTCTATTCAGCGTCGGATTAATTTTCTTAATGTACAAGTGCTTCGAAAAAAGTAAGTACGTAGACGCATATTAGATGCCAGTTACTTACCGCAAATTTTAGTTGCTATACTAAAACCGAACTCGTCGAGACCCGCTAATTCTGAACGATACCTTCTCTGCCACAGTTTGAGAAAAAATAACCACACCGAAACCGTACGCAAATACTTGTCGTCAATTGGAAAGGAATTGTGGGATCTGCGAGAGGTACAAAAAAACTTTCGCGTCGATATCAACGAAATCGTACCGATGTCTGTCATTGAAACGGACGAAGAGTTTTGCAAATTTTTAACCGAAAGTAATAACCAGTTAAGTTGAACTCGAACCAGTTTATATTATTGCAACCTAACTATTTTTGAGCAGGATTGGAAAAAATCAAATAGTCGGTTTAAAGAAGTTGGGGGTATTCGGTAGAAATCCTTTGCTGATCGATCCTCGGCAAGAAGAATTGCGCGTGGAAAGTTTAAAATTTTGGCGAATCCCCGATAATCCGAAAAAAGTTTGGTCCAAATTGACTCCGGACGACTTGCTGACGGTAGCCGTACATAACACAGGTAGGTTAATGCAGTACGTATAGTTGGGAGATAAAAACCGAACGAATCGTAGAGTTTATGGATGCGCCTCCAATTGTCTTGGATGATATGAAGGAACTGAACCGATTGTTGAATGTAGGGAGATGGGTTTATGTTCTCTCTGGTTGCACGAGAAAGCTAAATATTTGCAACTTTTACGCAGGTACTTTCAATTACGACGCGAATTTATTTTGACGCGCTCTTCGATAGGTGTCGGAAATTCGAGAGTTTATCGGTGGCAGTGTACTAAATGGGTTCGAATTAAGAAGCTGGCGCTGATTCGCGGTACGTTGTTGTACGGTGAGATGGTTAAGGAGAAGGTATTAGAAAAACATGGCGATGGGGTTAGGGAAGCTAGTAGAAGGAGTCTTCATGTTGTAGACGCCCTTAGGTTGGGAGATACTAGTTTAGCCGATCTTCCGTTAGAGGAAAGGTATAGTATTACGTCGTTTTGAAGAAAGAAAGGTTTACATATTTAGTTTTTATTTGAAGTCTTCAAAAAACGATATGATACAATCCACTATTGATGTTGGTAACATTGTTTTTACTTCACATCGGAGTTCTGCGAAGGTTTCCAAACCGATTTTTTTTTCACTTTTTTCGACGAATTAGAGTTAGTACGTTATAATGAAGCAAAAAAAAATTGTCCGTCCGTATGTAAACAAGATATCAAGAAAACCACCCGTTCAATTTTTATCAAACTTTGGATATTGGTCTTATTTATAATTCCCGCAGATCTGATTAGATATATTAGGCATAATATATCGAGCCAAAATAGCCATTTTTAAATCTTAGAATATTTTCAATTTTACACATTGTTTTTTCACAAAAAAGTTGTTTATAATTTAATTATACACAACTTTTGTTTAAACTATTTTTTGATCCGATAAGTAATCACGTGTGTTTTAACAATATCTCTTCCAATATTAATTATACATAAAAGTTATCAAAAAATGTTTTTGAAAATTTTATTGTGTATAACTTTTGTTTGAACTATTTTACTCTAAAACGCAATTTTCATTTTTTCCGTCATTCTTAACTTGTCTTAAACGGAACGTGCGCGCGGTACCTCATTTTGACGTTATTATATTATTATCAGAACGGTGTGGAGTGAAATTTCACATTCAGCTGGTATTTTTTTTTTATAGAGAACCTGAAAGTTATTAATTTATTAACGAAACTCTACACAATCATGCGAATGTCACACGGAATATAGAAAGTCGTTCATAACGGTTAACCTCAATGACACTAAATGACAACGAGAACAACCTACCTAGTATTATTTAAATTATTTACAGATTGGAGTTAATTGAAACGTACTGCCAAGCAGTCAATCACGAATCTCGCTTCGACTATATCCGTGTTCGAGCCAAACCTACCGAACAATTCCGTTCAACGTCAGACTTTCTCGAACATTTTACCATTACGCACATCTCCACACTGCCAACTTTAGGACTTCAAACTATTTCGGAATCTTACGAAGTCAACTCGGTGATATTTTTAAACAGTAACAAAGGTAATGCGAGCTCGAAAAATTTTTTTTATTCGACTAACACGCATCGTTTCAGAAATCTCATTTCAAAATACCTTTACCAATAGAGTACAAACATTTTTGTCGAGTAACGACGAGCACAACACGTCGCAGAACACGATAACGTTGAATTCGCTTATTGAAGCAATCGGCGTCAGAGAATAACAAGTTGGATTTATTTTACAGTTCAAAGTGCCTTCTCACTCCCTCACAACCCTCGTTCTAAATAGTTTTCATTTTGTAAAACAACCTGTTAATTGTCGTAACTCGAATAATGAAAAGAATAATGTGTATTATTTGCTCCCATATTTTATTAACTACGACGAGAACTTATTTAAACCTGTAAGCTTGTAACGAATTATTGGTAGATGGCGTTGCCGATTTATAACAACATTAAATGTATGTCAACTTTCCTACTCTTTCTCTGTTCGTTCATGCGTATCATATCCTCACTAAATTTGGATAAACAAAGGTATAAATTCGTTGTTTTCGGCCCCCAAAAAGGGATTCTCTCTGCATTCTGCAGTCCACTTCCAGAAGTACTATCCTAGTCTTCCCTGAGCTCCGAATAACAACTGTCTCGATCCGGTTAACTCTTTTGGGAATCCTGAACATAATTGCCCGTTAAATTGCTCTTGTACTTTATTATTTCTCTGTTACGGGGTAGTCTACAGTCGGCGATTTAATTCGTTTTCTCCAAGACAATTCCAAAACTCGCAAAGCTGACGAGTGATTTATTTAGTTTCGCAGCGTATTTACCCTTGCTTGCTCTATAATACTACGTTTTCTTGGTGCTAGGACTCTTCTGAATGTTTCGGTAAAGTCTGCAGCACCGATCTATTTTCTCACGTAAGCTTTCATCTGGTACACCCTGAGCAACCATCGAACCCAGACACCAGATCCGAAGACGATCTATTATTAAAAGCGTCCGAAAGAGTTCAAACACTTACGGAAAGGTAAAACAGCAAGAAGTGTAACAAATTCCCTGAATACAAGGGCAGAAGAAGTCGTCAGAAACATAACCCTGTAAACCGAAGAATCCGAGTTAGTTAACTTCATATTTCTGTACAGCATATACGTTGGAGGTTTTATTTTTACAAGAACCACCTCACGCAGAAGCAATCAAAAACGTTCACCACTGTTTAATTCACATGTATTTCGTACCATTGCCGGCCACCCGCCCAATGGCGGGGTGTAGGCATCTCATAACAACCAAATTCCTTCGAAGAACCGATATACAGTGTATCCCAATATGAATAGTATTGTATGAGTATCTTTGCTGTTAATATAGATAGAGATTCGGTATGTGATATGATATGTTTGAATCTAAAGATCTTGACAAGCCGATCATTATTTATTATATAGTAAGCCATGGAAACATGAATTTGATACGGATACTTGTCCTCATACCCCCAGGACACAGAATAATAAATATATTCACTTTGTTCATACAGAAATTTTACTGAGCGATAATTTTGGTGTTAAGTAGCGTTTGCGCTATACCCATGCGAAGCCAGGGTGTTGCTAAAGTAAATTGGTCGATTTCCGATTGTGCGGTATATCGCGAAATGCCACTGGTAAGAAATAGTAAGCAAGTAGTAAGTCATGAATAATATTCTTGCGCGTGGCTACGGTGCACGATTTCCGTAGGATCACCGAGTACAAACGTTCCGACATCTAGTGTAGCTTCTGCGCAACGAAGTACATATTATTATTCTGTATCTAGGGTCATCATTATTTTCACTTAAGTCGCCCCTTTTACGTAAATTTAAACACTATGTACCTACTTTTTTTTCCCTGAAGCCGTCTACCACTATGGTTCCGGATGCACCGCAGCCTAAAATGCTTATTGTGCTTCCCTTGGTTGTTAATCGGCGTATCCAAATTCAATACCCTGCACTAATAGGTGCAGGTCGTTGGGTGGATACGTATTTAACTCTTTTAGTAGCATTTTGTTGCGCCCAAAATAAACTGTTTCCTATTCTCCAGCGCCTTGCAACACCACAATAAGTGCAATACCGTTTCGGGAGCTCTTCCACATAGTCGACAATCAGTGTTCACTGACTGCTAGGCGACTCGACTTTTTGTTATGCCAAAGGCTGGTTCTGGCTCAACGTAAGACGTTGTAGCTCCCTGCCTGGCTAGCTTGTCAGCTTTGATGTTCCCTACAATGCCCGAATGGCCAGGCGTCCAGACAAGAGTTACCTTGTTTTGGCCTGACAGGGTAATGAGTGTGTTAAAACATTCTAAAACCAGTCTAGATGAGGTCTTTTGGCTTAAAAGAGCTTTCAGTAGTATTGCTTGACTGTCACACATAATATAGATACGCCTACGGTGGTAGTTCTTCTCTATATTAGTTCTTGCACATTCAATGATGCCAAGAACTTCTGCCTGAAAGACAGTCACTAGGCTGCCCAGGGGGTGGGTATAACCTAGATCCTCTCTTTCATTATATATTCCTAATCCGGTCCCCGTCTCTGATTTAGAGTCATCCGTGTACCAGATTATACCGTCTTTTGGAATTTTCTCTTTGAAGTCTATTCAGTAATTCCGGTGTAGAATGACCACTTGAAAGAGTACGTTGTCAATGCGCTTGGTCACCATATGGTCAGACTCCATTTGAAGTAAGGACCCTCCAATGTCTGCTAAACGTCTTATGAGAAAAGTCAGCTTTGAGGTGGCTGAAGATAACTGAAGTCTGTATGCCTCTAGCCTTGCTCCCCATTTAACATATAAGTGCTGCAGTGGGCGTAGTTTTTAGAGCCCCTGTTATGCTTAGACAGGCAAGTCTTTGGACTTTGCTTAGTCTCAGGATTGTGGTCTCCTGTATGACCGTTGGCCACCGTACACTAGCCGCGTAGGTGATGGCGGGCCTGACCACCTTTGTGTACAACCAGTGTACCATTTCTGGCCTGAGCCTCCATTGTCTGTCATACATGCGTCAGATTATCGCTAAGGTAATCTCCGATTTTCGTATGTTATATGTTGGTTTCAGGTAAACTTGGAGTCAAAGATTACTCCCCAGATATAGCTCTAATTTCTTTTTGCGTGTAAACGACACTATGGTGGTCTTTTGGGTAGATACTTTCAGCCCTTACCTCACACACCATCTGTTTACCACGTTCAGTGCACGTTGCATTCGTTTTCTGATCGTGACTGAAAACTTGCCTAGAATGACAAGGTCTTCTGCATACTCCAAAGGGAGGTAGCGTTTTATTCTAAGCTTAGTTATCAATCCATCTATGACTAGGTTCCACAACAGAGGGGAAAGTACTCCTCCCTGAGGACAACCTCCTGCCACCCTGGTTGTTGACGTTTGCTCGAAAAGCGTTGTAAATACCATCTTTTGTCTTAGAATGCAGTCAATCCACATACCAGTTAATTTCTTGCAGACTACGTCTCCTCAGGGCCGCGGTTATGGAGTCAAAAGATGTATTATCGAAAGCGCCTTCTATTTCTAAGAAGGCCGCCAACATAAATCTGTTTATTTTCCAGAGCATTCTCCGCCTTACTAGCTAGAGTACGAAGAGCTGTCTCTGTAGATCTTCCTGGAAGATATGCATGCTGGTCTCGGGATAGAGGGCTGGTCACCAGAATCCTTTCCCTAATACACTATGAACTTACTTATTTTGAAATAACTGTCACTGATACAATAATTTTCATGGACTACTAATCAGTAGCTTTTTCCTTAGACACTTTTTTGTTAATATGTTTGTTAACATTGAAATAAAAAATATTGCATTTTATAGATTTGTAATCGTAACAAAATGCTTTATTCGAAACTAAAATAATATACTGCTATGGTCATATACTGACTTGGCTTGCTATCAATCAACTGATCTATAGTTGCTTGTGGTATATCATTCCAAGTTTCTTGAATCCGTTGCTGAAGATCGTGTAAATTATACCCAGTCGCCTACCAATCATATCTCATACATGTTCAATTGGCGACCGAGCAGGCCATGGGAGAACGGCAATGTTAGATTCTTCCAAAAACCGTGTTGTAGCCCTTGCCGTATGAGGGCGCGCATTATCCTGCTGGAAAATGGGATTTTGCAGCCCCTGAAGATATGGAAGGCCAACTGGTTGTAGCACATTAGCAATGTAACCAGCTGCGTTAAGGTTGCCGTCAATAAAGACCAAGGGTGATCTGCTACCATAACATATTGCACCCCATATCATAACTCCTTGAGTGAGGGCTGTGTTGCGTTCCACAAAAATGTTGGATTTTTACGTTGTCCACGCATCCGTCTGTCCCTCCTACGACCATCGTGGGCTCACAAGCAAAATTGGGACTCGTCACTAAACACAATTTGATGCCATTCTTGCGCCCAATTAACTCTTTCGTTGCTCTACTCTAGTCTGCGTAGACGGTGAAGTGGAAAAAAAAAAAAAAAAAAAAAAAAAACAAAACCACACAAAAAACTAATCAAAAAAAAAAAAAAAAAATTTATCTATTTGGTTTTTTTGTTTTGGGGTGTTGGTTTCTTTGGGTTTGGCTTTGTTTTGTTTGGGCGTTTCTTTTGGCTTTTTTGGTTATTTTTGGTGTTGTTTGTTTTTGTTTTGTTGTGATTGAATAAATTTGAACTTGATTTACTAATGGTCTATCTTTATTTTTTTATATGTGTATTAAACAAGAAAAAAAAAATACTGGCTGTTTTATTCAAATTTTATCTCCTTTGTTTATGAATGAGTTTTTGAAATTTTTAAAATCGTTGACAACTTTAGTGTTCATTTTTCTGAAGTCGTATTATTATGGTAGTTATCTTGATTGGTTGGAAGCAAAAAAAATTCTAGATTATGTAAATTATCCAATTGGGCTTAATGCTAAAGCTCCTTCTGATACAGTTAACTCGCTTTTCTAAAAAAATAATATCTATTACATATAGTTAATATTAAGACTTATCGTACAACCTGTAAACGGGAAGCACCGTAGGCTTCGGGTAAACGTTGGTGATGAACTAGACATCAGCCAGTGGGTGAAAGTGCTTTGGGGGAACTAGTGGGTGTGCGGGTCTTAATTACATTTATGTGGCTATATAAATAATATAATTAGTTGAAGAACTTCGAGATAACATTATAGATAAAGTAAGGACTAGAATATATATAGAAAGGTTTATAATCCGAATTTGAACGAAAAATTGAATAAAAAGGAAACATACGATTAAAAGGACGTGTTACGTCACCACGATGTCCCGAAAAATTTGGATTTCAATTGGGAATAGTCACATATTTACATTTTTTGTATAGAATTTTCTGATATTTCCAATCATATCAATACGTTTTGAAAAATTTTATTTTCACCGTTTCTGATGCGTTTTTTTTTTGTGGTTGATACGCTAAAATTGTCTTTGACAAGCATCTAAGTACAAGTGACCACCATTTTGCGGTTGATTTTGAATTTAGAGCAAAGGCATGTCGGCTGCGTAAATAACATAAAACTACAGTTACGCAATAAAAATGACAAACAGTGAATTTTAACCAGAATCCAAATATTTAAGAATAGTGAATAAGTAAAATAAAATAAACAACATTTAAAAGTAAAATCGTCGAGTAAATATGAACTTACCTGTTGAAGATTCGATAGAAATACAAAACACATTATTCAGGGTTATAATATGTTTTAAAAGGTTATTGAAACGTTGTATTTAGTTCATAAGAAAATTTTGTTTATAAACAAAAACAAATAATATTACAGATAATATATTTTGCAATTATCTTATTTTATTAGTTGTTTAGTCTACTGTCTGCGTCTATCATTCCAAGTTCTGTTCTTAGCACCTAATTCATGTCTTGTCTTGTTTTGTTTTTGTTTTCGTTTTTATTATTTATTCGTTTTTGTTCTCGATTTTAACATTTTTTTTGTTTTTGCTGTCTGGATTCTGGTAATCTTCCTCTTACTGTCCATTTATTATTTCATTTTCGTGCTTTTAATTTACATCCATACACTCTACGCTCTTTATTTAGCTTTCGTTTTCATTATTTCCATTCTATTAATGAGATCATTTTCGTTTGGAGTTTTGCCCCCATACCGTATCAGATCTTTTCTTAACTTATCTTTCCAGTAATCCATTTTTTTTGTTACCTACATGTCCTTCAAAATATACAGAATTTGTGCTAATTTTTTTATTTTTGTTTTTAGTTCTTTATTGTCTGAGTTTATGTCATCGTCTTGTTTAATCATTGTCTCTTTCAATTTAAATGACAAATAAGTGCAGGTGTGACATCCTGTGCCACAACCTCACACTACCGTAACATATTGCGGTGGATTATCAACTTTACATTTAAATAGCTATGAGACATCTTTTTAATTTCTTTATAATTATTTATTTATAATCTCAGGTTTGTGAGTCCGTTTCCAAATAAAAGAATTAGTTATATAGTACACATGGAATTTAATTAATTTTGTACAAAAACTTATACAATATTTTATTGTACAAATGATTTTATTCGTCATACGACGCATGCATAAAGTTCAATTCAAATTAACAAAAAATGCGTTATAACCGACCTTGTATCGATGATAACTGACACCTGCGTTGTCTTTTTATCGTTGGGTGCACCAAATTAGTTTTGTAGTACCGGTTGAATAATTAATTGTTATAACACTTTTTACTTATTGTCGAAGGAATTTCATTTATTTAACCCTTTCTTCGCGTTCGGGTTTGCATTCCCCTCTTTCACTTTCCTCACTTCGGACGTTAGGTTTTTAAAAATGTTTTTTTCTCACTTCTACTGCCACATGAAGATTGTCTTGTTTCACTTTTTAACCTTGCAGTACTCAAACTGTTTCGTAAACACAAACCAACCAAAAAAACACCCCACCCCCATGTTACATAGTTAATTTTTATCCGGTATCTAATTTTTATACACTTTTTACCAGCGTTCATAATATTAGTGCTACACAAAACTTACTTATTATTTTTGTTGCTTTAATTAAACAGAAATTAATCTTTTATGTAGAAATCAAATTCTTTGATTAATACTAATTAAATAATTTTTATTCGTTTATTTCTTTTTTAAACATAATTTTTGTTTATTTATTAAAAAAATAACTCTTCCACTGCAATATGAAATCTAAACTAAACGACTACAATGTATTTAAACATATGTTGACGACGGAATTACGAGAAATATCAAGCTGTTTGCAACTTCACGTTGAATCAATAAGCCACGAGCTCCCTGACATACGTTGAATCAAACGATTAAAAAATCTCCCCAAACACAATCAATGAATTTTATGCATGGTGCTCACCATTTAATTGCTCTTCCTGCAGATATAGTAAATATTGCGGTCAGCATCAATTGAAAATTAACTCCTTTATACACTGATGTCATAATAGCTTTAGACCGTTAGAAAGTAACAACCAGAAGAAGTCGCACTAGTATAATCTCCGCCATTTGTTTTGAAAGTTTTTGGAATTAATATCAAACAACCAAACTTTCAGTTTCTCCCCATCTAAGAAACATCGGTGAAACTCTTATCCAAGTCAAGTCCAAGCTTACGTCACAACATTGGCAACACGCATTCCCATCGAGTTCCAGAAATCGATCTGCTATTAGATGATCTATTAAACGCGGTCACTAATAGCCACAAATCCACAACAACCCGCCGACCAACATATTTGAACAAAATGAAGTACCGCCGAATCGAAGATGCATTTCGTTCCACAAAAACTTGCAAAAACACTATATTCTAATAAACAAAAACTGGCACTCGAGCCAGAGTCAATACAAACAAAAACTGATTTATTAGAATTAGACATAACGCAGCAAACCGCTGTATACAATCATTCAACAGAATTATTACTTTTTTAGAAAAAAATAACATGATGTTGAAATGGCTCAATTTGAATTTAAATTTTACGCGGTAGTTTCTTTTGTTTTATGTATTTTACTTTTGCACAATTCTGTATATGTCATTAGTTTGTATTTTGCGCGCACGGTTTAGAGGGAAGCACTACAATGGTTGATCGGGGCATCTTGTTCCCGTTTTTAGTAACGCTAATCAACGTTTTTTTTGTGACGAATTCTAGGTATGTATTAAACCATTATTAAACAAAGGTATTAAGTTGTGGGGTGATCTCTTAGTAATGTAAGATTAGTAATAAGTTTTTTCTTTGTTTCCTGTTTTTGTGTAGTAAATCATGTACAGATTATGATGCATGTATGCATAGTTTGACCACGTGTTTAGGATAACTGTTTTTTGTCTTTGTGTAAGTAAGGATCCCGGGTAGCGGTGTAAATAACTTAAATAATTGCAAAACAAAACCGTACACGAATTGACGAATGTAAACGTTAATCACTTTTTTGTTGTTTTTGGAGTGTTTTGTTTGAGTTGGGAATAATGAGAATCCAGATGTGGGAGTCGGCCTTGTTGAATTACTAATATTTTATAGCCTAAGGGATGAAGATCGGAGAGAGGATAGAACAGCCATTGGCTCTTGACCTTTGCTCATTTGATTTTTGTGTATGTGAAACTGAATCATTATAACTACCTAGAATTACAATGGCTGAAATTTGTACTTCTTATTCTGATGCTTCCCGAGTTCTTAAGAATATTCGCAGTGCAAACCCGAAAAATACGAACACCCTTGTGTCTTTGGTTTTATATTGTGTGTACGAGGACCTCTAATTTTTCAAATCGGTCGATCAAATTGAAAATTTGATCTCGAACCCGATGGACTCTTACTGGTATGATTTTTTTTTGTTTGTGTTATGTCGGACTTAACCCGAGGTTTTCTAACCTCTCTTTCCTCGGGTTGTCTAGGCGGAGAGGTGCCTCCCTTTTAGTTTTTTTTTGCTTCGACTTACATATTCATCCCAAATTTATTTTTGTTACCATTCTAATAAATTCATTAATTTCCACATTTGCGTTTTATTTAATTTGAGTGTCTACTACAACGTTACAACATGATCATCGAATAAACTAGCGGGAAGTGTAATGTTCTAAATTAAATGTCGTAGGAACTTTTCACTTGCGACCGGCCAAGCGCGCTTTGTGTTCTTGCGGGCTATTTAAATCTTGCTTTTGCAAGTACCTGGGTTACATTACAATGTCAACATCTCAACATGGATTTATGAAAAAAGATCAACCAAAACTACAACAACAAATTTTATACTCAATCTTTATGAAAAGTTAAATAATAAGCTAAAGTGTGTTGGCATTTTTCTAAATTTAAGTAAGGCTTTGGACCTGGTGAATCACGATCTGTTATTACAAAAAATTTAAATTATTGGTGTTAGAGGAGAAATTCATAATTGGAATGAATTTTACTTAAAGTGTCGAACACAAATTGTAAATATCGACAACATACAATCTGAAGCTTTATATGTTAAACATGGAGTACCACAAGGATCCGTCTTAGGCCCATTACTTTTTCTCATGTTTATAAATGATCTACCATCCACAGTTGACCAAAAAAATTTAGTTATGTTTGCAGATGACACAAGTTACCTATGTTTTAAAAATAAACTGGAAATAAACACTATAATAACAACTCAAAACAAGTCGATACAATAAAATTTCTGAGTTTAGTAATGGATGATCAATTAACATGGAAACCTCATATCAATCCATTGTGCAACAAATTATCTTCTATATGCTACGTTATATATAGACTAAAAGCAACTACAAATAAAAGCATTTATCTTTCTTATTACTATGCAAACTTTTATTCTGGAAAAAATTTTAGCATATTGTTTTGGGGAACAAGCAATCATGCTTCTAAACTACAAAAAAAGGCACTTCGATATATGGCCGGTGTCACTCCAAATACATCTTGCAGAAATATTTTCAATACCCGCTCATCATACCAGGATGTACGTTAAGCAAACGGCAAGTTCCTTCAATAATCTTGTAACATTCTCCATGAATAAAAAATAAATTTAGTATGTCTTCATTCGAATATTCTTGGTGGATTTCCATATCGTGTATAATGTGTCACGTCGACGTTTACAAGTTTGATAAATAAGGCACATTGTTTTAATTTCCACAGGCCACTAGTCAGAAATTATTTAATCAAATAGAGAAATATTGTGTGTCGAATGTAAATACATCGATAGGTAACAGATAGGTCTAAGGAACCCTTATAAAGAATGAAGACCACTTAATTCTCCATCACATAGAGCAACAAGATACAGGGTGTTCTATTTAAAAAAATTGACTTTTGGGTAGTTGAAGTTAGTCAGATTTAGCCAAACATTTTGAACACCCTGTAAATAATGAGATGTCAAATTACACATCATTTAAAAACTTAACAGTCCTCCTAAGTATGGCCCAAATTTTGTTACTATAACTTTCTTTTTCAATCATTGACAAGCGTTTGAAAACAATACTACAAAACCAACTTTTCTCAAAAAAATGAGAATATCTCAAAAACTATTGATTTTTCATAAAGGTTGTGCTACATGAAAGTAACTCGGATTATAGCGTAGAATCCAAATATACAAAAATAATATATCATTCCATTTAAAATAAGAAAGTTGGTAGCCACTTCCGGTGTAACTGGAAGTGCTAGAAGAGCTGAAATATTTTAATTAAATAGAACTTTTCGAGCAATTCCCTATTCCAAATTTTTAAACAAATATTTCAACGGGAAGTCCATAAACTTCTAATGAACGGGTTAGCTGAATCACCCGGTATAATAAACTTCCGTATGATGTGAGAAACTCAAACAATGTACAATTTCGTAAAACTGTCCACAAAATTCTATTGAACCATGTGTTTTATAGTGTGTCTGAATATTTAAGTGTAGTTATCAGTATAAATATAAATATTAAGGCTGTTTTATCTCTCGGGACAATTTCAGATTTCTAGTAGGCGGTTCACTATTTTTATTTCTTGTTACATAAATAGCTATTTGTTGTTTTTTCTGTTTCTAAACCTGTTTAAAATGCACGTCATGTAAAAAAAAATTGACATCAACAATTCAACAATATATTATTTATCTATTAATATTAATCGGCTTCCAAGTCTGGCCTGTTGCGCTCAGCAAAATTCGCCCGCGAGTACATTCATTTCACAATTCTCCAAGAGTTTTCAGTATTTATAGTTTACTTAATGTTAATTTTTCTCATTGGTTTTAAGTAAAAATTAAAAAAAAGAAGTAGCGTTGTCAGAAAATTATTATCTATGTCGCGCAGGAGTCGAAATTTGGGCTTAAAGAAATCCATTTTCTGTTATTTTACGTTTTAATTAAATTAAATACAACGAAGACGGACATTAAAAAAAATTGCTCCTGCACGACATAAGTAATAATGTTAGCTACATGTTTGTGCAAAATTAGGAAAACATTTCTAAAAATAAGCGAGATAAATTTACATAAACTTTATAGCTCCCTGAGAGTTATAGCTTCTAATATAAATAGGCTGTTTATGCTACCCATTGTTATTATGTTATTAGATGTATTGTCAGACTATATTCTATACTATTTTACATGGTTTTTCAGAATAATAAATAATATTATTATTATTAGAATACCGTGATAGCTGAATCACTTAGGCGGGAGTCCTGTATTACTGAAAGAATATAAGTTTAACAAATTTGCATTCCTTAACTACGATTGAAGTCGGGTAACTAATTTAATTGTGTATAAATAGATAACGCACCTACTATTACCAACTGTTTTTATCACGTTCAATACGGTCATCATCACTGCAATCGAATTTGTTTGAGAGATTATTTGACTTTTTTATTAGTTTGAACTAATGCAAAAAACAAGTTCCTGTAAAGATAATTTTAGAAGTGCAATCGCTAATTTCATTAATAATAATCATAACATTAATTAATAATTATTAATAGTCTTGCGAATTTTGTAAAAAAAACCTATCAAGTCAGAATTAATGACCTTTACCCTGGGAAAACATACTAGCTTACTTATAATTACACCTTCTGCTACTAGTTACCTAATAAACCTTATGTTACATGATAACACAATTGTTTATTTATTAAAGCTCAAATTCTAATTTACACCACCTGATCTTTAAGTTAAAAATAAAAATGTTAACCCTACCTAAAAAAACACCCGTTATAACTAAACCAAGAGAAAACTAATATCTATTGCTTCATTAAAGATAACAAAAAATGGAACATAAATCCAATGATCTTAAGAAACATCTATGTAGATAGATATGGTAACGTGTCAAGGCCGAAAATGTCTTGATAAGTAAACATAAAATATCTATTATTTATTGTTATTTTAATCATCAACGTTATTTCTATCACATTTGATTTCAGTGCAAAGCGTAAAACGGTCGAAAAATCAACTATGCTCAGCTTATACTGGCACTATTATCTTTCAGTTTTGCTTTGTTTATAGTCATACGTTTTTTGCTATATTTTGTGAAGCCGGCGAGGTCGAAGCCAACATATGAGGAAGCGATTACCAGCGGAAGCGAAGGTATGGTTACAAAAATTAGTTCAGTGATTAAATGTGAAGATATTCTAGGTGAAGGTGATGACATGAATAATTGGCATTTAGGTTTGAACTGCGAACACATTCCCTTACAGTTTGAGAAATGTTCTAAAAATGAAAGCGTTAGACGCTCGCACGATTACTACGAGTTAATGAATAAGAGAAGAACTGTACGCTATTTCAGTACAGAATCGTTTCCGATTGAAGTTTTGCATAGCATTGTTAAAACTGCTGGTAATTGCTTAGTAATTTGTTTGTTTGCTGTTACTAAAAAGAGTATTAAGGTACTTCACCAAGTGGAGCACATACGGAACCTTGGAAATTTGTAATCGTCAAGTCGCAATCAATGAAGAAAAACATTCGTCAGATAGTGGAAGAACAAGAAGAAGTAAATTATAAGAAACGTATGGGAAAACAATGGGTAAACGATTTGAAGTTTTTACGAACGTTTTGGGTCAAGGAGTACATCACTGACGCCCCTTACTTAATATTAATCTTTAAGCAGATGTATAGTGTCGACAGCAATGGAAGAAAACAAGTCCATTATTACAGCGAGCAGAGCGTTAACATTGCTGCAGGAATGGTGCTGGCAGCAATTCAGGTATGTCCCTGCACCCAAAGGTTTCTAGATTATTGTCGGTAATGGGTAAGTTATAGAATGCAGGTTTGGTAACTCTGACTTCGACCCCTCTTAACTGCGGTCCGGCTTTAAAAGCACTTTTGGGTCGGCCCTCCGAAGAAAAACTAGCCTTTCTTCTTCCTGTGGGTTATCCGAGCGAAGACTGTACAGTTCCGAATCTTAAGCGAAAATCGCTAGACGAATTGATGGTCGTTTATTGATACCTATTGTTTCTTTTGTAACTAAATATAGTATGGGATTTTTTTATCTGACATCGAAGTAGGAGTCGACATTTTGTGGTTGAAAACCGCCGTTTCCGCACTGTAATTCAATTGGTTTGTGAAACAAAGGAAATTCTAGTGCTGTGGTAGGTTGACCATTACAAAATGTGAACGCCAATATTGCGATGCCTGATTGTAAAAAAAACACACTTTATAGATTTCTTATAAGTAATATTAGTACATTATTAATAAAACTTGTTTTTTGATAGTAAGTTTAATGTTGTTTGCTTTCTACATTTTGTGCATGGTAGATCTTAGTTAAGTGTAGTATGCAATGAGTTCCCCAATTTTTGGAAACGCTGGCGCTCTTACAGTAGAGCATTCCCTGCTAATACCAATTCATCCATCAAAAACGCTCAACTCTGATATCGCCGCTTTTGTTGACTATTATCCCCCCCCTCCCTCCCTCTTCCGGACCTATTAAATCGTGTTCAAATGTAAACCTATTTCAGGACCGCGACGACCATCTTCGACGGTAGTCACAAAACGATTTATTCCGCAATAAATTAATTAACACACACTACGGGCTGAATTCAGAGAGTTTATAGCTCTCTAACCTCACTAAACGGTATTCAAAAACAAATAAAGAGCAATGAATGACTAAAATGTTCCAAATTAGTACGATTAGTGGACGATGGATGACGGATGGTGTGAGAGAAATTTTTCCAAGCTTGGGTCAGCAATGAGCGACTAAACTTCTTGCCAGGAAAGAAGATCCCTGCGTCATAAGTATGTGCATATGAATCAATTTTAAAAACTTATGAGTCAATTTGAGCATTAGAAGCAATTAGAGCAATTAGAAAGTAACTAAAATAATGTTGGCAGGATATGTAGTTGTCAGTTGAAATACTAACCTTAAAAAGTAACAAACGACGGCAATTAATAACCAAAAATACAGAATGAAGCACGTCAACTTAAATGAAATTGAAGTCAATTGAGTAACTTTATTTATAACACATATAGTACATCTTTCCTCTTTGTTTTACACGTATCTATGTGTTTCATACAATGATCGATACGTTATTTCGTACATCAGAAAATAATGACGCAAGTATCTTCTTTGGTGGCACCATGTTTAACCCATTGAAGGTGATATTATAGGACACTCTCTGAATTCGGAAGGAAACACTACGTAGGTTGATGATAGAGTTGTTGAGATTTGTTACATTATCTTAGCTAATGGGCAATTAAAAAAAAATGTTGCATTGGTTTAAGAGCTGTTTAATCGGTTACACACATAATACGTCATACACAAAAAATATATCGGTAGCAATACAGCATATCGTGTTCTCTCGGTGATATTCACACATATAATTATAAAGTAATTAGCGACGCAGAAAACAAATAATAGACACCACGGATAGGCGTTGCTATTGAGTGAGACGGATTCTTATCCTCCCTGAGCGTTCATCTTACGCACACAGAGCGTGTGGATTCAAATGTAATAATGAGTAATTAATTATAAGCGACACCTTGACTTAAAACGTACTTCATTAAAGCAGTCAAGGTTACTTTGATAGTAATACGAACAAACAGGATAAGAAACCGTTGAGTACAAGTAATTGGTCCAGCGACCCACAATTCTTCGACATTAACAAATAGTTACCTGGAGATAAGTTACTTAACTAGGATCACATACGTGTATCGTTCATTAAGGCGTCCTTTTGGAGCGTTCGACATCAATAGTTCCCAGTAATTATTGAAATCATCTGCTGAAAATTTGCTGTTATTACAAAATATGTTTTATTTAATTCCGCCGTAGCGGTTTTTATTGAAATTTTAGTAAACGAAAAAGATTTGTTAAATAACTCTATGAAATATTCGTGAAAAACGTTAAATTTACTGTACGCATTATCAGATGAACTGTCTATAAAGCTCCAATTTGTATTACTTAAATTATTGTATAACAGATATTGGCCACATAAAGTCATTAGACATTTTCGTACGTTGTTTGTCAATACATTGAACTTTCAGATTTGCGCAAATCACTTGACCGTGGTGATATTGCAAGATACCGTGGATGTTATCAAATTTTATAAACACAAGTTTGTGAATATGTGGTCTAAGTATATACAATTTTTTAATGTAGTTTCAGTGAATATGGTTTGCGCATATCCGAATGTCATAAAATGATCACATAATTTAGTAGCATTGCCATCAGGGGAACCAAATCTTACATTAAAGTCTCCTAAAATTGCACATTTTTTACCATTTAACTTATTTAGAATAAGTATTATCTAATGCAGTCATAAATACCTCAAATTCACCTAGAGGTGGTCTATAAACACAAACTACTTTGCAGTTGAACTTAGTGTAGTTAATCTAGCACACTTCAATATGATTTTCAATTGGCCTTTTATTTATTTCATTTAATAAAAAAAAATCATCAGGATTATTTGCCATTATTAATACGCCACCATGTAGACAGTTTTCCCTAGTAAACGACGATGCAATAAACCAATCACCACACGATAATTTGTCCACTTCATCAATATTTAGCTAATGTTCACTGATACAGACAATATTAAATTTTGTGGAAATATTGTTAAGAAATGTTTGTAGTTCAAGTAATTTATTGAGTAAGTATGCTTTGTATGTTTATATGAAATATACTAAACTAAGTGAAATTAAGTCGTTATTTTTTCCAGTGGTTCTAATCATTTGATCCTTTATGTTGAGCAAATCGAAAATTGTAGCTGTCTACTCGTGCTTGACATGTTCTGGTCAATTATTTGCATCTAGTAAGGTTTTTACATGTTTGATATTTACTGCAACTCAAAAGCATAAATTTCTGGCCTTACTTTCTAATTTAAGGCATTCAACATCATCGTCATTTGTGATAGTTTTGAGGTGATCAAGTATATTTTTTTCCGTAACAGAAGGTGAAAGCCTACCGATAAAAACCCAAGCTTTTTTTGAAGCTGCAGTAATACTAAAAGTTTTTGTACCTACTATAGGTTTTCTTTTATATGTATTTGGCGTTTTACTTTGAGATTTTTTATACGTTGTTACACCACGAAACTTGAAGATCAAATACGCAGCACAACGAATGCTCAAACTAACTCATCGGCGAGGGGGTGGATTTAAAATTGTCTCTCACTTACCTTTACGAAGACTAAAGGTCCCTAATTCAAGTCGGGATTGCCTGGCGCCACCCTAATCTTTGAAATATTTATATCAAATGCTCACCAAAGAAAAAAGAGAAACGTAAATACTTGAAGCAATAAATGAATAAAATAAGTACGACCGGTTTTCTATTAAACTAAATTCTACATCGATTTTCGACGCTTAACAAACAAAAACAATCAATACGCAAGACGGCCAAACTACCCCAGTACCGGGCGAGGAAACAAATTTTTAACCGCGTTCCTAAAACTATTACAAAGTGGGTAAATAAACGAAACGAGTTTGCGGCCTAGTCAAACACGCATTTTTTTTTACTGTAACATCAACTCGAACGTAACATACCCTGGACTCGGTTCGATCATTCTTTACCTTCGAACATTATTTTAATGCTAACAAGTAATTTAAAATAAAACAAAATATAAAAAAATTAAGATACCCTAAAAGCTGTCTAATTAAGTCTATCACGCGTACTCACAACGAAAGTCACTTATTCACGGAAGTTTTGGAAGTAATAGTAGAGTACTTACAGTTGGGGTTTTTTTCAATCCCTTATTCGAAGAAGAATCCAGTAGGAACCATTTTGCTAATCCGAAGATCTCGCTCTAATGCTTCTTCACGGTATTGCATTATTCTCTTAACTGATTAAAATCCGGTCTACAGACCGGCGGACGACTTGATTGAGAACCCATATAGTACTGTTAATAAAAATATCCTGCTAAAACTTTCGAGGTTCTTTTACGACTACACCTTTTCAGGTATTTTTGAAAAAAAATTGTCATGCATATTTGAAACCGTGTTGGTCAGCCCGTCATTTTAAGGTATCACTCGGTGGATGGTCGTATTTAAAAAACAGGCGCCCCCCCCCAGGCCCCACCCAAATGAGTGGGGAAAAAGTGTTCTTTTATTAGACGTCGTTCGGCCTGGGGGCATGCCCAAGAAATCTAGCTATCACCACTTGAGGTCAGGCACACCCCCACGGTGTGTATAGAAGGAGAACACCAGGAGAATTAACTCAATTATTAATATGGATAATTCGCTGACTCAAGAGGACGTCAATTCATCCGCTACGCGTTTATTTCGATTATTTAAATAAATCGAACGATACTCTCTTAAGGGTTCGCGAAACGGAAGTTCCTTTTATTTATGGTACACTTAATTTCATCATTGCACTCGCGCCTCGATAGTTACACGTAAACGTACACTTTTCGGCACTTACAGTACTTAGGCGGTTGTTTTAATTTTAATCAAAAACAACATTATTCCGCGCTATTCGGTACATGTCTATTAGCTACATGTCGCTTGTCGAGAGTCTGCTTTAAAAACTAAACTTAAAAACTGTTAACAATCATCAGGCAAGGAAATCTCCCGTCTTATCATTTTCTCCACAAAGAACGTTACAAAAATTATTGCGCTAACATTTTCTCAGAAATAACAAACAAAACCGACTACTCAGATTTTTCGAACGTGGGTACAATCCGTGTACTATTCATTAGTCAAAATAAATCTCTATTTAATTGATAAAGGCGACAACCACCGAGCTGTTTCCCTGGGAATAAACAAAGAAACCTTTGAGATAGCAAAACAAAATGCGACATGCGATGCTTAAATTCGAAGAAATCGAGTGTGAAAACTATTGAAGTAAACATTTCCTAAAAACTCTAGTTGCGTCTTTGTATTGCATTCACCTTCCTAGAAATCACATTCAATTTGTGAGTATGTTTGTTGTTATTGTTAAGATTTACGTGATGTAATATTTTTAAGGCACTTTTGGCACGCATTGCGATCGCACGTCGTAGTTTAAGATTATGTTCGAAGTTTGTGCACAGACTTATAATGTCCGAGATCTGTGATCCAATTTACTCTTGTTTTTTTTTTTAATCTTAGAGACCAAATTAAATTCCTATTTCTTTTTAATTTTAAATCTATCCAGAAGCGTACTATTTTCCCCCGTTCTCGTACACTTTTTTTTTATTTTGAGAAGGAGGGTAGTGCCCTTAAAACAACCGATAGTGACCCTCGAATGGACGTTTACCCTGTATCAAAAGTGGAAGAAAATTGTTCTTTTAAGCACTCACCCCCTAACGTCTGAGCATAGTCGGCTGAAACTTTTGTTGCGCCTCCAAAATTGAAGCCTTGAACCTGCTCACTCCATACTATGTGACGGTTCTTTTTTTTTCCTCTCTCCGTTTCTAATTTTAAATTCAGTTTGTAGTGCTAGTAGGCGCCTTGTAGTCGGCAACCCATGTTACATAGAACTAAAAGTGAGGAGGAGTACAGGATCTGAAAACGCTCGCCGTCGACAAAACAAACAGCTAAGTGAAATTTTGTATCGGTTTTTTCTCGCTTTTTCTTTATTCATTGCTCGTGGTGAATAAATAAAAAAACATTACAACGCAAACGCGGCCGGCACTAAGTACACTTTGTATGTTACATCTTTATACAGTGAACACAGTGCAATAAAGAACAGGCAAGAAAAGAAACTATTTTGTCTTTCTACTGAATGGGGTTTCCAAGGTTTAAGAACAGCTTTTACTTTAAAAGAGTATCTCCAAGCAAATGTCTGCGTTTACAGCAATGTAAATAGTTGCGTATACCTGCCTTTCGTGTTACAGTATTAATGTAGTGTCCGATGTTACCTTCGTTTTGGGATAGACTTATTTTGCTAAGGTTTTTCGCTTAGGGGTATATATTCTTTTGAATTCTATAAATAGCGTTCATATTAATTGAAAGCGTTATCTTATCAGCCATTTTCTCTGCAGTTAGAAATTTTCCCTGGAATTTTTCATTGAAATTATTTCCTTCTACTATACGAGGGAGCAATACAATTAATCTTCTCGTAAATGGGGGTGTTTCCTTAAGAGGATGCCGCTGTCTTTGAACTGTACTTTGACACCTAGTTCTGCAATTCAAATCGTCGTTTCTAACCTTGAGAAGGCCACTAAAATCACTAACGAACCCAAAAAGTGTACGAGCACTGGATCTAAAACGCCCACCATCGACAAAACAAACAGCTAAGTAAAATTTTGCATCACGTTTCTGGCTCTTCCTTTATTTATTATTCGTGTTGAATTAATAAAGAAACATTACAACGCAAACGCCGTCGGCTCTATAGTACACTTTGTATGTTACATAATTATACAGTTAACACAGTGCAATAAAGAACAGGGAAGAAAAGAAACTATCTCGTCTTTCTACTGAATAGGGTATCCAAGGTTTAAAAACAGCTTTTACTTTAATACCTAGACGAGTCTCTCCAAGCAAATGTCTGAGTTTCCATCGATGAATTTGAATTCAGAAATGGCCGTTTCACGATTCATAGCGTTCGCCACTTATTAGTAAAATCATATTAACTAATTGGATTGTTCTTCCTTGAGGAGGGGCACCAAAAAACCATTAAGGCGTTTTTTCAGGCAAAAAAACGCCTTAATGGTTTTTGGTGCCTCCTCAAGGAAGAACAATCCAATTAATTGATCATTATAGGAGGAAATATTTACGTTTCATAAAATCATATTGTAAACAATGTGTTAATGTAGTGTCCGATGTTACCTTCGTTTTGGAATAGACTTATTTTACTAAGGTTTTACTGTTAAGGGTATATATTTTTTTTGAATTCTATAATTAACGTTCATATTAATTGAAAGCGTTATCTTATTAGCCATTTTCTCTGCCGTTAGAAATTTTCCTTGGAATTTTCATTGAAATTATTTCTTTCTACTATCCGAGGAGCAATACAATTAATCTTCTCGTAAATGGGGGTGTTTCTTTAAGAGGATGACGCTGTCTTTGAACTGTACTTTGACACCTAGTTCTGAAATTCAATCCGTCGTTTCTGACCTTGAGAAGCCCATTAAAATCACTAACGGAGCCAAAGGTGTACGAGCACTGGATCTAAAAAACACCCACCATCGACAAAACAAACAGTTTAGTAAAATTTTGTATTACCTTTCTGGCTCTTCCTTTATTCATTCTTCGTGGTGAATCAATAAAGAAACATTACAACCCAAACGCGGTAGGCACTATAGCACACTATGTATGTTACATAATTATGTATACAGTGAAGTAAAACACATGGCAGAAAAGAAACTGGCTTGTCTTTCTACTGAATGAGGTTTCTAAGGTTTAAGAACAGCTTTTTTCTTTAAAACCTAGACGACTCTCTCCAACCAAATGTCTGACTTTTCATCAATGAATTTGGATTCAGAAATGGCGGTTTCATGATTCATACCGTTTGCCACTTATTAGTACAATCATATTGTAAATATTTTCAAATACCTACCCTTAGTATTACCGATGTTACCTTCGTTTTGGGATAGACTTTTTTACTATGGTTTTACCACAAAATATATAATACGCTACGCTGCAGAAGCGAAAATCTTATAAGCGTGATGAAAGTTTAATACTGTAGTAGCTTTATTGTTTAGTGGTTTACTTGTCAACCTTACTTAAACTGCATAACTTATATCAAAAATAAGGAGTATTTTGAAAATTCTGTTTAAAATTTAGTATTGTAAATGTTTGTATTTAAACTACTGCAGGTATTAAGTATTATTATGTGGCAAAATGCAAAAGTTGTGTAACCTATGTAACCTACAAGAGATTATTCAAATTATTTAAAATTACCGCTAAAAACAATCAAGATCACTCGAATTTGACCTCAGAACATCAAACAATCCGCGACGAGTTTCGCTTCTAAGCGTAGAGTATTATTTATTCTATGGTTTAACGTTAAGGATATCTATTTTTTAAATTCTATAAATAATAATAATTTAAAGCGTTATCTTACCCGCCATTTCTCTGCGGTTAGAACTTTTCCCTAGAATTTTCCATTGAAATTATTTCTTTCAACTATCCGAGGAAGCAATACAATGAATCTTCTCGTAAGCGGGGATGTTTCCTTAAGAAGATGGCGCTGCCTGTAAACTGTACTTTGACACCTAGTTCTGATATTTAATCGGTCCTTTCTCACCTTGAGGAAGGTCATCAGAATCGTTAACGAATCCGAAAGGTGTACAGGCACCGTGTTACGTGATTTTTTTGTATATCGCGCCACATTGGTGTGATTTTTGGTGGGGTTATTCGGGGCGCCGATAGAGGACGGTTTTGGTTCGTTTTCACGGTGTCTGTTTGATTACTTCCGTCCTGTTCCGCTGAATGTTACTTTAAACGCTGTGATGTTCGCCTGCGCTCTGTCTCTAATGGCGCTTAGGTAAATAAAATTTACTGTTTTCGATGGCATCAGTAGTAATCGACCTTTTATTTTTAGGGTATAACTATTTATCAACAACGCCCAGTGGTTCCTCTATAATATTTTTGCATATTTTATGCGTTTTCCGCATTCGAACACCGTAAGTAGTCTGACATGTGCGTTTAGGCGGTTGGGGATGACATCTTCTTTGCTTCTCTTTTAGATGTAAATACGGATCACACAAATACGGATCACGTAAATACGGATCACACAAATACGGATCACGAAATACGGAGACGAAATTACTACGACGACATTACTACTACCTTGTTTCTTTATGCGAGTTGTGAGTGTTGAAGACGGCACCCAATCTCAGAAACCGTACAAGTTTCCTTATCAACCACACCCGCCTCGTATATGCCTTCGTAGCTACCTACCAGAGGGTATAAGGTATTGTGTTTGTCTGTTATTTTACGCGACGTTAAACCAGTTGAAAATCGACCCGGACTTCGCCGCCGAACATAATCAAAGATTTGCCTGTCGCTGACCACGTCGCCCAATCAGGAACGGGTACTGCGTTCGTTAAGCCCGTTAATACGCGTTTTCCTGTGTTTTGTACAATTTGTGTAATTGTTGCCGTAAAATAAACTTAAATTGTGACTTGTTTTGTTTTCAGTGCGAGTATTTTATTGTAGCCCTAAGTACGAGTACATTAACCGTTCTATCCTGCGGAAATGTAGCATTCTCTTTATAGAAAGATAGTGGCGCCGGGCTTTGACAACCATTATTTGAGACGGTCCCTTCAGTATCTTGACTAATATCTCGAACACATGCCTCCCCGTTACTTTAGTGACCTAGCCGGACGATACGATTGGCACCGTCGAATACGAAGTTTAGATCGGGTTCAATGAAATACTTATCTGTTCACTCTCTCTCTCTCCTATTTTAATTACATTCGTCGAGAATCCCAAACTCGGTCTATTTCTATAATTTGTACCTAAAGGAATGTTGGAAAGAAGTGAAGAAGCAGAGAATAAAATTAGGACAACAAGAAAGAATATTATAGTACTGAAAGGGTAGGATATGCCAGAGAAGAAATAGAAATAAGAAGAGCGGTAGGCATGGGTATAAAAGACGACATAGTGAGAAGGGATAAAGATACGCAAATTCAGGAAAGAAGAACAAAAATAAGGGAAGGAAGATATAACGAAGGATATGGAAAGAGAGAGTACCGAAATATATAACAAGAAACAAAAAGTTTAAAGACGAAAAAGGATGATAGTTGAGATTTAGATGTGGTAATGAAAAAAAGGAATACCTGTTGTATTGGCTAGAAGATGGAGACAGAAAGTGCAGATTGTCCGGGGAGGGATGAGGGAAGTAGTAAAGGAGAACATTTTTAAGTGGAAGGATTTCGTAAGTGGCGCCCGGTACAACAGTCTGAAGTCTTACTAACTACCATCTGTATAAATCATCCCCACAATCCACCCTACGACATTGGAGCTACGGGTAGGTATATCTGATTCGCATGTGATTTGATTATTTAGATGGAAATTCCTTAACCAAAGTTCAGACCTGGGGGTCTTCCAAGAATCAAGACTTAAACCACTTAAAGATTTATTTGTTGAATTATTATAAATACAATTTTGTCGTAAAAACGAATTTACGATAATTATTTTATCTATACATACATATACAGTAATTGTTAAACGAAATAATCGTTTCAGAGAGTCCTCGGAAAGAAAAAAACATTTTTATCAAACTTGATATGCCACATTTTGATTAAATACTGGTCAAGTTCCAAAGTGAGAACTCTTCGCGCGAGCCGATTAATTCGATTCAACTTATAAAATAGGCTGGAAGTACAAAGCAACAATTATAACTAACATCGAATTGTATAACATTTGTTTTAAATATGTTTTAAGGCATCTGCAGACAGTTCACGATTCAGTTCTCGCCGTTCTAAAATTTAACTTAAGTCAATTAACAATTTTTGGAGACCGCGCAATATTGTCGCGGAAGTACATACAGGCAGTTTGGTACACCGTCGGTCAAAAGAAAAATAACTATAAATACATACCTACACATCACACGAACAAAAGTATTTACAAAAAAAATATGTAATTTGATTATAACATTAACCGATTTTAAATTAAAATACGCAACTTTCTATTAGCTACATACCTTAATCGCTAAAAATAAGATAAAGACACCATTAATCAGCATTAATTAAAAAATCTTACGATTATACAATCTTGTCGCTTCAGACAGGCGTCCGCGTAATAAAAATGAATTATTAGAGAGGCGACTAGACAACTCTAAAATGAATTAAAATTTATTGTATGCGAGCAGCGGCTAAAATCAAATACTGTTTTTCTGTGCACTTCTTCTTGATTCGAAGAAAAATATACACGTAATATTCTAGTTGTCGTAACACAGTATTGAGAGGTAATGAGTTTCATGGCATTTCTACTTAACTAATCCGTAGTAGAATCAAGAAGCAGCTACAAAAATTGAGACGGTTTTTTTTAGTAATCACTAACATCACAGAAATGCAAACAGCACCAAAATTGTTTGGTAATTTTGGGAATTCCAATTTCTATGAAAATTAACGTACAAAAAAAATATGCGGCGGTACAAATTTTTTTTTCCCTTTCATTTTTTTCCCATAATTTAATTTATAATCTAGAATAAAAACCTTTGGTTTGTTTTACTTTAAGCTACCAGTGCATGGAAGATTTCTTCGAGAGGAAGTTAGGAAGAGAACATTCAGTGGCTACATAGTATTAAAAATATTGTTACGAGTAACAACGATGTTGTTGGTAAGTGGACGACTGAGCTTCCAGGTTTATCTAAAACAAAAAAAATTATTAACCTAAGCTTGAAACACAATGTTTTCGATGAGCTTTAGCCGTTATTAAGCTAATACGTTTGAATTCATTCAAAAGAAAGCTATGATATTAGGAACATTGGATAATTAGCATATTATGGATTGTCTTAGTGTTTATGAAATGAGTTCCATGCATCTATTTTTCTGCACCAGAAATGAGTAACACTAGAACCGTGAATTACATTTCTGTTTAAACAAATAATAATATATTTAGTTACACAGCAGTGTTTTACAATTTAATTGTCTAGCTGAATAATAATTTTTGTTCGTTTATAAATGAAACGCTTTTCCGAGTCACAAAGTGCCGTTACCGGTAAACAATGCAATATTAAAACTTAAATTAAACTTACTTCTACATTAAATTCAGGTAAGCGGCTTCCTTTATCTATTTTAATCACTCGCGTAAATAAATTACTACTCCACTTATACGTTGTTATTCAACATTGTCTCAGATTAATTATTTATTTGGCTTTTACGTCGTATCGTCATCAAAATTCTTTTTAAAATTAAAACGAATTATTTATTTGACTTTTTGTCGTATCGTCATAGAAATTCTTTTATATTTTTACTGTTGAGACAAATGTTGGATTCTCACCTGATACGATTTTTCTCTTAGGTACACCTTTTTTCAATGGCTTCTATACATATTCCAATGTCCTTGAATCTACTTAATGTTTGTAATTAAATTGTCACGTATTACAAATACGCACTGTGTTTGTTATTTACATTTCCACTCTACACGCTAATTTTAAACTAGTCTTTCATTTTACTAGTTAACAATTGCGTTACACCGTGCAACACACCTAAATTCTAACTTATAACGTGTAACATTACCTATTGGCGAGGGTTCTAAATAATGTAGTTCCCAAAAAACTAATTGGGCCTTCTTAGGAATAAATATAGAAAGAAGAAGTTATAAAAAACACCAAGCTCTCCTTTTAGCCGACGTTGTCGACTGACGTTGTTCAGTTTTTTCAAGGCATCTGTAATATACTTTAATTTTTAAAAATTCAAAAGAGGAGCATTTGTTACAACCAAAACAATAATTAATTGACTAGAAATACAAAGAAAAAGTTACAGTGGTGGAATTGTCTTGCAGGACTAGACTAATTAATAATTTGTATTTAATTACATACCCTAAGAATGGTCGTAAAATCAAACAACTCTAGGTAACAGAATATCTTTTTTCTCCAGTTACACATAAATTGACAACTAACAATAAAATTTCGTCCACATTACAAATTAATAAATATATATATAACAAACTTCATGCGTGGACAAACAAACATCTATTGTATAAAATGTTTTGAATGTCAATACAGATAAGTCTAGAGATATTAAAATAAAGGTGGAAAGATATCAAGGGTATGTAATGTAGAATTATATGTTTATTTAATAATCAGCAAATTGATTAGTAATTAATAATGTATTAATGATTATTGTTTAACTATGTAATGATTAATTGAAGGTTTTATTTTAGAAATTAGTTTTATACATACTGCTAGGGTATACGTGTCTGTTTGAAATTTGCATTATGTGTGCTTGCATTAATGAATATCTTATTCATTAATGCCTGCAACAACTAATGTAAATTTCAAAAACAGATACGCATACTCTAGCAGTATGTATAAAAACCTAGCTCTAAAATAATAACCTTCAATAATCATTACATAGTTAAACTAATAATCATTAATACAAATAATTAATCACTAATCAATTTGCTAATATTAAATAACATATAATTTCTATAACATAGCCTTGATATTTTCCACCTTTATCTTAACATTCCGTTAGACCATCTGTATTGATTCCCAATACATTAGATGTTTGTTTGTCCACGCATGAAGTTTATTATATATATATTTATTAATTTTAATGTGTGTTAAATTTATTGCTGTAAATTTATGTGTAATTGGAGAAAAGATACCTGAACCTTATAGGAGTTGTTTGTTTTTACACCACATTCTTAGGTATGCTAATTTAATCATACAATTATTAATTAGTCTTATCCTTAAGATAATTTTCTACCACTGTAATATTTTCTATGTATTTCTAGTCAATTAACTACTTGTTTTGGTTGTATCAAATGTCTTTTTGAATTTTAAATTAATTAAAGTATATTACAGATGCTTTGAAAAAGACTGAACACACGTCAGTCAGAAACGTCGGCAAAGAGAGCTTGATGTTTTTATAACTCCTTTCTTCCTATATTTACTCCTAAGAAGGCAATTAGTTTTGGGGAACTAACACTTATAAAATTATTCTAAAAGGAGGGAACAACGAACAAATAAAAGATTCTAAATATTTTATCGTCATTCACATTTATCATTGCAATTTTAGCGTAATTAGTTTTCAGTCTGCTTTCTGTGAAAATGTTTTAACGAATCATTTTTATTACGTTATCATAGCAATATAGTATTAATGAACCTGTGGTGGTTATTATTGGACGATGAGAAGTTTAATAATTGCTAACCGATATCATGGCCACCTTACCGTTACCTGTCTGCAATAATTTAGTAGAAAAACAACTAAAACACATTTGAGTAATAAATGTTTATAATTTCTGCAGTTAGTACCAGTAGATAAACGTATCTTAATGAGTTTCATTTAAGAACACGTAATAAATGTCTAATAAATCAATTAACTCGTGACAAGTTTCTATACAATTTATGTTTGTCAGAGATTGTAGTCGATGAATATAAAGATTTACTTCCATGTAATTAAATTTTAAAATAATTTGAATATGGCTTTAAAAAAGTTTGCTCAATATCATTATATTAAAATATAATTTTGTGACCACAACTGTCAATTTTCAAATTTTGACAATGCAAAATGGGTAAAAGTTGAAAAAAAAATGTTTGTCTTGAATTTGAGTGAAACTTGGTGAACACACTGAGTATTAATGTGTAGATTTAATAAACGTGTTCAGTTTCTTTCATACTTAATGTGTGGAACCATGGTGTGCATTTTACAAGTTCTCTTTCACAAGAACAAAGATGGTTGTATAGGCAGCACAAAATACACCTGGTGTACAATAAGTTGCATATATACCCAGGAAGTAAACCAAATATAATACATTTTTTTTACAAACGAATCAATAAAATCCAAATCAAAGAGTTAGGTTTATAAAAAAACTTGAAAAATGTAATTTAGCATTATATTTTTATTGAAACATAATTTTGATTGATTCTCAGTATTCTCAGAACTACAAACAGGAATTTGAGACTCTAGAGTAAATAATACCAAGAATAACTAGTTATTGGTCTGAATTGAGAATATATTGTGATTGCTGTATATAATCAAATAGTAAATTAAAAAGTAAGTATTCAGAAGGAGGAAGAGAAAAGTAAAATAAAAGAAGAAGAAAGAAAATTGAGATTTATGTTGAGGAGAGTGGAAAGACAAGATGTTTAAAGAATTTACATGGGACCACAGTTTGCGGAAAAACAAACAAGAGGGCCAGAGCAAAGGGGGGAATAATAACAGGGGTGAGAAAAAATGAAAAAAAATAAAAAGTGAAGCGAGGAAAAGATACTAGGGTTAATGAAAACGAATATAGAAACAGAAGAAGGGGAAAGGTATGAGATAATAACAATTTACGGAAAAGAAATGAAAGCGACTAAAGAAAAATAGAGAAAGTAATCAAAGAGAGAGAGAGATAGAGATATGAAGGAAAACTAATATTAGGAGAGGATTTCAATGCAAGGATAGAAAGGAAAGGAGGTATACTAGTAAAAGGAAGGGTAAAAAAAGAGTATTAGTAGATAAAATAATAAATGGACAAGGAAGAAAATTGATAGAACTTTGCGAGGAAAATATGGTCTGTATTAAACTAATTATGGAGGCTGGATGGAATGGGGAATACATGTTTATTGGAGGAAAAGGAAAGTCAGTAATAAACTATGTAATTGCAAAGTATGAAAGACATAGAAAAGTTTAAAATTGGTAAAAGTGAAGATTATGACCATCAACCTTAGTGGGAGAGAGAGGAGAAAATATAGAAAAAGAAACATAATAGTGGAGATAAAGGGAACCTATAGAATGTGAACAAAAGAATTGGGAAAACGAAATGAATGGTGGAATGGAGACTGCCAGAAAGCAAAGAAAGAAATGAGAAGAGGGGAAAAAATAGAAATTGAAGAAAAAAAAAGATTAGGACCAAATTCATAGAAGAATGTAGAGAAAGAAAAAAGGATACAAAATAAGGTTAACAAGAGAGATTGAGGAAATAGGAAACGAAGGACAAGTTTGGAATTTCATGAGAAGAAGAAAGAAAAAAGAACAGAAGCAAGATTAGAAGAAGAAAAAAAGAAAGAAGGATTGAAAAGGATGACATGAGGAAAGCGATAAATAAAATTAAAAAGGAAAAGCGGGAGGCACGGACTGAACGCAGGAGGGCAGTGGAACTACAAGGGAGAGAAGCTGAGTAAGAGACTAAAAAGAATGTTGAATAAATATGGAAAGGAGGGGGAGGTACCAGAAAAATGGAAAGAAACTATAATATGCCCAATATACAAATGATGAGATAAGAAAGAAAAAAACTCTGTTAGCCTTCTGAATGTCGGGTATAAGATTTACGACGAAATAATAAGAAAACGACGAAAGTAAGATGTAGAAGAAAAGAAGTTGATACCGGATTGGCAAATGGGTTTTAGGAGAAGCATATTGTTAATAAGGAAATAGGAAAGAAAAAAGGAAAAATTTTTGTAATATTTGTAGATTTAAGGTCAGCCTTTGATAAGGTAGGAAGAGGATTGTTGTTGAAAGACATGAAAGAGGCTGGAATAAATGAAGATTTAATAGACGTAATAAAAGGAGTAGGGAGAAAGCTGGAAAGAGAGTTTTGGACAGAAAAAGGGATGATACAGGTCACTGTTTATTTTCTTAATATTTAAGAAACTTAGAGGAAGAAATTAAAGGCAGCAGGTAGGATGATTGTGGTAGGAAGAAGAAAATTGTGGCTTTTAGCCTACGTATGATGATATAGTGGCCTTCGTAAAAGCAATGACAAAGATGATGAATAGAGATTTAGAAAAATAAATCAGAAGTAAAATTATGGAGTTTAAGAAGAAAAAAGGTAGAGGAATGGAAGTGTGGGAGGAAGAAATAGAGATGGTGGATAAGTATAAATACCTTGGATATACGATGATGTACGACAATAAGGGCGAAGAACGGATTAAGGAATTAGAGCAGAAAGGAAATAAAATACTAAGGGAGGTATATGGGGTATAGGAGAAAGAGTATTTGGTAAAGACTTGGAGAAACGAAAGTGTATATTTGAGAAAATAGTGGAAAGTGTGTGATGTATGGAGCGGAGTGTGGGGATGAAGAGAATGGGAGAAGAAAACACCAGGTTATACAGTAGAAGAGGAACTGAAACTGCAAAAATAAGGATACAAGCAAGAAAGAAAATAGTATGTTGAGGGTTGGAAGGAGATAGAGGCGCAAAAGATAAAATTCGGTAAAGATGAGAGAAAAAGATATGCATGTGAGGAAATAAAATATACAGGGTGGCTAAACGAAAACGAAACGGCGGCCATGTCGGGTTCGTAAAGATTTTAAACAGAAAACGCTCGGACGCGTCAATTTAGATTGCCAGGGGAAACATTTTCAGACTATAATACCACCCCTATCTGTCATCCCTTAGCCAGGGTGGAACTAACCTCAAACATTTTAAATGGAATAGTGGGTCGAGTTATACCTTGCTTGAAAGGTCTTTCGATTCTCTTTACGGCTATACCTAGTTTAAAAGATTTTACTTCAGCGGTTCTCAAACTATTGACTATTTTAACATTTTACAGTTTTTTGGAAAATAAATCGCAATTCTTTGTCTATTAATTTATTAACAATCATACATAAACACTAGTCCAACAAATGCTGAAAATGGCCACCATGTCGATACATGTAAATTCGGCATACCTATGACGTCATCGGTATGCGCAATTACTTATGAGTTGAATGGCTCGCGTGATCGCCTGATTTTTCACCTCTAAATTTTTTTCTATGGGTTCAAATTGAACCAGCTTCAATAGAAGAATTGCGCGAAAGGATTACATTGGAATGCTAACAGATAACTCCTGATACGCTACAAAATGTGCGAAGTCGATTTGAACAAAATCTGTATTCACCATTATTGTATTTTTTGGAGTGGACTATTAAAACTCCATGTACTAATTCGTGCCAACGTTTCGGTTAAAAGACGTCTGACCTATATCAAGGCAAAAAAGGGATTGTTGGAGTGACAATAGTAATAAGTATTTTTTTCTCATTTGAATCCAGGTTTTTTTATATTATTATAAAATGTAAATAAATTTATATTTTATTGAAATTTTACGTTTGTTACGCGTTTATATTCGTTTGTCTGCATTAAGTGTAGTCCATATTTAGTACCCTTAATTAATGTATTCACATTTTATAATAATATAAAAAACTTGGATTTAAATGAGAAAAAAATACTTTTACTATTGTAACTCCAACAATCTCTTTTTGCCTTGATAAAGGTCAGACGTCTTTGACCGAAACGTTGGCACGAATTAATACATGGAGTTTTAATAGTCCACTCCAAAAAATACTCCTATAAGAAGGCCCATCATATGGTGGAAGAAACATACTGTAATCAATTAAGAGAGGAGATTTCATTTACAAAATCTATATTATTGCATGGGGTTAACGGTGGCCATTTTCAGCATTTGTTGGATTAGTGTTTATGTATGATTGTTAATAAATTAATAGTTTGACAAAGAATTGCGATTTATTTTCCAAAAACTGTAATATGTTAAAATAGTCAATAGTTTGAGAACCGCTGAAGTAAAATCCTTTAAACTAGGTATAACCGTAAAGAGAATCAAAGACGTCTCAAACAAGGTATAACTCGACCCACTATTCTATTAAAAATTTTTGAGGTTAGTTCCACCCTGACTAAGGGATGACAGATAGGGATGGTATTATACTCTGAAAATGTTTCTCTCTGGCAATCTAAACTGACGTGTCCAAGCGTTTTCTGTTTAAAATCTTTACGTACCCGACATGGCCGCCGTTTCGTTTTGTTTAGCCACCCTGTATAATAGATGGAGGAAGAAGTATGGAAGAAGAAATAGTACAGTAATATATGGACACACAGGCACAAGAAAGAAGAACAAAAAATTAAAGAAGGAAAATATAACACGAAGTATGAATAGTTAATAGCAGAAGAAAAACCTAAGTACATAACAGGAAGAATGGGATTGGAGGATAAAATGTTATCGCAAAATTCACAGTAGGAAATAGGAAAATGAAAACAAGTGGAAGGATGAAGATAAGAGGTCTAGAATATGTAGGGCGGTGGGACAGAAAGGGGAGGGCATTGAGTGGATGAAGAAGGTGGTAAAAATAAAGAAAATTTATAGAAGAAAGAAAAAGGAAGATAATAAGAATAGAAATGAAGAAAGAGTTAGAGAAAGTTCTTTCTGTTTATTTTGTCATTTTAATAATTGTAAATTTGTAAAAAAAACCGATTGTAAATAAATTGAATTGATCTAGTGATTGGTCACAAAACTCGGTAATGGTCAATATTTCTTTAAATAAAGTACCTGTGATTGATAATACTGGCTTTATTCATGGAAAGAAATAAAACGAAGTGAAAAAATGAAGTTTTTTTTATATTTTTGGGTAATTACTATTCCTGAAGATATTGTTAAATAATAAGCATCAGATCATAAAATTGTGTAAATACTTAGCAAATACTCATAACTATGAAAGCTTAGTTTGAATATGTTATCAAAAAACAAAGCGCTTATGCATGCACACAACAACGAAAAAAAGTACCTTCTACATCTTTCTTTAATTGCTGTTGTTGTTGTTCTTGTGTAAGTGGGTTTTGTGCAGTGTTATCGTTCTGAGCTAAATCAAAAAATACTTAAACTCAATAACATAAAAAGAATAAATAAATACCTTCATAAGGAAACTGTGCATGTGAGATAACAGGTTGTTCGGAAGTCCGTACAACGACACCTGACAAAATCAAAATTAAAACTAAAAACACAAAAGGGTGCAAAAAAATACCTTCTTCAGTTATTCCACTTCCATCAAAAGCTTGTGGTTCATGGATAATAACTACCGGCGTTTCTAAAGAAAAGAAACAAAACGAAAAAATTAAAAAAAAAAAGAATCGAAACAATAAAATAATTTATACCTTCGTGGTTTTGTGAGTTTTTGTGTGGTTTGTGTTGGTGATGGCCTCCTATTACACAAATGAAAATCATAATTATACTATCAAGAAAAAAAGCTTTCGTAAGGTATTTTGGAAATAATGGAAAATAGTAGTTAAGGCTTACCATTTTTAAACTTCACTATAGGTGAGTAATCCGACCAGCCGTACGTATTTTTCGATCTGATCTTCACCTCGTAATGTCCTCCAGGTAGATTCGTAAAAGTGCTATTGATGGTGTATAAGTTACCCTCCGGATTCGAAACCTCGGATGAAGAATCTTCCAATCGGTATTCTAAACAAGTCGGTCAACGACAAAACCCTCATAAAAGAACCATTACTCACCGCGCTCTTTTTGTATTCGACATCGTATTGGACGACGGGCGAATTCGACTCCACGTTCCAAACAACGACAACATTTTTATCGTCATTGTGGAAAGTGTCAATATGTTCTGCCGGACTAGGAAAACCTGTTAAAGTTACGTTCTTCTCACTGTTACCAGCTCTATTATAAGCAGAACACGTGTATACTCCGAAATCTTCAATTTTGATGTTCTGAATCTCAAGAATGTACGTGTGGTTGTGATGCTTCATCTGTTTGCGTTCGCTTCGCACAATATTTACGCCGTCTTTTTTCCACACGACCTCGGGTTTTGGCACAGCTTTAACGTAACAAATTAACTGAGAATCCAAGTTTTCATCCGAATTCACAGTTAGTTTTTCTAAAGTGACGATGGGCTTGTCTAGTAAAATAGGGAATTAATTAGTGGCCTAAAAGTAACGTGAGCTACTTACGAACTATGCTAATGTGAATGAACTTGTGCGCCGGTGGTTCTATGTGATTGTCAGCCAGACACTGATAGTCTCCAGCATCATGGTGACTAACATTTTCGATGGAGATTGTTTCACCTTCGGTTGCCAAACGTTGTCCTTTCTTGGACCACACGATGGTCGGTTTGGGATAACCAATAGCTTTGCAAGTCAAAACCAGCGATTTCCCGAATCAATCTAAAACGGGGAATGGTACTATCTCAACGGTAATTTTAGTGCACTTACCTCAACAACGTCGTGTAAAGCTTTCAAAGAATGAATTTTCGGCGCCGTCTGTACGAACAGTTGGTGGGTAATGCTCATACTGACTGTTTCTGATAGTGGTATAACGCAAGTGTAATTGGCTGTTTCGTTTGCGCTCAGGTTTGAGATGATTAGAGTTCTATTGTCTATTTGAAAGTTGTTACCGAAATTGTTGAATTTGATTGTATCTTGGAAGATAATTTCGTTGTTTTTTCTCCACATGAATACTAGGTTCACTGAAAAAACAAAAGACTTTACTTTCTCTGAAAAAATATCTGTTAATTTAATGTAAGACGCAAAAATTACCTCCGTTTTCTATATTGCAAAGGTAATCGCACGGTCTCATTTTCTTTTGCTATAAATTCAGAAGGTTTTGATATAAGCACCGGCGGTGGAAGTTCTTCTTCGTTGTCATCATCTTCAGATCCTTCGTAATCGTAACTGTCATCATTCTGTACGCCGTGTTCAGGTAACGCTATCTCCAGATCGTAATCAACTTCTTGTTTATTAGGTCGGCCATGTGCTGTAGAAAAAAAAAGAGATTATTAATTATGAATGTTTTGCAATTAAAAGTTCAACATGTGTCCAACACACTTGTCTGCATTCAACGTCTAATAGTGACATGTGTTAAGTTTTATTCAAATTTTTTATGCGTTCCAACTACTGTTGGGAAAACCACGCATTATTTGCTTTTACTACCTGCATTCAAATTAATACAACCGGTAGCTGAAACAACGAATAAAAATTTATATTGACCAATGCAAGAAAGAGTCAATGAACAACAACAAGCGGAACCATTTTCGGTAAAGTAAGCAGGAAATCGTTTCCGGCATGTGACTACAGAAGATATTTAAATAAGGTAATGCTCGAGCGCCGAAGACAAATATGGTTAGTAGTTTTATCTAAATAAACCGATTCGATAAGAATGTCACCTACAAACACATTTATCAACAGTATAACGCACTTTAAGAAGCGTGTTTGTGGTGTTAAAAAGAGCCCTACATTTTCGTAAATGAGATTAAACTCACACTTTACAATTAACACGGGATTTGTAGTTTTCTATAAGCGTTACAAATACAACGTTTCGAGTTACATACGAACTACAATCCTTCAACCCATTAAAACCCAGTAACTAGTCCAAAAACCTGAAATATAAAAAGTAAATACTTATTTTTATTTAACAAAAAACGTTTATTCTTCAATTCTTCAAAACAGAGGATTTTTAAAACTTTATTTGTCTTTTCTGAGCTCCAAAGCGATTTTAATATTCTGCCATAATCCTTGCAACAATCTTTAACTTTCAATTGCAACATTATTTAAATTGCATACGTCGTAATGCAAACAACTTAAAAATGATTATAAAACGATCAACGCCGGGAAAGATGGTTACTGTCATCCTTGAAAAACGGGATTGAAGAATCTCACCGCCACCGCCGCCACATCGATATGGATTTTGTCAACAAGATCATGGATGACAACCGGAAGCTGAGAAAGCAGATCACCGATCTTTCTGCCCAGCTGGTCGCTTTCATCAAAGATCATTCGGCTCCTAGAAAGCAGGAAGAAGACGGGAAGAAACGTCAGAGGATGGCGTGCTCATTACTAACAAGCGCAAGCCAAACTTCAGCCCCAAAAACACTGAAGACATCACGATCGCCATGAAGGGGAAGATTCCACCAATCAACAAGACTTCAGAAAGTCCATGGACACTCTGCGTGCCCACCACGTGCCTACTATCAAGGCCAAGACAACTCAACGAAGGTGACCAAGCCCTGAAAACAGAGATAAGGGAAATGCCGATGTGAGATGAAATAACCCCGCAAGTCTACGACTACCTCACCGCTACTCTTAGTCCAGCTGAAGACGAATGCGCAGTCAGCCATCTACGATTTCACCGAAATGGGTGATTCGAGCGCGTAAACACCACACAAGAGGAGACATCAGTTACTACAGCTAAGAATGTCCGAAGAAGCGCAAAGACGGTCCAGTCAATGCTGCAACTGCCGCCTCGACCACTTGGCGAACTACAAGGGTTCCCCGGCATACCCGCGAATACAATCTAATCGTTCTCTCCCCCAAGAAAAGACAGCCCCGCCAGCCAGGAGAGTGTAGGCGACCGTTTCCTACGCCCAGGTCACCAGCAGCAACGTCGTCCCTACATCAACCTCTGCCAAACCCACCCGCGACGTCGTCACCGAGGTCACGAAGGAGGAAACTCGCCAAAGTCTTATGAGTTTACAGAATTTCTATAGAAGAAACATAGACGTCGAGCTAATTTCCGAAACTTAGTCATGTCAAAAATGACGTTTAGGTTGGCTTTGAAAACGTCTTTAGTTGTAAGCGGCACAGAGAACAATGTCTCCGTGGCCGCCGTAAGTAACTAAGATTTGGATGTCATCCCAACACCACGATTACAAAATTCGGAAGCGGTGGAACAGCTATCTTCACTAAGCGTTCCATCCCTTACACCACCGCATCCCAACACCACAAAATATGGAAGCCATCCAAATCGTGGTTAACGCGGCGGCTAACGGAGACATTATTCTCTGCGCTGTTTACAACCCTCCCACCAAAGATGTTTTCAAAACCAACCTTAACGCCATTTTTAACATCCATATGCCCACAATACTCGTCGGGGACTTGAACGCAAAACTGGCACAATGGAAGAGAAACCGTAACTATCGTAGTAGATGGTCTATACGAACCGACACGACCGCGATCTTCAACGCGTGTCTCAGAACTACAGATCAATCAGTCTTCTCCGGACTCTAAGCAAATTATTTGAAAAATCATTTTCGCCAGGTTGCAAGAACAGGTCGATAATCTTCAATTAATTCCAGCACCCGAACAGTTCAGTTTTCGCAACCCCGCCCTCCCGCCGTCCAATAAGTCATTCGTCGACCGAATTACAAATGGTTTCAACCACCGTGATGGTACCAGCTGCGTTTTTCTCGACATCAAGAAAGCAGCCTGCTCTACAACATTTTTTTTACAGACCCTTGCTTAGAACCACCAAATTCACCCTATGTAGCATCACGCCGGTGTCCCGTAGTGTTTAACGCTGTCGCCGTTGATATACTCCATCCTCACTGCCGACATCTCAGTTTGTCCTTTTGTGGCATTCTTTGTTTTGCTTTCTACTAACTTATCCTTCGTGGTTGGTAGATGCTGCTGATTGATGTGGTGATTTCAAAAGCTCATTTGTATCTTCTGTTTTTTAGAATTCTACTATCATCTTAGTCTACATCTTTAGCCTACCTAAGTAGACACTATTACTGTTTATTCCTTTATCGGTCCGGAGTAAAAAAATAAAAGATGGTTTTGTGAGCAATGTAACCATATGGTAACATAATCTTCAAACTCTATTTCATGCAATGTGAGTAAATTTTATGAGGAGTCGGTCGATGTTTCCATATGGTGACACCTTATCCGTATTGGTGGAAAGCTGAACCTCCTGTTTCAACAAGTTCCCAAGGGAATTTTCCATCGTTTCTTTTGATGGTTGTGGGATGTGGGTAGTGTTTCAGTGGCCGCGTGTTGCAAAAAGAAATTGGCTAGTATAGTAAGTACGGTTGAAGTTTTAAGTGTTTTCTGTTTTCAACAAAGGTGTAATAAATCATATTGTATAGAATGATTGCTTTCTCTCGGCAGAAATTGGTCATAAACTTATCCGTAGCCATTTGGTCATATTGAATGGTAGAGTCTTTTATTCTCTATTCTTTCTTACAAACTTCAACGAATTAAGATACCCTCACTTTTGTGGAAGAAAAAGTGTAATTTACCCCCCCTGCAAATTACTTGATTGCTCTGACACTTCAGATGACGAAATTCCCACTGGAAAAATATATTATCATGAGGTTTGTAGTTCATTCAATAATTGGTTTAGATCTTAGTTGAAAAAAATTTAGATGAAACAAAATCCGAAAAAAACACGGAAAATGGAGTCTCAGTTTTATGGTTTAACCAGAAAAGATCTGTGTAGTATGGCATACACACTGGCTATTGAAAATAAAATCAAAATCCTTTAAAAATGGTATCGCTGGTCGTACCTGGTTAGACGCTTTTTTAAGAAGACATAAAAATTTACTGTCCCTCCGAAGACCAACTGGAACCTCTTTTGCAAGGGCTTTGGGATTCAACAAGGAAAATATCAAAGTATTTTTCGATAACCTTGAGGTACAATATGAAAAACGTAACTATGGTCCGCATCAAATATTTAACGTCGACGAAACTGGGCTTTCCGTTGTACCATCAAGAATTCCTAAAGTCATTGGCCGAAAGGTAAAACGTCAGATTGCTGCCATTACATCGGCTGAGAGAGGTTCGCTAGTGACTATGGTTGTGGCAATGAGTGTAGGAGGGCAATTTGTTCCCCCAATGTTGGTCTTCCCGAGAAAAAATAAAAACGATCAGCTTATGCGCGGAGCACCAGCTGGAAGTATTTATGCAGTACATCCAAGTGGCTGGATCCAGCAAAATTTATTCACCGAATGGTTTAAACATTTTCTCCAGTTTGTAAAGCCAACTGAAGAGTTACCTGTGTTGCTTATAGTAGATGGACATTACAGTCACACTAGAAATTTGGACATGATAAACTTGGCAAGGGAAAATAATGTCTGCATCATATCACTCCCTCCTCACTCGACACATAAACTCCTACCCTTGATAAAACGTTCATGGAACCACTTAAAGAGTACTATAGCGAAGAGATTAGAACTTTGATCCGGGTTAATAACAGAGCCTTATCACAATTTGATCTAGTAGAACTATTGGGTAAAGCTGTTCTGAAATGCCAGACGGCAGAAAATAAAGACATTTTTGCAGATGCTGATTTCATTGCTGAAAAAATTGAAACTGAAAAACCTGTAACTCAACTGAAACTCGGCTGGAAGAACCGACATGTGACCTTTCCAAACTGTTTCTTCAGAAGGTATATCAATTCGTTCAGAAGATCAACAACCGGGTTGTTCTGAAGACCCAGATCCACCATTAAGGGTCACAATGGCCCCATCAACTGTGCTATTAGAAGACTGTTCAAAAACCTTCGTGAGCCCATTCGTTCTTTCACCTGTCTCATCAGTTACAAAAAGAGCGTCTACAAGAGGATGAAAAACCTCTCGTTCCCAAATTATAACTTCATCTCCATATAAATCAGATCTTGAATTATCGATTGAGAAAATAAGGAAATCAAAACAAGGAAACGAAAAAAGGAAATTATTTTCAGATGAATCAAATGAAAGTGTAAAGACAAAGGGAAAGCGAAAATTATCTATGGTAAATTTAAAAAAAAGTAAAGAAACCCAAAATAAAAGCATACCAGCTCCAGTTCAGATGAAGAAGAGGAAGATGAAGTTTTGCCTGCTGACGATGACCTTCACCAAGACTAGATCGGCGAGACACTCCTGGCAGTAATGATGCTACATGTCTATTTTGCAAAACACGATTTTCAGATGATACCAGAGGAGAAACCTGGGTTCAGTGTTTAATGTGCAATCTCTGGGCACATGAACAATGTTCCGGAGCAGAAAAAGACAGTTACGTTTGTGATTTTTGTCAGTAATTTAGTTAGTTTTAATAAACATGTTTATTTTTACTTAGACATTTATTTTGCTATTTGATTTTGTATTTTTATTGTGACAAGAAATTTATATATATTTTTAGGGGGCTCATATTTCGTACCGTCTGACCGTTTTCAAAAAGTGCCCTCTTTATATATTTTTCTGTAAAACCAAAAAACTTTATTTAAAAAGAACAGGTTTTGCAGTTTTGTTGCTAAAGTCTTATAGTATAGTATATAGATGATTTTAACATTGTTATAAAAAAATAATAGTAAGTTACGAAAAAAAAAAACAAATGGGGGCCCATATTCAGACCACTTCTCTACTACCGATACGCTAAAGCTTTGGCACTATGTCTGAATTTTGTACCCAAAAACCTCTTCCAGTAATATGATAGATAATTCTACATATTATTTTTTACTCCAAGTTCAATAAAAAATGTTATTCTATTTATAAACAACAATAACACAAAAAAAATATAATTCGTAGTGGATGACCTTATCGTACCAAGACTTGTCTCATCTCCTAGCACATAAAAGTACATAATTCTGTACTTTTCTTTTTGCGGATTGGACCACTCTTTCAATGATTTCTGGTATGGGGGTGTAGCTTTTACGCAAGCCCAGACACCCCACATTTTCAACCTTAAAAAAATATGCTTAATTTTGGGAGTACAAAAGTCGGTACCAAATTAGCACATAAAAAGTACATAGTACATCCTAGCTCTTTAGTTTCAAAGTTGGTGATATGGGGGTGCAGCTTTACGGACCTACAACATGGTGTACTTAGATTTTTCGAAAACTATCTATTCAAGAAATTAGAAAAACGGGTAAAAGTCGATGAGTTTTCATTTAAAATAAAACCAAATAATATAATACATATATTAACTTTAAATTAAAACAATTTAAATAATGTTTGTGTCATCCTGTAAATTTGAAAACAATGTGAAGTTTAAAATTACCTAAAATTTTCGTAAATACCTCAATACATATTTTCGATCATAACGGATGTAGGTATCGAACTTTGACGCACGAATGCTCCACATTTTTGTGCATAAATATTTTCGTAAAAAATTGTAATAATTTTAAAGCCCTTTGAAATGATTAGAGACCGAATTAAAAACGCCTATCATTCCATTAAAATAATTTAATTGATACTAATTGCACCACCTGTTTCGTGTGCGCAATGCTTTTGAAATATAAAATTACTATTCTATTAATTTATTACCCACTTAATGTTTGTAGAGAAAAAAATTAGTCAATTAGAGCAATTAATGTTATTTTATTAATTAATGATAGAAATTGCACGACATTGTCGAGAAACCAATCAAATACCATAGCAACACAAACAATTTTTTTTGACAATTAAACTGACTAGAAATTTAATACTATAGCTACTTGTATTACAAGGGAGGAAAGTGGTTAGTTCCCTCCTGCAAGCCTCGGACATCAAACGTTTCCTGGGGGCGGGGGGGAGACGACACTTTCCTCCAGAGTGACCTATATGATTTTCTACGACGGACCAGGAACTTCCGAAAAAAATCAGAGTACCTATGTAATGATTTATCCCATTAACAGGGATTGCATGATCTAATTTAATCTATTACTAATCAGGCTTATTTTGAAACTCAAAGCAAATGATTTTTATAAGAGTTGGTTTCTACTTTTTTTGCCATTCTCTATAGAGTCGTTCTTGGCACCTGGAAACTTTTGGGCTCGTTGTAATCTCATGTCCCTGCTTTTCATGTCATCCTGGATCCATTTTTTTCGCAGATTTTACAAGTAAATTTTCTACAAGGTGTCCAGAAACTCTCCTGACAAACGAAGACAGAAGATTCCTCAGATAATTTTAAGACAATTTAACTTAATTCACCTAGTCCGAAAATGCTTCCCTAAGGGGAGCTAGAGCTCTTTGAAGATGTCTTCCAGGAGTTGAACCGTGTCTCTGTTGATCAAGTAACCTTCTGAATGTAAGGGAGAAAGGCTGGAATTGTATCTGACGTGGTAGAAAAAATCTCTTTTAAACTTTGAAGGCGTGACGTTTAATGACTTTTGGATAACTTGTTTGTTATAACCGCTTGCAATTAGTTAGATGATTACGCAGTTCCTAATTGAGATGTCAGGTTGGCATATAGAAAATGCTTGAAAAACTAGAGATTCAACGACAGACCTTTGAGCAGGATGATGGTGTGAAGAGCCATCTGTTAGTATGAGTGGGTTTGCGATACACCGAATGACCTAATTCGCTATCACACTAAAAGAAATCTCTTAAGATGAAATTATTTGTGCTGTAGATCCTCGATTAGAACTCTTCCTTGTTTCATTGCTGATGCAATTCGAATTCTGCAATCTTCTCTAGTTCTTAAAACTAACATTTCCAAGTCAGAAAAAACAGCTTGACAAGATCTTCGAAAGAACCCCGACATCAATATTCTTCCAGGGGATAAAGGTAACGCTACCGTCAAACTGGACACGGCCACCTATGTTATCCGAAGATACTAGGCCTTTACCAAGTGACTTTACTCCTAGGATCGAACGCGAAGTATTCAAATCTTCTAATCCACCTCTCGAGACCCAGCGACGACTTGTCCCTTCTACTTCCAAACTTTCCGTCAAAGATACTCTCGCAATTACCGAACAAATATTATCTCAACTTCGTCCACTTATTTTCAATTCCGCAATAATTTTTACGAACCGGTTTCGGGTGCTGCTATGGGATCCTCTTTATTTCCTGTTGTCGCCAACGTTTTTTATGGAAGCCTTTGAAACTTCGACGTTGAAACCGAAAGTATGGTTTAAGTATGTTTATCGTCTTCCTTTCCTTGACACTCCGAAACGCAACGGTGAAATGTCATTCGGTGTATCACAACCCACTCATACTGACAGATACTTACATGGCTCTTCACATTATCATCCTGCTCAAAAAGTCTGTTGTTGATTCTCTAGTTTTTCGAGCTTTTCTATATGCCAACCCTCAAAGTATAAAAGGGATTTCTTCTACCACACGTCAGAAACAATTCCAGCCTTTCTCCCTTACATTCACAAGGTTACTGATCGTATAAGCAAGCTTCTTCGAAAAAACGGCATTAAACCTATTTTTACATCATCTAACAAAATCTTTTACCTCCCTACAGGCCTACAGGATAAGTTTTCGTACTTACTTCTCAAGGTGTATATCGTCTTCTTTGTTCATAATGGTTTAGTGTACATAGGTGAAACTTGGTCGCTCTATTAGTACACGTATTTTGAAACATATCACCGTTGTGTTAGAGTTTAAAACACTTCTTAAATTTTTTAAGGCCAAGGATTTACTATACTTATATCTTGTAAATAAATACCCTCTTGACCTTACCTGGAATTTTATAAAGGCGCATCCAAAGCGTTGATTTTATCTACATCTCCCATATGTTTGTTATAGTTTTTTTGATTATAGATGGACATATGTACTACATCATTTTACGTGTTTCTGTTTTACTATATCTAGTCGTGGGTTCTATGTCATATTTAGAACTTCTTATCAATACATATTTATTGTCTTCTAACGCTTTTTTGGGTGTCGCTTTTTATATTTTATCGGATTCAATTGGGATAACACCAATGCTGTTTATTTTGTCTTTCATGAGATCAAACTATTGAAAACTTGACAAAGTAAACGACTGAGTTACTGGAATTAGGTAGTGATTTACATACGAGGATATATTGAAAAATTCTTAGCCTACTATAGAACCAAACAAAATTTCAATGTCAAAATATTTTATTACTCAACATATTCTCCTCTTAATTGGATACATTTATTACAGCGAACCTGCAACGTCTCTAGACCTTTAAAAAAAATGTTTCTTCTTGCTCTGCAAACCAGACCTCCACAGCTTCTATTACCTCCTTGTTGGAAGAAAATGTACGACCTTTTAAACTTTTTCAAGTTGAGGAAAGAGGTGATAGTCGGACGGAGCCAAATCGGATGAATAAGGGGGTGTTCTAGTAATTCAAACCTAAATCACGAATTTTTGCATGGCAACATGAGATTTGTGTGCAGGGGCGTTGTCCTGCAAAAACAAAACACCTTTGGATAGCTTTCCGCGTCTTTTCTCTTTAATATTTTCCCGTAGAGTGGTCAGTAATGTCGAATAGTAATCTCCAGTTATTGTTCTACCCTTATCCAAAAATCAATCATGATTACTCCATGGCAATCCCAAAAACTGAAGCAAGAACTTTTCCAGCAGATTTTTGGACACGAAACTTCTTAGGTCTTGGAGAACCAGAGTGTCGCCATTCCATCGATTGTTGCTTTGTTTCTGGATCGTAGAAATGTACCCAAGTCTCATCCATAGTAACAATTCGGTTTAAGAAGTCTACATCGTTTTCAAATCGAGCACAGATCGAACGCGATGCTTCTACCCTTGCACGCTTTTGGTCAACATTCAAACATTTGGGGATCCATTTTGCAGCAATTTTTCTCATGTCCAAATTGACGTGAACCATATGATGAACGCGTTCGTATGAAATATTCAGTGCTTCAGATATCCGTTTTAGCCCAATTCGACGGTCTGATAAAATCATGTCATGAACTGCATCGATATTTTCGGAGACTGACACAAAACTGGCCTTCCCGATCGGTCATCATCTTCAATGGAAAATTTACCTCTTTTGAAGCTTGCATTCCAATTTTTGACGATCGCATACGAAGGACATTGATCACCAAGGGTATTAAGCATATCTTCGTAAATCTGCTTACCTCTTAACCCTTTTAAATACAGGTACTTGATGATGGCTCGATACTCCAATTTTTCGATTTTCACAATTTCGGTGGACATCTTTTTTCATTTAATTTATTGCGTGACTCTGGTTTACTTTTTTTGACCTCAAACTTTACACTGACACTTCTAATAAGTTATTATTCGTTGCTATGGTAACGCAATATTTTGTTTAAGCAAGGAACTGGTCTAGGCTAACTAGATATCAATACATCCTCGTAGAGGAAATACAAGTCATCCTGACTAATTTCAGTATATTGAAAGTTTCACTCTATTGGTATAGAAGATAGTCTAGTATAACACCAGAATACGACGAGGTCGTATTTGAAATATCTATTCTTTGTGTTTTCTGTTATTAAATAAATCATTATTATTTAAGTGGATGAAACGTCTTAAAAGTTTAAATCTCTTCAGTGCCATCAAACTGGCTGTTTGCTCCACTTTAGTGCCATTTGCCAAGTAATCTTCGTAAGAAGATGCCCATTAGCATAAGTTTAGCAAATAAATCGGCCACCCCTTGGTCGGTGTCGCAAGACTCTGTCCTCTTACTTCTGTACTATAAAGATTAGTATGGTCTACAATATCCGTAAATATATCTATTAGAGAAAAAAAAATGATAAAGTATTCTAATGGCGAAAGTACGTCGGATAATAAATGGATCATCATTCTGTTCTAGAAGCAAATCTCCTTTTGTCCGTTTGAAAAGATGTGGCGAAGTTTTTGACTTCTTTTTAGACATCATCTTCTCCTCATCATACGACGAAAGAACGTATTTTGTCCCTGAAACTTTCTTCTGCAGCTGGTTTTACCTTTTCATGTACTTGGTAAGGAAGCAGACTCTTGATCGGTACCTTTTTCCGTGGTTTCTTCGGATTTTGTTTCATCTAAATTTTTTCAACTAAGATCTAAACCAATTATTGAATGAACTACAAACCTCATGATAATATATTTTTACCATTGGGAATTTCGTCATTTGAAGTGTCAGAGCAATCAGTAATTTGAGGGAGGTAAATTACACTTTTCTTCCACAAAGTGAGGGTATCTTAATTCGTTGAAGTTTGTAAGAAAGAATAGGCTTTGCGTTGTGACGAGCTAATAAAAAATGACAGTTGATGACATTGAAGACAAAGGAAATGTTTTAATAGTGAAAATCCCCGATTCAAAACCCGCAAGCAACAAACATTTGTCGTAGCAGATCACATTGTGGAAGGCGTTAATGTAATTGAGATCTACAAAGAATATAAAGCTTTACGATCGAACAAGACCAATCATAATAGATTTTTTGTGAATTACTTCAAGGGAAGATGTACCGTTCAAGTAATTGGAAAAAACACAATGGCAAGATAGCCAAATACTTGCAATTAAGAGAACCAGCGACATTCACAGAACACAGTTTTCGTCGTACTTCAGCATCTTTGCTAGTAGAAGCAGGAGGAGATATTTTAACCTTAAAAAGACACGTACGTCGGTGGTGGAAGGATATATCGAGGAGTCCCTTGCAAAAAGTTAAAGTTGTTAAACAGATTATGTCTGATGTCATGTTATCTTCACATGATGACAATCCCCAACAGGAGTCTGCTCCGGATCCGAATGGAAGAAGCGTTACTATACCGATTGTTAGTAAATCTTCACTCTCTGCCACATGGCTTTAGTTTTAATAATATTACCAACAGTAACATTAATATTTCTATGTAATTTTTGTATTTTCATAAATAAATCTTATATTTCTAGAAATAAATTGTCATTTAAAACGGGGAGGTAAAATTTTACCTCCTTCGGGAGGAAATGACCACTTTCCTCCTTCTACAAACGGAAGAAAATCGTGTTTTCTTACAAGGTCGTAGAAAAACTTATTCATCCCTATAACTGGTTAACGGTACACATCAATTTTATTAGTCTATTGTTGAAATGGTGATGATGTCATGTAATTTTCTTACGAATACCACTCGCTCTGTGTTGATTAAATCCGGATTTTTATCTTGGGATTGTAAAACACGCTCGGCGCTCTAACTAATTAATCACGTTCTTGACTCGAAAAATTTCCGGAAACAATCAACACTATATAAACAAAAACAGATTTAATCCATTTTTCCATGTAATTTCTACTCATTTTATATAACAAAGATGGGAATAATCTTAATAATCCAGCTCTTATGTCACTTGTTGATCATTGCTATAACTCCGGTTCTTCTATACGAAATTAAGAAAATCCTTTGTAGTATATTACGTTGATAAATAATTCAAAGAAAAATAAATTCTTTCATATAAATTCAGAATAAAAAATCGTAATAACGCGAGTCGTCGCGACGGACGACGTTGAGAAATATGAAATTATGGAAGAGCCAACGTGTGATATTGTACGTCTGACCTGAATTGTACCGACAAACAAGAAAAATCAATTATATTCCCAACAGCGTGTCGTTCCGATATCAAATTGTGGCACTTGGTAGGTGGTGTCTTTTAACCTTAATTGGATATTGTTATAAATGGTTTAGTAAAACAAACTTTTTAACGATATTAAATTTTAGCACGTTATGCTTAATTGGGCCAATAATAATTTGGTGAGACAATATTTGCGTTCTTTAATTTGAAAGTCAATTTATGAATGATTACCTAGTATCGATCCACTTTTGTTTGTGAATACAACCTCGAAAATGTCTTTCAATGGGAACGGAAATAGAAAGATAACTGAAAACTGAAGCTAACTAATCGACTGTTTGTAGCAGGGCAGAGGCACCACTTATGGTCATTACCCCGTTTATGGCCACTTCGCTATAAGTACAAGAATGGTAAGCATGACGTCTGTCCAGCAATGAGCTTGTAGACGCTAAAATATCATTTCATTCAAGCAATAAGTAGAGACCATGACACATACACTCTAGTTGCAATATAGCAGTTAGAGTGGTTGCATATGGGAAAACGGTTGTGTTAAGACCAACTCAATTAACAATATGCCATTTGAAAAATAAAGGTGGCTATTAGTAGAAACCAAAATTACTAGTTACCCACTTATGGTCATACCCATGGCCACAAGTGGATAGGTCAAAACTTCTTTTTGCCAGTTTGCCTTTTTTTTAATTCAACATTTTTACATAAAATACATTTTATTTATTTCAGTCAATATGTCAAAAGCAATGAACAAAAACCATGAAGGCAGAGTAGAAAAGGTGGGCAAAGCAAAATTTACGTATTCACCTGCATAAGTGCTCTAAATGAGAGAGTATTGAATAATGTGCTTCCATGTGCTTCCTTTTCATAGTATTCAAAGGATCAAGTTCCAACCACATTAAATGTTAGCGATATTGCAAGTGCTAGTACATCTCGTAAAGATAAGGTAGAACAAGCAAAACGTAACATTTGTTTTTTACCAAAAACACTCTGTTCAAAAGTGTTCCATAATATGTTTTATACCATCAACAAAAGGAATAAGACTTAACGAAAAAAAGAAAGAAAGAATACACACCAACTGTTGTTATATCTAATAAATTGGTGCACCATTATGAAGAAAAAAACTCGTAAAAAATAAAAAGAAAAACAAATGTAGAAAAGGAAGCAGTCTCGAGAACTTAAGAAGCAGAACAAGAAAGCGATAATAAATTTAAACAGAAGATTCAAATTCTTCTTCAGGATAACTTCAAAATTGGGTGGAAAGTGGTAACAGTGGAAAGAACGTGAAACAGACACTTGAGAAGAAAGACATTGAAATGTTTGCTCCTAAAAGTTTTAAATTGAGAGGCTTTGTAGTTGTCAGTTTTGAGGTAACCGACAAAATATCAAAAGATTAAGAGTTCGAAATAGAATGTTTTTTTTAAGTGGTAATATAGAAAAGACTGCATACCTTTAATTAATAATTAAATGACCAAAAGTAAAAAAAATTGTGGCCAAATGTAGGAAGCAGATGGCCAAAAGTAGAAAAATTTAGAGGCTTTTATAACATTTTCAGCTTTCACCTGAATGTTTAATATTAATTGTTTTTCTTGAAAGATTAGAAATTAAAGCATAATTAATTGTTTTCAAAGAAAAGGAAAAACTTGTTCAAAGTTCAGATTCTAATACCCAAGTCTTTTGCAACACTTGTTTGGGCCATATAAACTACTGGATAAACAAGTCCAATA